>CM045763.1:204150789-204598012 GCA_025200525.1 Camellia lanceoleosa | reverse complement strand
AATTTTTCATCTTAGTCGTCAAATTCATACAACAAAATATATTTTATTTTCGCTTTCTTTCCTTTTCATATTTACTTCACCCTTCCATCATTTATTTCTTTTTAATCAAAACCAGAATTCTAAAGGTTTATTGTGTAAATATTTAAGCTTTACTTTGGTATATCGCTTTTTATTTATTTTTCTCAATTATATGAAAGAGTTTTGTAGTGAATTTTGTAGGGCTTTCACCTATATGGCTTCATTTCATTTGGCATGTAGCTAAAATGTTAGATTATTAGTTAAAAGAAATTCAATTTTGTTATAATAAGAAAAAAGGAAAGAAAGGGAAAAGAATGGGTGAAGTACTAATAAAATCCCAAATGCGATCTTTGTGATTAGTCCTCCTTTTTTTCTGCTTTTTTTTTTTTTTTTATAAACTTAAAGGTCTCATTAAAAGTTAGAAAATTACACAAAAATGATAGTCACTTACATGTTTAAATTTATTTTTGATATATAAAAGTGGATTTCTCCAAATGTGAAATTACATATTTGGGTCAATTTGCGCTATATGAGATTCCTGATTTTCCTCATTCTCTAACAAATCACACATTACGTAATAAGAACGTAACACTTCAAGTGTTACTCCAATAATGTAACACTCCAATGTGAAATATATTAAAAACTTTCTTAATGTAATTTTCCCAACGTAGTCAAATAACATAACACTCCAAAAGAACTCCTTAGTGTATGTTTTTTTTCCAAATATAACACTTTCTAATGTAATGACACACAAAATTTTCTTAGTGTATTTCTTGCCAAACGTGAACACTTCAATATAATGCATTAAATATACTAACATGGTACCTTAGTGTATTTTTTCCAAACGAATACTCTCACGCTTAAAATTAGCAAGGTTTATCCAAAACTTACTGCTGAATTTTTCCTTTCGTGAATGGTTTCAGTTGAAGAATCTCATATCGCTTTTTTAGAAGATACGCCTGAAAAAAAGTGACATACTAAGGCTTAATTTTTATATGTTACATTAAGAGCGTTGACTTACTAAAAGTTTGTGTTTTGGTGTTATATTGAATATACATCGCTTATAATAACAGACTTTTTTAGTAACTTTTAATTTTTGGACTAAATATATGAGATAAAAAAACACTAGCATGTTTGAAAATGATTTTTGATTTTTTCAAAAAGATGTGCGAAAAAATAGAGAGAAAAGAGAATTCTTTAATTTTTTTGACAAAAGTTATCTAGACATTTTGATTTTTTAAGAAACTTTTTGACTATTTAGAGATAAAACAAGCAAATGCCAATGAGATCTCAGTGTTTAACATTTGGAAAAAAAGTACACTAATTTTTTATTTATTTATTTATTTTGAGTGTTACGTTGAATGTTATAATTTGAAATTATATTTGTCCAAAAACTTATTAAAGACTTTTAAAATTCCTTTTGAAATGTTTGAGAATCCTATATTTCAAGTCGCAACAATGATTCATCCCATTAAAACACTCCACCACTAATAGCACTAATGCATTAAAAAAAAAAAATACAACTCCAAGCACTAAAACATCACATCATTTCCTGTACCTCCATCATTATGACTTAAGGGAGCACTAATAGTAGTCATTCCCAAGCATTTTTTTCTTTCAAGTCAAGCTGAAAATTCTTTTCAAATGTTTAAAAAAATCTTACATTTTAAGTCATTCCAAATAAAAAAATCCCATACAAAATAATTCATCTCAAAATTGATTCTCATAAGTTGTATATCTTACTTTAGTAGCACCAAAAAATTAAAAATTAAAAAAATTAATATAAATATGGGTATAACTAAAATTTAATTTTCAAATAATATATTAAATCTATATTTCCAAAATTAATGAAATTAATTTGTCTATAAAAATTTCTTGAGATCAAAAATATCACCAACCCTTAAGATGGGATTTATAAGTATATTTTTCAAAAAGAAAAGCATTCATTGAACAATTCGGCAGGCAACGACTGATTAGTAAAGTCTTCCAGAAATTTCTGGCTAAGGTAACAGCTTGCCTATTTAATAGTAAGGAATCGTATACTTTACATGATTGGCTGTGTACACAGTCGCATGGTGTTTCCGGAGCACTAAGTTAATGCAGCATTTAGTGGGTGTTTGGCTTGGCCTTTTTTTTTTTTGTCTTTTTGGTTATCTTTAGTGATTTTTATATTTTTTTGGATTTCTCAATTTTTTTTTTTTTTTTTACTTATTAGATTCATCTATATAAGATGGACCTAAAAGTAAAAAATTGTTATAATTTTGAAAAAAAATCACTATGGGTAAATTTTTTTAATAAAATAATATGACTTTTAAGCTATATTCCAAACATAATATCGGTGAAGCGGATATCATGCTGATGTTTCTGCCTTCTGGGCTGTAATTAGACAGTATATATACGGTTCAACAATGATATTCTAGTTGGTGATCAAGTGCATGAATGAATTTGTAATTGTAACATATGAATTCAATGGTGGAAATCAGAAGCAACTAACTTTCTAAAGGTTAATTTATCAATCATTTACAACTCGTTTGTTAATGTTTTCGTTTTACTTTCTTTTTAATTTTTTCTTGGAAACTGTTAAATCTCAGGTTCAGTTTGTCTAAAATAAAATTGTTAGAAGTTGAAAGAAAGAAAAAAAAAAAAAATTAACTTTTATGAATTTGTTTAGCTTTGAAAGTGGTGGAAATTATAAGAAAATTAATTTTTTGTACAACCCATATTAGCTGTTGTAACTAATTTTTTATTTCTTAAAAAAATATAAGAAAAATTGAATATGTGAGTATCCATAACTAAACTTTTAAATTTTTTATCTTTTTCTTACAAATTTTCATCTTAATCAAATTTTTGAAAGAAAATATATTTTCTTTTTATTTCTTTTATTTCACTTCATTTTCTTTTACTTTTATTTTTTACTAATTTTTCTTTCTAATCAAACAAAACTAAGGAAAATATAGACTGCTTTTGATCTTGTTTTCTCAAAGGCCCCATTTGATTTATGGTGTGATAGATGGGAGGGGATTAGGATGGAGATAGGGTTATTTAATGTTATGTTTGTTTGTAGAGTTGGGAAAGGGATTGAGATAAAGGAGATGGAGATGGTATTAGAAAAATAGTGAGGAGATTAGAATTTTTTTTATTTTTTTTTATATTGGGAATTTTTTTTAAAATATTAATGTTTAATTTTTTTTATATTTTTTTATTTATTTTATTATTTTATATAAAAATAATTTAATAATTCCTACACTAACAATCAAAACAAACATAATTTTATTTAATCTTTTCACTATGAAATTTTTTTACTTTGAATCTCTTTTTATTTTTCCTTTAAAACAAACCGGAACAAAATACTTTTGATGATGGTTTGTTGGAACGAGACTAGTGAGGTGAGAGTCCCACATTGGTTTATGAGAGAGAGTGCGAGTGAGAAAATCAACAATAAAAGAAAGGAAGCTAGGAAAGAGAAAGTTATCTTTGCGCTTGGGGCAATGACGTAGCTAGTGAGGTAATAACCGAGGCGCGTCAATTGCTGGTTGAAAACTATTTCCAAACCCCCTCTTAGGCCTTTGGTTCAGCCTTGGGCCTTGAGAATTTCTGGAAGGGCCTCCTCTAATCAAGGGTTACAAGCCCTACAATTCTCAGTTCTAAAGTTTCTCAAAGTTGGGCCAGTCCCAGACATCATAGAATTTGTCATTGGGCCATGTACACATCAAAAATCCATAATTGGTCCATGTTTGGAAGTGAGCAAAGATATTCATTCTTATGAGATATAAATAGTACGGAAAATTTGAGATATAATTTAGAAGATTGATAAGAAGACTATTAAAATGAAAATGATTTAAAACTGATTCACATGTTTCTGATTCTAAAGATGAATTGGAGACTATCTCACAATTCTCAAATCAAAAGCGATGAGCAAACAGAATCTACCTTAATGAAGATTTACTCAAATAATAAAAATAATCGTTCTTTTGAGATATAAAAATAGAGAAGAAAAATTTTACACAAATTAGTTAAATTACAAGATTGATAAAAAGACCATTAAAATGAAAATGATCCAGTTGACAGATTGTTTCTGATTCTGATGATGAATTATTGAAGACTATCTCACAGTTCTCAAACCAAAAGCAAACAATATCTACCTTGATGAGGATTTCTCAAATAATTGCCAAGGTATAGGTCTCAATAATTCAGACCATTGGCTATATTTGGTTTCATTTTTCTAAAAATAATTTTTAGAAAATTTTGCTTTTTATTTTCCATATTTTTGTTTTTACTGAATTTTTTAAATATTGTATGCAAACTTTTTACTTTCTAAATACACCTAACATAAGTACACCATGAAAGCGTAAAAATTGTAAAAACAACAATCTTTTAAAAATTCATTAAATACCAAAAACATTAAAAAAAAAATACAAGAATTCAGTACATTTTTTATATTTTTATGTATTTCTTAATTTTTTTAAAGATTTTTTCACATTTTTTTACTTTTTAGATATATCTAAGTAAGATACATTTAAAAAAAGTAAAAAAAAAGTATTTAAAATTTAAAAAATATTCACTAAAAATAAAAAAATACAAAAATCAAAAAATTCAATTTTCAAAAAATTTAATTCAAAAAATTCAAACCAAAACACACTAAATAATTTTTACAAAATGATAAACAACCAAAAGTAAAGCCTACAAAAGTAACACCTGCAAAAGAAAAATACAGATTCCTCAACAAACATCCCATGTGATCTCCTCAACTTTATCTCTTTGGACATCAAATGGGTTCAACTAACTAGAATTTAGGAGAAAGCGTACAAAAATAATCATCATTGAGATATAAAAATAGAGAATTAAGGAGAAATTTACACTAATTAGTTAAAATACAAGAACTATAAAATTTTGGAGAGAGTTGGGTTAAAAGAGTTCACGAAAAGACAAAATGGGCTAAAAATAGTCAATATGACAAAATATTACATACAACTCATAATCATTTCACTTTCTCTCACAACCATCAAATCAACTACTAAAAAAAAAAAAAAAAACAAACAAACAAACAAAAAACAACCAATTTCCCAAACATAACTATTTTAGTTAGGCTTATAATGCCCCAACTTCCGAGTCGTTAATAAATCAACTCAATCTCAAATTTAAACCTCTCACTAATTAATAACCTCAAAAAAATACAAATTTACCTCCAAAATAATTACACAAATGTATCCAAATATATCTTGTACAAATCTCTAAGAATAATATATAGTGGTGATCCCAAAATCTTCTAACTCAATAATCCTTTAAATTCTTCAACTCCAACCGCCACTAAATTTGCTCCACACTTGAAAAATAAATTAATTCAGGAAGTATACAATACAACAAGAATAACAAAGCTTGGACAAAAAATAAATTCACGGGGATCTAATAATTACACAAACAATTCAATTCGAGATACCAAGCAATTTACCAAATTGAACAAACAAGTCAACTCGACATATGATAATTTATCCAAGATTAAATACCCGTTCCTACTTAGTACAGGACCAATGACTGGCCTCACCCCCCTCACCCAAGCACAACATCTTATCCGGGCTATTGGTACAGAGCATATTGGCAAAGTCTACTCGATTCATGTACGGGGAATTTCCACGCTATTTAGCCAGACAAATCAACATTTCCAATACAGAATAACTACACAGATTTCATCAAATGACTAGAGTAATCAAACGAATCAACAATGAATAATTCCACAGAATTTATCAAATTATCAAAATCATCAAGACGAGTATAAATTGAAGCAGATTAAAATAACACTGTTTGCAAAGAGATTTAAAGGAAGCATATTATATACCACTCAAATTGCCTCAAATCAATCTCTTATGTCGCCAACACTTTAGTCTCGATATTTCTCCATAGATCTCCAAAAATAACTCTGATATTACTTTGATAAAATCTATAACTCTCATCTGCTATATCACCAAGGCAAAACAGAATTTACAGATTCAAAATCACTTAAAAATTAAAATTAAAAGGACCATTTCAGATTTTTGCCGAGCCCAACCTTCCTATAGTTTGTAGAGAATTTTATCCAGTTTTCATAACATTTTTCGGAAATGGAATAGCTTTTCTAGATTTTTAGTTATTTAAGAAACACTCCAGCGCTGTCCAGATTCGTCGACCGTTACGAAAATCGAATTTTCTTACAAACCGCTCACTCTTTTTTAATGAAACCAATTTTCCTTGTGTAGAGGGGTTCAAGGTTAGGAAGGTGATTAGAGAGGCAAAACTATGCTAATGGTCCAACAATGGTGGAATGGCTGGAGGATGAGTAGTAGCAACTATCTGAGAAGTTGGAGAGTGAGCAGGTGGGTGAGGGTGAAGTAGGCAGCTCAAGAAGAAAGGTATGGCAAGGCACAAATGGGCAAGATCTCCCTAAAATCCCCAAAATTCCTCCATTTTAAACATTGGGAAATGGGTCATATTTATAGGCTTTTCCTTGGCACCAAGAGGACACCAAGTGGCCAAATAAAGAGAGGATTTGTCCTAAAGGATCACATGGAATATTCGCCTTGAGCTACAGTCAAGATGCCACGTGTCCCTCTGCATGTATCAGATACTATTTGTTTGCCTTCACAACTACCTTTTTGAGCCTCAGTTAGTGTAGTTATGACGGAGTGTTTGGCGTTAACTCCTTTTGAGCCTCAAAGAAGTGCAATTGCAATGAGTGTTTGCTGCATTTGCCTTCTCACCAATCTCAAGACGTAGAGCAACAATAAACCTTGCATCAGATTTGCCTTCTCAATTTTACTTGGCCAAGACATGCATTCTCAAGACTCTATTAGTCTGCTATCGACTATGTTTGTGCTTACCTCTGCGAAGCCTCTACCTTTAGCCACCTAACCACAAACTCCCTAACTTTTCAGGGCAAAAGCCACATCCGAGCCTGTTATCAGCCATGTTGTGCCTTAAGACCAAGCCCAAGGGGGCTTCCTTAGTCCTGCCTGTGCGACTAAGGCAGGTTCGTGACCTTGGTAAATGGAAAGGGAGTCCTTGCGCCGCTACCCTGCTTATATCTTCATGGGGTTGCTGCGGTAAACTGTTATCTCTAGGCCTGCTATCAACTCTAGCTAGTAAGTCTTGGAGCCTGCTATCAACCCTAGGCTAGTAATGCGTTGGAGCATGCTATCAACGCCAAGCATTAGCCTCTACTTGTAGAGAAAAAGCTTTCCCCAAAGGCTACTATCACCTTGGTGGGATGTTCCCTCCGCAAGTTGGTTGTGGCGGCTATAGTTACTGCGGCAGTCATTTCCCGCGGCAAGTTCAAATAGTAGAGCCGACAATATTAGAGATGGCGGCGCCGACAAAACACCTCCAAGAACTTGGGTGTTGCAAGTACTACCTCTGCAACTTAGTTGGTTCGATTTTCTCCTTCCCTCAGTAACTCCAGATGGCTGTGGTACCAACAATACTTGGAATGGCGAGAGTACCGATGATATTTGAAATGGTGGCGGTGAGATAAAGTGCCTTTGCAACTTGGTTGTCGCAAGTATTGTCTCTGTAACTTAGTTACTTCAGCTTTCTCTTTCCCTCAGCAACTTCAGAGGGCAGCGAAACCGATAATATTGTGAATGGCGGCACTGAGGCAAAGTGCCTCTGCAACTTGGCCATTGCAAGTGTTGCCTCTGCAACTTGACCACTGCAAGTGTTGCCTTAACAACTTGACTTAGGCATTTTCCTTTGTGGAGTTCGTTTGGACCCTAGGCAGTCGCACTGCCCACCCACTATTGGCCCATTTCCCTTGGGCTTTAGCCCATGCACTTTTTTCATTCCTAGTTGCCTCAGAACGGCGACCTCAGCACTTAGGTCCATACTTAGTTTGGGGTTTAATTTCTAACCCTCTATACCTTGAAAACTAACTCCTTAAGGAAAAATTTTACATAAGATTTAGGTTCGAAGATTTTTCACATTTTTCTAGAATTTTCGAAAGTTGGTCAGAAAGATTTCTCGCACAATTCTTGAAATAAGAAAGTTGGTGAGAAAAGAGGTCAACCAGAAAAATTTTCCACTTCTCTTGTGATGAAAAACATGCTAAATAATATGTATTAAACTTAGAAATTTGAGGTGAAGGTGTGCCTTTGAAAATTTTGAGAGATTGATATGGAAAAAGGTAGCTTTATACCCATTAAGAGAAATACAAGATAGGTAGAATCAAAGCTTGACTCTTTCATTTTTAACACAAGAATACCATCAAAACACATCTGAAATGAATGTTTAAAACTTCTAAAAGCATGTATTTGAAAGGAAAAAAAATAAGAGAGAGTTGTGTTATGACTTACTTGAGGGTTGTTAGAATTGCTAGCAAACTTTTTCTTCCTCTCCTCTTTTCTACCAAACTCACCATCCTTCCTCTCTTCTCTCTCAATTTAATATAGTGTGTATGTGTGTATTCTTGCATGTAAAATGCTATGGAAGGGGTTGTTTTAATAATGAATTTGTACAAAAGGTCTTAAATGCCCATTGGTTGGAATTAGATTAGATAGTTTGGGTTTAGTTTGAATTCAATGGAATAGTGAATGATTAGAGGTCTTAATTATACAATTAATCATCATCTAGTTAGGATTTTGTTAGCATTGAACTTAGGGTGGAGGCATGGTTCCATGATTTAGAGGTACTTGAATACTTTCTCGATGAATTCATAGATTTCGCTTTGAAAAAGTGTACAATTTTTCTTTTCCTAGGTGGCTGGCCATGTGAAAGGAATTTTGAGAGATTTTGTTGATTATATATATATATATGAAGATATTTTGTGTAGAAAATTATTTATTTAAGAAAGATACAAGTGTATATATATGTATACGTGTGTAATGGTACTAGTTTGGAGTCAAAATGTGATTTAATAAAATGTGAGAGCATGGGCTCAATTAAAATATCTACTTCAAGTGTAGAGTTAATAAATTAGTGTTAGGAAAAATAATTCGGTTTATGTTATCTTGCTTTTGAATTTAAAGGTGAATAATCTAATGAAAACTATGAAAATTGAAAGTTAAGGTTTAAAGAGATTAATCTAAAATTTGAGAGTTAAATAATTAATATTATAGTGTTAGAAATGATTTCTAAGCTTCGTGGTCGATTAGAGTTTGTATAAGTTTTACCGTGATGCTTTGATTCTAGGTGTAATTCGCAAATAAATGGAGAAGTAAGGGTTTTTATTATAACAACTCAAAATTTAGGAACCTAATAAGGTTTACTAAAATTAGAGTCTCACAAGGCTAAAATAACTAAAAGTCAAATAACCAACTTCCCAAACAAGGCCAATCCCAAACCAATCCAAAGAGTTCTAAGCATATGCTAATTTCATCTAGTTGAGTCCTCCAATCAAACATAACCTTAACATGTGATTTTGAAATCAATTTAGTTAAGATATAGGAAAAATGATACAACAAAGTGATTCTCGAGAAGAATTTAAGAGAAGGAAAATAAAATAAAGATAAATTGTAACTTCTCTCTAATTCTGAATAAATTACAACTAAATTTATTATTTGGGAAAATTACATTGATATCCTTGTAACGTTGTGTTATGAAATTGCTATATTAGTGCTAAATATTTTGAATTTATGTATTGATATCAAATGACATAATTATCCTTCTTATCTCAAGAATTTACCTAATTTTAAGTATAAAAATAAGGAAGAGTAAAATAAATATTTTAATCTAATAAATGTGGTATCATCATATTTTCTATACATTTGATTGAAAGATATGATGACCAATGGTAAGGGCCAAAGCACTATGACATTTATATTTCACAGTAGCACAGTATAAGTATACTTAAATTGTAAAATTAATTATATATTTTCACAAAGGTTGATGTAACTATAAAAATAATTAATTTTCTCACAAGCTCATGGTTTGAAAGAAAGTAAATTAAAAAATAAAACTTCAGCTTTGCATAATCTAATACAAGATACATACCAAACATTTGATAGAAATTATGTTTTCAAGAAAGTGGTATTGTAGGATTCATGCTTTCCAGTGACAACCAAATTCACATATTATGTAACAAAATATATATTTTTTTTCTTTCCATTTTTCTTTTCTTTCTTGTCAAAATGAAAGACAACCTAATACTGTATCAATTAGTCCAATCAAAGACACAAAAATAAAGAAAAGTTGGAGAAATTTGATCCCACATCAATTCACAGACCCAACTGTGTTCCAAGAAAATAATTCATAAGGATGGGTGATTTCACAGTAACACTCACGCAGTCACGTGGTGAGCACAAAGCGAACTATTCTTTCGCCTTTTACTAAAGAATACCGTGTGCTCGCCGCAAATAGTGGCATACGCTAATTTTTGGGGGGTCCTTTCCGTAAGGGTTGGGCTCTTTTTAAATTGTTAGTTTAAATTTTGTTTCCAGCAGCTGCTTACTTTTTAGTTGTTCCAGTTTTGGAGAACTTTGTGTTGAATTAATTAAATTATTTTTCTATATAAATTTATTTAATTCAAGATTTTTAACATGTTTCCAAACAATTTTTATATTACTTTAGAGATCAAATTGTTGAGGAAACGTCACTGAGACTTGGGTTTATAATATGTATCAATGAGGGGATGCTGTAATCGTTCATTTCTATTCGTGTCCACTCTGATTATAGATTCGACTGTTAACACAAGTTCCATGTTTGATCCATCAATTTTAGATTAGTTGCATCAAAGACGAATGCGCCCCAGACGAATGCCCAAAAAAAAAACCAACAATTTTCGGTCTTTTTTTTTTGAAGGGGGGTTTCTTATGTCCATCAAGAACCTTTCAGACGGATTGAGAGGTTGTCCAAACCCATTTAAAGCCATGTTAAGCCTTTTTTAGGCCCAACCACCCTCGATTTGTAAGCCAAGGTTACCTGCCCCCCCCCCCCAAAAAAAAAAAAACCAACAATTTTCGGTCTTTTTTTTTGGAGGGGGGTTTCTTATGTCCATCAAGAACCTTTCAGACGGATTGAGAGGTTGTCCAAACTCAATTTAAGTCATGTTAAGACTTATTTAGGTCCAACCAACCTCGAATTGTAAGACAAGGTTATCTGCTCAAGCATGATCCGAAGTTAAACCCAAATTACACAATTTATTTTTATTTTTTTGTTATTAATTTGTTAAAATTAGACTCTATCTATATGTTTTTTAGAAAATCATTAATAACATTAAATTAAATAATTGGCAATCTTTTTTTTATTTTTTATTTTTGATCGGTAAAGAAAATCTTTATTGATGAAAGTATACAAAAGGATACAAGACATCAATAAAGAAGAGCTTGGAGCTAATCGAAGCTCAAGCTCCAATTGAGAAACCAACAACAACACAATAAGGAATGTAAATGAAGCAAAACAGATTACGAGACGAAATTGCACCGAGCATAAGCACCAAAAATTGAGCAAAACTCCTACAACAATCGGGCTTGAAACAATCCTGCTCAAAAAGGAATCAATCCCGCCGTAAATAGAACCACTATCCGGGCTTGAAACACCAAACCACGCAACTAATAACTCGAGCAACAAATGAGGCTTAAGGAACAAAACCATCAGAGAGCAACTCAGATCAATCTCCACACGTATTCGTGAGCAAAATACAACACACGATTGAGACCAATCCACGAACTAATAACCGATAGCAAGGAAATAGATCTCGACACCCAAAATCGAACCATCACGATTCTATGCCGTGAAGGAAATAGATTGAAACCCAAAGACTACAACAGATAGAGAAATGGAGTAACACTACAACATCCCCTACAACCAACTGACTACAACATAGCCAAGCAACACCCCAAACTGCAGAAAAGGGAGCAGAGCAGACGAGTAAATACCAAAGCTATACATCGATATACTTGATTGTAGATCATTTCATAACAAGCGCGACAATGTATATACTTCAGATTTGCACAGACATAAAGTCATGAGGACACCTAAACCCAGAAATTACATAGACTACACCTCTGGCCTTAGTTCAGAATTTCCACCCTTTAGAACAACAGCATAGCTACACCACAACAGATGCAAATCTACACACTACCACCCTTCAGAGTTTCCACACTGCAACACACATCAGTTCCTCACACATATGCAGAGCTTCACAACATAGATGACAACACAGCCAAACACAACAGCAAAGGCACACTACAGCAGTTCACAACAGCCCCAACAACAAAGGCACACTACAGCAATCTTTATAATTTATGAGTGAATAAAAAATATAATATTTTGTATTGTATTACTTATGTATATAATATATATTTAATATGATTTAATAATCTAAATTAGTTTAACATTATGTAATAACTAATATTTATATATATTTAATATTTTTATATATCTATATATAATTCAGGTTTCAGATTGCTCGGGTTATTTGATATCTTTACTCAAGTTTGTTCAAATTTAATTCAAGTTTTTGAATTTTTTACCAAACTCGTAGTGAATTCAAAAATATCTTACTCAAACCCTAAAAAAATTCAGACTGAACTCGATTGTTCAATTGAATCCATCCAGATTGCATCCCTACTCTTCGGTAGCAATTGGTAGCTATGCAAGCGATTTGGAAGTTGATTAATCATAGGTAAAACCCACGGGGCGAAGCTCACAACAAAAGAAAGAGGAAGATATACTATTATTAGTTCTAACTCACTCTCTCTCTCTCTCCTCATGCTTAAAGATTATCATCAAACCAAATATGCTAATTGCTAGCTGAAGGACTGAGTTTAAACTAGCATCACACACTGGTGTCCTCACAAGGCTCACTCTTTCCTTCTATTTCAGATCATGTGATCCAAAAGGATTGAAAGAAAGTTAATATGTCCCTAATTGGCAAAGTTAGAGAAATTTTTTCCCACACCGACTCACAAACCCAACTATAGTTCTTGAAAGTAGATCATAAGGGTGGGTAATTCAAAAATTGAATTCACAAAGCCATGCGATGAGGACGGAGCCAACTATTCTTTTGCCTTTTACTAAAAATTTTGGCTCCTAGTTTTATGGATTTAACGAAGAATTTTTTTTTTAAATTTTTTTTAAATGTTTACATATTTTCGGACAGTTTTATTTTACTTGAGACAAAAAGGAGAGAAAGGTAAGCCATCCGTATCAACTCACTCTATTTGAGTGCTCTCATTCTCGCTCCTTCTCTCCACTCTTTTGCCCTTGTTTGGCTTGCAGGAAAATGATACAAGAAAAAATATCTAAAAGAAAAGAAAAAGAAAAAATTAATTAATTTTCTAACCTGTGTCTGATTTGCAAGAAAGTTCATAAAATTGTAAAACTTCAACTTTCTCTTGATGCATAATAATGGACCCTGTTTGCGGGTCCGACTGTGGGCCGAATTCAGAATCATCTCAGTGATTTGAACCGTTTTATAAGATCCACCAAAATCAACTATACTAACATGATCTTCACCTTATTGGTTTAAATTTGTTTTTAAACGTAAAATATCATTTTGAGAATAGATTGTCTATTTTTAAAGAAAATTGTGATTTAATCATATAATTACTAATATCTAATCATATTGAATTTTTGGCATACATAATTTTCTTGATAAATCATACAAGATGAATAGTTTGAATCATTGAAGTAAGCTCACAACCCTCTCAACTGAACCTCCAACCTAATTAATGGATGGAAAGAAGCCTTTTCCTAATCGAATATACATAACATTTGAAGGAAAATATTTGTGAGAACCCGAATATAAAAATTAAACAAATAATTAGATAATAATAATTTTACAAATCTCAAATATTTTGATGGTGAATCTTAAAGTGCAAATTACATATTTAGAAGGTCTTTTAATTAATTTTAAATCCGAAAATAAATTATGGTGAAAGCCTTTATTTTGGAGGCAAAATTTATTATAAAAAAAAAAAAGAAAAAAAGAGAAGAGGGTGTGACTTGAACTCTAGACCACAAAATGAATAAATAAGACTCTTACCATTTGAGTTACATCTAACTTATATATACATTTTGTATATTTATCCATTTATTTGACCCACAACTAATATAAAATAAAATATATACAAAACCTACAAAACCCTAATTCTCTTATTAGTTTACAAAACAATATAGCGGCAGCCAGGGGAAGGAATTGAGAGAAGAAGAAGAAGAAGAAGAAGAAGAAGAAAAAAAAAGAATTGCAAAGAAGGAAGGATTTTTGGGTGTGTAGTAAGTATTTATCTTTCTTCTTCCTTAAGGTTTTGTTCTTTATCCTTACTCTATGATTATTTAGTTCATTGATGGAGAGGTTGTAGGTTTATGTATTTTGTATATAGATATCCTATTGAGAAACTTGAGGAGCTAAATTTATGTGTAAAGATTGGGTGTAATTCTTAGTTCAAAAATTCTGCACAGGATCGCAAACTTTAAAAATCAAGAAACCATATCAAACGAACGAATTTTAATCTGAAATTTTTACAGTAGATCAATTACATATTGAATTTAATATCTGAATTTTTTCATAATTTTGGCAGTCAAAATCCTTATAAATTGAGGTATTCAAATCTGTCCAGAAAACCAGTTCGAAACAGTAAATTCGGGAGTGTTGTTCTCTTTGGGTATAAATCCAAAAATTATCAAATTAGTGTCATTAGAACCGGTTACGAGTCTAGTTTCAGACGTTTTTGCCTTGCATTGATTGCTCGTGTATATTAAGAGAACCGTCAATTTCTTTAAAGTGCTGCAGAAAACAACCTGTTTGGATATAATAAATTGTAGATAATTATTTTGATAAGAAAATCAAGTGAAACCAATTGAATTTGAAACCTAGGATATATTAGATCATATTTGGAGGTTATTGGAATTTTTCGATTAGCGTGGCGTGGGTTTTGTAATTTTCAAAGTTAGTAATAGGTTGGGAAGGCTTGTTTGAAATTCTGCTTTATCTTAAAGTCACAATTAATTAAGTTTTGACCGAACCCATGTCTTGGGTAATTTTAAACCTTGAAGAACATGAAATTAGATAATATTTAAGAGTAACGGTGAGTTGGGTTGAGCCGGTTAGTGCGCTTTTAGTTGAGGTTACTTAGTTCCTAATTTTTTAGTATTTTTAAGTTAGTTGTGACGGTAGTTTTTATACTTGGTTCAGGGCACTAGTTGGACTTTTACACTCTATTCAATTCAAGGATTATATTATTTCGCTTCGTGAGTAGTTTCATGCTACGATTTTTATAAATATTCCCTACCTCGAACTGTTGGAAAATTAAATTGTTGTTTCATGATTAAACTGCTTTTGATAAATTATTATATTATCAATATGAAATCAAATTATTTCAAACATGTGTGAATTTGGCATATCAAACTATTTGTTTGGGTCTCATGTTTATAATGATGAACTACCATGTTTTTAAACCGATGTGTATTGATTATTGGGACCATATGTGTATTTAGTCCAGGAACTTATTCCACTGTGGGTGACTCGCCACCGTGGAAACAGATCCTGGGCACGTGATGACTCTAGTGCTCAACGATTGTAAGGAAAAGACCTTTAAAAACAACTAGGTGACCTTCAATCAGATCGTCTTTGAGAAAAGGCCCAGGTGCCACCCTGAGGATAACTCTTAGTTCGGTATTGGATCCAACGGGGCTTATAGCCTTGAGAACTGTGGCATATTATTGTTTTTATTGGTACCCAGAAAATTATTGGTGTTCATGTTATAATCTGTTTTAAGTGGAAAATGTTGTTTATCGTGTTCTTGTGAGACATGAGTATTTTAAGTGTTGAACTGTGGAACCTTCTTTTGAAACAGATTGTATTTACCAAATTGTATGCCAATCTAGTTTCTGTGATATATATCTTATTTTGGAATTTATCCCTGTTTTCAAAACTGTATTTACTATCCATGTTGCTACTCACTGAGCTATCAGCTGACTTAGTTGTTTACCATTTCCAGGTGTTAGAAGGACTTAGAGTAGACTCATGGCGTAGCAGGGACTCTATTTCATGGACCTCTAGGGCATTTATTTAATTTGTTTTAGGGTGCTAGTCGAGTTTGTGCATATTTATATTTATTTATTTTATTGAAATTCATTTAGGATTATTTTTGATATGTGGGTTGTTTATATCCTATAAGTTTGGATGGGTTTGATTACGGTTGATTTTGCCGTTTACAATTGTGGTATGTCTGGATTGAGTTTTGGTTATTTATTATTGGACTATTGTTTAGTTGTTCAATTTGATTATGGATTCGTGTTTAGGCTTACGTGTGCCTTGGGCTAAGTCCCTGTGGGCCACGGCCGGTCATGCCCGGATTTGGGGTGTGACAATATTTCTTCCAAGAAAGTGGTTAAGGTAGGATTCTCACTGTCAAGTGACAACCAAACACACTATGTTAGCAAACTGTTTTTGTTGTCAATCAAACACAAACCAATACTCAATACATTGGCTATGTATATATTATTATTATTTTTCTGAGCCTAGTCCAAATCAAAGATAGTCTGACAATGTTAGAGAAACTTCCTCTCACATCGACTCACAAATTCCGACTGTATTCCATGAAAGTAGTTCATAATGGTGGGTGATTCGACAAATGAATGCACGCAGCCATGCGATAAGTACAATGTGAACTATTCTTTTGCCTTTTACTAAAGAATATTGTGTACGCCATAATTAAGTGGCATGTGCCAATTTTTGGAGAGCCCTTTCCAAAGGTCTGGGCTCTTTTCAAACCATTAATCTAAATTTTGTTGCCAATTACTCTTGATTGAGTTTTTATGTTTGTTGGAAAAGTCAAGGAGTTGTCCCAGTATTTAGAAAGTTTGTTTACAGCAGTTCCTAGTTAGTTGTTGTACGTGGCCTACTTTGGCCTAGTTTTAGGAGTAAGTTGAGTCTATGCGATACCATTGCAATTCCTATTTTCATGCTTTAGTAGTTCCTGTTTTCTTGTTGCTATCAATTTGTTTACTTGCCTATATAATGGCTATTTGGTTTATCAATAAAGTGTGCAAATTAGTACACTTTCTTATTGTGAGTAAAAGTCTTTCTCTTCTTCATTTTTGTAACAATGGTATCAGAGCCTCCAAGTGGAAAAGTGAGGTAGAGAGTGATATAGTAGCAGTTCTATTTCTCTATCACCTATTTTTCTTTTATAGCAGTAGACAAGATCAATGGCTTCAGAAAATTTTGTGCAACCATCCATTCCTTGCTTTGATGGTCACTATCATCATTGGAGCATGCTAATGGAAAACTTCTTGTGGTCCAAAGAACACTGGCTGGTGGTTGTTTCTGGAGTAGCAAAACTAGTCAAAGGTGTTGTGCTGACAGATGCGTGGAAGACAGAGCTTGAAACACTGAAGTTGAAAGATCTCAAGGCAAAGAATTATCTTTTCCAAGCTATTGATCGCTCAATCTTGGAAACAATTCTTTTCAAGGACACCACCAAGCATATTTGGGATTCCATGAAGAAAAAGTATCGAGGGACAACAAAGGCGAAGATACAGTAGCTTCAAGCACTTCGTTCGAAGTTTGAAATGCTTCGAATGAAATCAGGAGAGTCGGTGATAGATTATTTTGCAAGAACAATGGCAACCGTCAACAAGATGCGAATCTATGGCTATAAGGCAGAGGATGTCACCATTGTTGAGAAGATTCTTCGATCCATGACACCAAAATTTATTTTTGTTGTCTGTTCTATAGAAGAATCCAATGATGGTAATGAACTTTCAATTGATGAATTGCAAAGTTCTTTGTTGGTTCATGAGCAAAAAATTAACCAACAAGAGAAAGAGGAACACACATTGAAGGTCTCATCTGAAAGTCACTCTACACCAAGTAGAGTTAATAGAGGACGAGGATGTAACGCCCTCAAAATATTACATAAAACCCATCACTTTAGACATGCATTGATATAAGAGAAATCAACCATTTATATTCATCAGGGTGGTTCTTACAACAGTATTACATGTTAACAACAAAAGCAAGTGTCCTGCAGGCTTACAGCTTTCCAAGTTAACACTTGGTTACAAAAAGAAGAGTAGTAACTCTATACAGATAAGCCCTTGGCTTGATACACATGTAATACAAACAAAATAATCCAAAAAGAGTCTTCAACTCCCATAACCATCCAAGTTATGTCCTTGGAGGCGATGCTACCAGATTCAAAAATGATGCCTCATAAAGGGTGAGCCAACGTCAATAGAGATATGCTAAACACAATATGAGCATTAACTAAGACATCAGCAATTGATAAATGTTTAACTCACAAAGATCAATTTATAATTCCATTTCCATTACATGACAACCGTATCTATGTTTCATTTCATTTTCCATTTCTTATAAAATTCTCAATTCACAACAATGCTCGTAACTCGCCAATAACTTACATGAGACAGTGACTCATATTAAACATTTCCTGTTCTACATTAGATAAGCATATGAGCTAAATCCCACTTCCATAGATATGCATATGAGCTATATCAACACTTCCAAGGATAAGCGTATGAGCTATATCAACACTTCCAAAGATAAGCGTATGACCTATATCAACACATTAACTGACAAGCATATGAGCTGTATCAGTGGAGTCCATCCCCTATCTCCTCCCAAACAACATCCGGTTTAGAGGTCCATCTCCTATCTCCTCCCACACACACAATGTATATACACAAAGGTCATATACGCAATCAATCAATACATAACGTTAATGTATTCAATCAACCGCCATACTCCATGACGCACCCAACTGATTAGTTTTAGTTTACCTGATCATCATGCACTGTCTACAACAATCAAAACTACCCTCCACCGGTAGCCCAAGCAATTATTTCTAAACAGATAATAAAAGCTCCAACAAATAAAATATCAATGTTTTCGAAAATGAGTGATTAATAAATCCAACTCCACCATTTCACAATATAATGAACCAATTTCATTATTTACAACTCAATTCCAAATAACAACAACTTTCCCAAATTAATTATGCCAATTAACTTATATAACAAATTAGGGCTTTCTTCTCCATTCCTCATTATTCACTCAAAGGTTCAATAATCAACAACCAACCACTAGAACATCATTTTGAAACCCAAAATACATCTTTAAGAATCAAAATCACAAAACCCTCATTCATGCTTTTTGAAACCCTAAGTCCCAAATCAAACTATTTAAACAATAGACTCGAAATCTATGTTAAAACCCATAAGAGTGAGTAGGAATCCCTACCTCAAGAGATGACACCCAATGGAGAAGATGAAGAAAAACAGAAATGCTCCAAATCACAAACTTCTTGGATCAAAAGATAGCCCTCGACGATCAACAACTTTTTTGTAAAGGCCAAAGATGAGGAAACAACTCTTACTAGATCAATCCCTAGAGAGAAGGGAAGGATTTAGAGAGAGAAGCTCAACAATGGAGTTTTTGGAAAAGTATGAGAGAGAAGAGAAGTGAAAAAGTGATTTTAAAAAGTCAAATTACGAGCTTAAACCCTGTTGCCCCGGCGCGTAAACCCCGCCGAGCATCACTACAGACTCCACTGAAGGCCAAAAATCCGCCGAGCGGCGGATACACACTTCTAGAACTTTACACTGAACCAGGTCCTCGCCGAAGGCCAAACTCCCGCCAAGCTGTTACACACAACCTCCCGCCGAAAGGCCCAACATCAGAGAAGAAATATCGAGATGAAAAATCACGCCGAAGGCTAAAACTCCCGCCAAGCGGATAAGCAATAACGAATACCCTGCTCGAAGCGCCAAAGCTCCGCCGAGCGTGACAGTCAAAATCTGGGCAACTAGTTTAGGTTTCTAAGCTCAACCAACCTGTTTCAAACCTGCCCAACACGACCCAAGACTCAAATACAAAGAGTAAAGAATGTAAACAGGATATACGCAACAACCGACTCCACGGAGCCTAAGTCCGGATGCAACAATTAAAGAAAGGGAAACCGGGATCGCTATAACCTCCCCCCCTTAAAGAATTTCGTCCCCGAAATTTAAATATAAGTTTTCAAAGCAAGTGTTCTCCATTCCCAACAATATTACAACATAATATTTAACAATCCGACTCATCACCGGTCAACCTCGTCTCTTTTCAAGAGGCAATTCACATCATATAACAACCGGCATTATCAACATGCATTCCTTTGAAATCTACCAATTTCAATTCGTTTTCCAAAATTCCATAACACATGCAACATTAATATCATGCTTGCATTTCCACAATATACTTAACATATACAATGTTAAAACAAACCTCCATTTATCAAAACATTCACAATGTTTTACAACTTAAGACATATATAATGCTCTTAAAGTTCAATATTATTACAAAATTTCAATACATGATTACACATCAACAAACATGTTTGGATATTTCTCATGACTTCCAACCCACGTTCCCAAGTGGCTTCCTCCACTCCGTGATGTTTCCACAGGACTTTCACTAAAGGAATGGTCTTGCCTCGCAAGACTTGATCTCGCCTATCCAAGACCCGAACCGGTCTCTCCTCATACGAGGCATCCTCATCTACCTCTAAATCGGTCCAATCCAGCACATGGGACGGATCGGGTTCATACTTTCGAAGCATACTAACATGAAACACGTCATGCACCCCGGACAACTGCAGTGGCAAAGCCAAGCGATAAGCAACTTCCCCAATCCTTTCAAGGATCTCAAAGGGACCGATAAACCGAGGGGATAACTTCCCACTCTTCCCGAACCTCATCAAACCTCGCCTAGGTGATATTTTCAAGAAAACATGGTCACCTACCTCAAACACCAAAGGTCTCCTCCTATGGTCAGCATAGGATTTCTGACGACTCTGGGCTGTAACAAGCCTCCTACGGATAAGCTCAACTTTCTTCGCTGCCTCTCACCAACTCGACCCAACAGAGGTGGCCACCCACCTCGCCCAACAAACTAGGGATCTACAAGGTTGGCCATACAAGGCCTCAAACGGTGCCATACCGACATTAGATCGAAAGCTATTGTTGTAGGCAACTCCACCAATGGCAAGTGCCTTTCCCACGCCCCACTAAAGTCAAGGACACAACTTTGAAGCATATCCTCAAGGATCTGAATAATACGCCTGACCGCCTGTCACCGAGGATGGTAAGCCGCATTAAAGGTCAACTATGCCCAAGGCACTCGCAAACTCGCCACAACCTAGTAGTAAACGAGGATCTCTATCTGAGACGATCGCCATCGACCCTGTGTAACCTCACTATGTCCCGAATATACAAGTCGGCAAGATGATCTATCAATCCTCACGCACATAGGAATGAAGCGCCGACTTAGTCAACCGTCTACAACTACCCAAATTGCATCACTACCCCGCCGAGTCCTCAAGACCTACAACGGTTCATAGTGACATGCTCCCACTTCCACTCAAGAATAGGCAAGGGTTAGAACAAACCCATTGGCCTCGATGTTTCGGCCTTCACTACGACAAGTAAGGCACTTAGACACCTAAATCGCCACATCTCTCTTCATACCCCGCCACCAAAATCGGCACCCAAATCCCGATACATCTTAGTACCCCCAGATGCACCGCAAGGCTCGAATGATGGAACTTGAGTACCTCCTCTCGCAAGACTCCACAAACAAACGGTCTCGGTATCTCACACTCAGGTCGGGATATACCGTCAAACCCTTCTCAACTTTCCCACTGGAGATCTTCTCTCGGAGGGACTCTACCTCAAGATCACGCCTCTGTGCCGCTAACACTCGAGTCACAAGTGTAGGCTGCGCAACAATAGAAAACAAGGCTGCAGCCTCAACAGATTCGCTCAGATGCAAATCGAACTCACCAAGTGCCCCCAACATCCCCCACTCCCGGATGGCTATACAAGCTACATCACCTATGGATTTTCTACTAAGGGCATCGACCACAACATTGGCCTTCCCCGGATGATAATACAACTCGAAGTCGTAATCTTCAATGAACTCCATCCACCTCCTCTGCCTCAAGTTCAAGTCTTTCTGTGTAAACAGATATTTCAAACTCTTATGATCCGAGAACACCTCGAATCTCTCACCATAAAGGTAGTGCCTCTAGATTTTCAAGGCAAAGATCACTGCTGCTAACTCTAGGTCATGGGTAGGGTAATTCTTTTCTTGAATTTTTAACTGATGTGAGCCATAAGCTACTACTTTCCCCTCTTGCATCAACACACAACCCAAACCCTCCCGTGAGGCATCAGAATAAACCGCATAACCCAACCCTCTCTCCGGAATAATCAAGACTGGATCGGTGGTCAATTTAACTTTCAATTCCTGGAACGACTTTTCACAAGTCTCACTCCATACAAATTTGACTCCCTTCCGAGTCAGTCTAGTCAACGGTGAAGCTAACCTGGAGAAATCCTTCACAAATCGACGGTAATACCCAGCTAATCCCAAAAAACTGTGGATCTCAAACACACTCTTAGGCTGTGCCCAATCTTGCACTGCCTCAGTCTTGGATGTATCAACAGACACCCCTTCTCCGGATACCACATGGCCTAAGAACTTGACTTCTTCTAGCCAGAACTCACACTTCCCAAACTTGGCGTATAGCCTATGGGCTCTAAGCAACTCAAGCACCACTCTCAAGTGTGCCTCATGCTCCTCCTCTGAAGGTGAATAAATCAAGATGTCGTCCACGAAGACGACCACAAAAAGATCCAAGAATTCCCAGACGATCCGGTTCATCAAGTCCATAAAGACTACCGGTGCATTGGTGAGCCCAAATGGCATCACCAGAAACTCATAATGGCCATACCGTGTACGAAATGCCATCTTCGAAATATCCTCCTGCCTGACCCTCAACTGGTGGTAACCCGATCTCAAGTCTATCTTAGAGAAACAACAGGAACCCTTCAACTGGTCAAACAGATCATCTATACAGGGCATAGGGTACTTATTCTTGACCGTAGCCCGATTCAACTTTCGGCAGTCGATACAAAGTCTCAAGGCACCATCTTTCTTCTTAGCAAAGAGGGCCGGTGCTCCCCACGGTGAAATACTAGGGCGAATGAAGCCCTTATCTAGCAATTCTTGGAGCTGAACTTTTAACTCAACCAACTCTGCTGGGGCAAAACGATAAGGTGCCATAGAAATTGGCACCGTGCCGGGCACTAAATCAATAGAGAACTCTATTTCTCGGTGAGGTGGCAAATCTACAAGATCCTGAAAACATTCAATACTCACAAATCACCCTAAGAACACACTGGTCTCACAAACTCACCACTCATAAAGCTAGCAAGTAAACCACTAAGCTCATTCCGCCTCATGACCATACCCGTGGCAAGACACTACCAACCCGGTCCCCAAGAAATGGAAACACTCCCGCCACAAGATAACAAGTGACCAAGGCGATAGTAATCAATAACCGCCAGATGACGACAACCAATCCATACCCAAAATAACATCAAAGCCCTTCCTCAGATAACTACAAAAGGAAACAAGCCTATGATCACAACCTCTATATCACAACCCCTACATCGTGTTTCAAAATCAACTCACCTCCAATAGGCGACACGACACAAATAGGAGACGCTAATAGTGCTAACTCCAACTCCAACAGATGCAAATGCAAAGAGATACAAAGAATGAGACGACTCAGATTACAATCAATACACTAGCAACCGAAGGTAAAATGTAAAGGTACCTCTCACTCGATGGAGCCAGATTAGGTCCCACGCGTGACAAAGATACACGCTACCAGAGGCCCTCGATCCACCTGCTCACCTCTAGGAGCAAACGACTGATGCACAGATTAGGAAGACAAAGCTCCCAGGTTGGCCCTCGAGGCCTACACAGACTGAGCTGGCTGATAACTCTGCATCTGCCTAGAACCAGACGCCCCTGAAGTGGCACTCAAATGTGGACAAAACCTCTTCAGGTGTCCAGGTTGTCCATACTGATAACAAGACAAAGGCTGGCCCCGCCCGACTCGCCCCGAAGTTCGGGCCGAAAAGAAACAACTCACGACCCTCCCTTCGGGCAAATCAAGATTTGTGACCCAGTTGGCCACATGCAAAACAAGTCAAACCTCTCCTGAGCTCGTGACTCAAGACGAAAAGTCGATCTAGCCAAACCACCTCGAGATCGCCGAGGTTAAAACCCTCTGCCTCCTCGCCATCACCCGCCCTCTTGGCTCCTCTTGGAACCTTGTCGCTTCTCATCATCCTCCTCCCGTGATCATAATTTCCATATGAGCAACGGATCCACCAGATGTCTATACTCTGGATGTAAGACCCACTAACTCTCAACTTGAGGCCTCACCTCAACTTCCGCCAAACTCATAGCAACCAGATTCCTGACGCCACTAGTGCAAGTGCAAACCGACAAGCTAGTAAAAGTAGCCTCAAATTCACCATCGACAAACCCCGCCGCTTAATTAAATCGATCCTCGCCTTCTCCCTAGCACCGCAGATAAAAACCTTTCCGGAAAGCCTCTACAAAAGCCCCCATGTACCACCAACACGGGCCTTCTCATATTTCCACCATTGACCAAGATCTCCTTCACCGAAGGATGCTAAGGTCACCTTTAGAGTCCCATCCTCGATGCCAAGCATCTCAATGTCTTCTCCATCTGCTCCAACCACTCGTCAAATTTTAAGTGGCTCTTTTTCAGATCTCCAATAAATTCGTCCGTTAGACCGAAAAATTCTCTTCAAGAAAGAAGGCCCCGCCTCGCAACCCGATGCTCAACTCTAAGAATACCCAAAGCTCCGCTATTTCTGCCAAGGCACCCATAGCTCGCCGACTGGTTCGCCACGCTATTCGACCAACTCTCTCAGCACTACCGGAATGTCATCCCAGAAAGGCACCTCCCGCCTCCTAGGCCTACCACGCCTACCACCTCGCCCAGCATCTTATTAAAGGTAACAAAGACGTTAGCACATTCATAAATGTATCAAACTAAACACCAAGGCCCTAATGCATGGACAATCAGAATTCACGAACACATAAGCACTTATTTAATTCTATTCTTGATAATGACAATTCCACAGGCATTATAGAGTTCCTAAGAAACAAAGATTGATCAAGTGCTTTTCCAACAAGACTCACAGAAACCCAAGGATCCAGTCGATATCCCAGAAATCAAATCCCATACCCAAATAGTCACATAAACATGCTATCACAAAAACACATTACATTACGCTTAAGTCTCTAACAAGCGAGACAAACCCATTGTGATACTAATCACTTCCCACGTACCCAAAGTATTCGAACCCGGTGCACTCTGATACCAAGTTGTAACGCCCTCAAAATATTACATAAAACCCATCACTTTAGACATGTATTGATATAAGAGAAATCAACCATTTATATTCATCATGGTGGTTCTTACAATAGTATTATATGTTAACAACAAAAGCAAGTGCCCTGCAGGCTTACAACTTTCCAAGTTAACACTTGGTTACAAAAAGAAGAGTAGTAACTCTATACAGATAAGCCCTTGGCTTGATACACATGTAATACAAACAAAATAATCCAAAAAGAGTCTTCAACTCCCATAACCATCCAAGTTATGTCCTTGGAGGTGGCATGCTACCTGTACTTGAAAATGATGCCCCATAAAGGGTGAGCCAACGCCCAATAGAGATATGCTAAACACAATATAAGCATTAACTAAGACATCAGCAATTGATAAATGTTTAACTCACAAAGATCAATTTATAATTCCATTTCTATTACATGACAACTGTGTCTATGTTTCATTTCATTTTCCATTTCTTATACAATTCTCAATTCACAACAGCGGCTCAGAACCTGGCCAATAACTTACATGAGACAGTGACTCATATTAAACATTTCCTGTTCTACATTAGATAAGCATATGAGCTAAATCCCACTTCCATAGATATGCATATGAGCTATATTAACACTTCCAAGGATAAGCGATGAGCTATATCAACACTTCCAAAAATAAGCGTATGAGCTATATCAACACATTAACTGACAAGTATATGAGCTGTATCAGTGGAGTCCATCCCCTATCTCCTCCCAAACAACATTCGGTTTAGAGGTCCATCCCCTATCTCCTCCTACACACACAATGTATATACACAAAGGTCATATATGCAATTAATCAATACATAACGTTAATGTATTCAATCAACCGCCATACTTCATGACGCACCCAACTGATTAGTTTTAGTTTACCTAATCATCATGCATTGTCTACAACAATCAAAACTACCCTCCACTGGTAGCCCAAGCAATTATTTCTAAACAGATAATAAAAGCTCCAACAGATAAAATATTAATGTTTTCGAAAATGAGCGATTAATAAATCCAACTCCACCATTTCACAATATAATTCAATTCCAAATAACAAATACTTTCCCAAATTAATTATGCCAATTAACTTATATAACAAATTAGGGCTTTCTCTCACATTCCTCATTATTCACTCAAATGTTCAATAATCAACAACCAACCACTAAAACATCATTTTGAAACCCAAAATACATCTTTAAGAATCAAAATCACAAAACCCTCATTCATGCTTTTTGAAACCCTAAGTCCCAAATCAAACTATATAAACAATAGACTAAATCTATGTTAAAACCCATAAGAGTGAGGAATCCCTACCTCAAGAGATGACACCCAATGGAGAAGATGAAGAAAAACGGAAATGCTCTAAATCACAAACTTCTTGGATCAAAAGATAACCCTCGACGATCAACAACTTTTTTGTAAAGGCCAAAAGTGAGGAAACAACTCTTACTAGATCAATCCCTAGAGAGAAGGGAAGGATTTAGAGAGAGAAGCTCAACAATGGAGTTTTTGGAAAAGTATGAGAGAGAAGAGAAGTGAAAAAGTGATTTTAAAAAGTCAAAACACGGAGCTTTAACCTGGGCCGCCCCACTCGAGCGTAAACCTCGCCGAAAGGCCACTACGCATTTCCGCCGAAGGCTAAAATCCGCCGAAAGGGCGGATACACACTTCCGTAACTTTACATCAACCAGTCCCTGCTCGAAAGGCTAAACTCCCCGCCGAAAGGCATTATTAACCTCATGCTGAAGGCCAAAACGCCCGCCGAAAGGCCCAACACTGCAGAAGAAATACTAGGAGATGGAAAATCACGCTCGAGCATCAAAACTCCGGCTCGAGCGAATAAGCAACAACAAAGACCCTGCTCGAGCGCCAAAAGCTCCGCTCGAGCGGACAAGTCAAAATCTAGGTAACTAGTTTAGGTTTCTAAGCTCAACCAACCTATTTCAAACCTACCCAACACGACCCAAGACTCAAATACAAAGAGTAAAGGATGTAAACAGGATATACGCAACAACCGACTCCACGGAGCCTAAGTCCGGATGCAACAATTAAAGAAAGGGAAACCAGGATCGCTATAGAAGAAGAGGCAAAAGTCGCGGTAGAGGAGGCAGAGACAACAATGATCATGGAAATCAACAACAAAACCATCACCAAGAGAATCAATTTCAAGGAAAAAGAGGAGGATGTGGAGGCAATCAATCAACTAGACCAAAGTCAGCAAACAAGTCCAATGTTGAATGCTATAGATGTCATAGGTATGGCCATTTTCAATCGGATTGTCGAACTAATTTGAATAGACAAAGTGGAGAAAGAACTAACTTTGCAAAAAGAGAAGAAGAGGTGTCTTTTTTGATGGTGTGTCACGTGAAAGAGGAAACCCACAAGGATCTGTGGTACTTACGCACTGGGTGCTGACACCAGATGTGAGGAAGGAAGTCTGCATTCTCTGAGTTGGACAAAGCCTTTCATGATGTTGTGAAGTTCGGTGATGATTATAAAGTCTCCGCTATGGGAAAAGGAAAGGTAGCAATTCAAACCAACAAAAACTCCATCCAAACTATGTCTAATGTTCACTTTGTTCTAGATTTGAGAAAAAATTTACTCAGTGTTGGTCAGCTTCAAGAAAAGGGATATGGAATCTCTATAAAAAACGAAGTCTGCAGAATTGAAGATGAAAAATTGGGCTTGGTGGCTCAAGTTAACATGACAGCCAACCGAATGTTTCCATTGTATCTCAACAACACCACTCATTCATACTTCTTAGTAAAATTGAAGGATACAGCATGGCTATGGCATTTTTGCTATGGCCACCTAAACATTGGTGGATTGAAGACTCTACAGTAGAAAGATATGGTGATTGGTCTTCCTTAAATCATAGCTCCCTCTGAAGTTTGTGAAGAATGTGTTGTTAGCAAACAGCATCGTAATCAGTTTCCACAAGGGAAATCATGGAGAGTGAAAAAGGCATTAGAGCTTGTTCATTCAAAGATTTGCAGGCCAATAACTCCATGTTCTAATGGAGATAAAAGATACATAATTACCTTCATTGATGATTATAGCAGGAAGATATGGGTCTATTTTTTGGAAGAAAAATCTAAAGCTTTTGCAGCCATTAAAAGCTTTAAAGCACTTATTGAAAAAGAGATTAGACAGCTCATAAAAGTTCTTTGCACGGATCGTGGTGGAGAATATAACTCACATGAATTTGAAAATTTTTGTGAGACCTATGGAATCAAGAGGCAATTTACTGTAGCTTATACGCCCCAGCAAAATGGCGTTTGTGAGAGGAAAAAGTGCACTATTGTGAATATGGTGCGAAGCCTTTTGTTAAGAAGTGAAGTTCCAAAAAGTTTTTGGCCTAAATCAGTAAATTGGAGTATTCATATTTTGAACAGAAGTCCCACTCTTGCTGTTCAAAATATGACACCAGAGGAAGCATGAAGTGGATAAAGACCAATGGTGGATCACTTCAAAATTTTTGGATGTGTTGCATATGCCTATATTCCAAACGAGAAAATGAGAAAGCTAGATGATAAGGGAGAAAAATGCATTTTCCTTCGTGTTAATGATCAATTAAAAGCTTATAAGCTATATAATCCTAGCACCAAGAAAATCATTCTCAGTCGAGATGTTGTTTTTGATGAATAGAATTTCTAGCCATGGAACAAAGATGGTGTTCAACAACAGATTCTTATAGGTTTCCTCTTTCACGTGACACATCATCAAAATAGACACCTCTTCTTCTTTTTCTGCAAAGTTAGTTCTTTCTCCACTTTCTCTATTCAAATTAGTTCGACAATCCGACTGATAATGGCCATACCTATGACATTTATAGCATTCAACATTGGACTTGTCTGCTGACTTTGGTCTAGTTGATTGATCGTTTCAGAATTTTTGGGTGTTGCATATGCCCATATTCTAAACGAGAATAGGAGAAAGCTAGCTGATAAGAGAGAAAAATGCATTTTCCTTGGTGTTAGTGATCAATCAAAAGCTTATAAGCTATACAATCCTAGTACCAAGAAAATCATTATCAGTCGAGACGTTTTTTATGAAGAGAAGTTCTGGCCATGGAACAAAGATGGTGTTCAACAACAGATTCATGTTGATTTTGATGGAGAGAATGAAGATGGAAGGCAACAGCTAGTGGAGAATGAACAGCAGCCACTTCCAGCAACCACCGAAGAAGAGGAACAACCTCAACGTGCCAGAAGAAGACTAACATGGATGTCGAACAACGAGGTAACCAGAATTGATCAATCTGAAGACACACTCACTCACTTTGCTCTATTTTCGGGCTGTGATCTTACAGTTTTTGAAAGTGTTGTCAAAAAATCAAAATGGTAGAAGGTTATGGATGAAGAAATTGCAGCCATCGAAAAAAATGATACATGGGAGTTATCTGATCTTCCAGAAAGGCACAAAACAATTGGTGTAAAATGGGTTTACGAGACAAAGCTGAAGTAGAATGGTGACGTTGACAAGTACAAGGCCCGCTTGGTAGCTAAGGGCTACAAGTAAGAGTTCGGTGTTGATTACAAAGAAGTTTTTGCTCCGGTTGCAAGGCATGACACAATCAGATTGGTGATTGCATTGGCAACTCAAAACTCATGGCCTATTTTCCAGTTGGATGTGAAATCGACATTCCTCCATGGAGATTTGAAAGAAGAGGTATTCATTGATCAACCTCCTGGTTATGTAAAACTTGGCAATGAACATAGAGTGTATGTAACGACCCAGAACCGTATGATGTCATTTTTAGTAATTAATTATGTGTTTACGTGATTTAATTGAGAAAAATCTGTTCGAATTAGATAAATATCTGTTGGAATTATGACTTTGGGACTTAAATTGACAACCGTAATGGCTTCAGAAAATGAAATTGAACATGCCTATGTGATACCGGGAATTTTTAGAACCATGTGGAACAATAAATTGAAGACTGAATTTCGTCTGATTCGTAAGGCTTGTTTGGCTTGGGTGTTTTGGTTTAATTGGTTTATTTAATATATATGACCTATGAGATAAGGATGTTGACCATTTAGACTCAAATAAGAAAAATCTGGGAAAAGAGAGAGAGAAGAGAGAAGTCGTGGAAGAGAGAGAGACCAAGAGAGGAAGAGGAAGAAAGGGAAAATCAAGAACTCAAGGTAAGAAATTCTCTCTAACTTCATGAAATAGATTGTGGATTCTTGGTATTTTGCATGTTGAACTCAAGATTATGACCTTAGATAGTGTGAATCATGTTTATTTTGTATATTGAGGAAGAAGCCTCCATGGATGTAGAGACATGAAGTTTGTATATGCATGATTATGATTTTTCATCTTAGTTATGGGTTCAATTTTGTATAGGATTCACATGGGTTAAAGCAAGTTGGTTTTTAAATGGTTTTGAGACTTGGATTTCATGTATTGGGAATGGATTTTGTAAAGGAAGAAGGGAGCCATGGATTCAAGAAAGAGTTCCAGATTTTCGGACTTTTTAGATCGTCCGCCGAGCGAGATAAGCCTTCGAACGTAGAAATCACCCTTCCAAGAGCTTTTCTGACATGATATCCGCTCGAGCGGACAAGTGGGCGCTCGAGCGGGAAGGCTATTTTCAGGAAATTTTGGGGGAAATGAACTACATGATTTCTACATGTTAATTGCATCATTTATCACCTTATGAGCATGAGACGGGTATGAATTACATGAGATTGAAATGAATGAACATGAAATAAAGTAAAGAAAGGAATGAAGTGCATGATTAATGAAAATGTATATTGAGAAATGTGCTATAATGTTATTGTTGCAGGTCAAATTGAGAAGACCGTGCCATCGGTTTCGGAAACCCTCTGTAAGTGACATTTCTGTAAAGATATGTTATTATGAAATTATGTTCTAAAAGTGCTATGACATGATACGTTTTGAAATGAGAATGTTTTCTGTGAACGAATGTTCTATTGCAAACCTAGTATGGCATCCATAGTCAGTTGAGTCATGGGGGCGAGAACATGCAGGCCCATGCGTCATGAGTCATGGGGGACGGCATGGAAGGACAAGCCCATGACCAGTTTACGAGATCTCGGTATGTGTTTAATCGGTGTCCGGGACCGGTTACTCTAGTCGTTAGTCGACACATGTTATGTTCTATGGAGTATGCCATTATGTATGTTCTTATAATGACGAATGATTGAAGTATGTTTATGACTGTTTTATTATGGTTTGATGAAATGTCAGACTTCGTTCACTAACCTCTTTACTGTTATGTTACTTGCTGAGCTTTAGCTCATTGTTTGTATTTATGTATTATAGGTGAGCAATCCGGGAGCCAAGCCTAGGCGGAGTCTCGGATCGAGCCGCCGTTTTGAGAGCCTACCGTTTTGAGTGCTCCGAGCCGGAGCTAGGCCTGGAAGGCCGTTTTGTGAGCTCTTGTTTTGTTTTTGTTGTATAGTTGTAACTGAATGATACGTGCTGTACTAGATCATGTTATGTAATGAATGTGGGTAATTAACTCATTTTTGGCATGTAAATGTATGTTCATATAAATGCACAGCTCTTGGACTATTAGTTTCTTTCGCTCATGAGCCCGCTTATTTATGTTTTGTACAAGAAGGCCGGAGGTAATCTCATTACCATTGGCCACGCTGTCGGACTTTCGGCGGGTTCGGGGCGTGACAGTGTATAGGTTAAAAAAGGCTTTATATGGATCAAAACGAGCTCCACGGGCTTGGTATAATCGTATAGCGACTTATTTTTTGAAGAAGAATTTCAAAAATGTTCTAATGAACATACACTTTTCATAAAAATTGAAGATGGAGGGAACATGCTCATTGTTTGCTTATATGTAGATGATTTAATTTATACTGGAAGTAATACAACCATGTTTGAAAGTTTTAAGAAATCCATGATGGTTGAATTTGAGATGTCCGATCTTGGAATGATGCATTATTATCTTGGTATTGAAGTAGTGCAGTCATCTACAAGAATTTTTATTTCTCAAAAGAAGTATGTGGAAGAAATCTTGGACAGATTCCAAATAAAGGATTGTAATCCTGTGAATACACCATCTGAGTTTGGCTTAAAGCCAAACAAAGATAATGGAGAAATGAAGGTTGACAACACTCTTTACAAGCAGATTGTGGGGGGTTTAATGTATTTGACTGCAACAAGGCCTTATATAATGCATGTTGTAAGAGTCATTAGTAGGTACATAGAGTGTCCTACAGAGATTCATCTCTTGGCTGCAAAAAGAATTTTCCGGTACTTGCAAGGTACTAAGGAGTTTGGGTTGTTCTACAAGAAGGAAGAAAAATCAAATTTATATGGCTTCACAAATAGTGATTATACAGGAGATTCAGATGATCGGAAAAGCACATATGTATTCATGATAGGGACAAAAGTAGTTTCATGGTCATCAAGGAAGCAATCAATCATGACTTTATCAACTACAGAAGTTGAATTTGTTGCTGCAACAGCTTGTGCTTGTCAAGCTATTTGGCTAAAGAAGATTCTCAAAGAACTAGAGTCCAAGGAAGACAAGCCTACTCTAATTTATTATGACAACACTTCAACAATAAAGCTGTCAAGAAATCCTGTTCTACATGGTCGAAGCAAACATATAGACGAGAAGTATCATTTCTTGAGGGATCTCACGAATGATGGAGTCATTGATCTAATTTACTACAGAAGTGAAGACCAAGTTGCTGATATTTTAACAAAGTCTCTCAAGTTTCCTACATTTCAAAAGCTAAGAAAAATGCTTGGTGTTTGCACTTTGGATACCTTTAGTAAACTGAATGTTGAAACATCAGTTTAAGGGTGGGATTGTCGAAAAAGTCAAGAAGTTGTCCTAGTATTTAGGAAGTTTGTTTACAGTTGTTCCTAGTTAGTTGTTGTACGTGGCCTACTTTGGCCTAGTTTTAGGAGTAAGTTGACTCTATTATGCAGTCATTGCAATTCCTATTTTCATGCTTTAGTAGTTCTTGTTTCCTTGTTGCTATCAGTTTGTTTACTTGCCTATATAATGGCTGTTTGGTTTATCAATAAAGTGTGTAGATTAGTACACTCTTCTTATTGTAAGTAAAAGTCTTTCTCTTCTTCATTTTCATAACAATGTTATTTTTTGGTGAGTTGAAACTGCTTTCGAAATCATTTTCGTCATACTTCTTAAGTGAAAATTTGAAAAATGTTTATATGTTTTTTGTCCCTTGTTTCCAAATAATTTTTTTGTTCAATCTAGAGAATTGACTGAACGAAGCGTTGAAGAAAAGTATCAATCTGTTATCATTTTGTTTCTATTTGTTTCCACTTGTATCTTATTTATAGCTTCTACTGTTGATTCAACAAGTCGCATGTTTGATCCATCAATTTTAGATCAGTGGCATCAAAAACCAATAGTATCCCAACAATTTTGATGTTCTATTTTTTATAGGGCAAAATTATCCTTGTGGTTTGGACTAGGAACAATTTACCCCCATATGGTTCAAAAATAGGCAAACAACTCCCTTGTGATTTTGGATTAAATTACAACACTAACTCCATTAACAGAAGACGTGAAATTATCTTAATATTCCTCTAGCCTTCTACCTTATTTTTTGCTTCTCTTATTTTATTTCTAAGTTAAACAATAATAATTTTTCATAGAAAAATAACATTAATTCAATTAAATTACATATTAACTACCCATCAAAAAATAAATACTAAATAAACTATAGATCTCTAGTTATTTATTTTAATTTTTAACTTTCTAAACTAATTTTCATTTTATTATATTTTACACAAATATATATATACACATATATATACACATACTGTGTTTTTACACAGAAGAAATTGGTATTTTCATTTGATTAATTTTATTTTATTTTACACAAATTGGTATAGATATATATATATATACATACATAGGGATGTTTTGGGAAGTACATTTTTGGCTTTTGTTCTTTTGGTTTATTTTCATTTTTAGCGAGCTTTTAAAAAAAAAAAAAATCAAAAAGTTTTAGATTTTTAGATTCAACTAGACAAGGCAAACGGAAAAATTAATTTTTTAAAAAATATCTAAAAAAATCCAGATTAGACAAAAATAAGTCAACATAAACAATCTTTTTAAACTTATTTTCATCTTTAATGATTTTTTTAGAATTTTTTCAAAAAAATATATACTTTTTAGGTTCGTCTTGATAAAACGAATCAAAAAAGTAAAAAATTTTGATGTAATTTATAATAAAAAAAAACACTAAAGACCAAAAAAAAAAATTGAAAAAGAGGTGACTTTTTTTTTCCTGCCAACATGGGCTACAATAATATATACACTATGGGTCTTTTGGGAAGTAAAAAAAAAAAAAGTCAGCATTTAGCTTTGAGTCCGGATCCTCGGCCATACATTCCTGCCATGCCCCAAAACGACGTCGTTTTGGGGCAGAATTTCAAAAAAAAAAAAATTAAAAAAAAAATCCGAGAAGAACTGTCTTGAGATCCAGACGAGGGTGTAAGACACGAAGATTGGAACACTCTGCTTCCTCTGGATCGACTCCTACGAATTTTAGAAGACAAGGAAGACGAGGACTGCTCGATCCCATCTCAGCCCAACGCCAATGGCTTCAAAGACCCACCAATCTTCACATAAGACGAGGAAGACGAGGACTCAGCAGCATTGGGTTTGCTACTGCTCAATCCCATCTCAGCCCAACGCCAATGGCTTCAAAGACCCACCAATCTTCACATGACCAACCAGAGAAAAAACCCAGTTCTAGATCCAAAAGCTACTGCATTGCTTCCATTTCAACATAGAAAGGAAAGGGATCTGGTAGGGATTTTGGGGAGGAGAGAGAATATGGAATTGGGTTGAGAGAGAGAGGGTGGGAGGTGGAATTTGTGAGGGATTTGAGTTGGATTTTGGGGAATTTGGGGAAGGTGGAGTCTGGGTTTCGGAGGGAGGGAGGGAGGGAGGGGAGGAAGAAGAGGAGGAGGGGATTAGGGTTTTAGATCTGAAACAGATCTGAAAGACGAAGAGGAGAGACGAGACTCTGGTTCTGTTTTTTTTTTTTTTTTTTTTTTTTTTTGAAATTCTGCCCCAAAACGACGTTGTTTTGGGGCATGGCAGGAATGTATGGCAGGAATGTATGGCAGGGGATCGGGACTCTTTAGCTTTTTACCCATTTTGGGTCACTATCATCTCTCACATTTTTATCCACAAAAAGACAAAATAGACTAAAAAAGTCAAAAAAAAATTAACTTTTTATCAATTTTCGAAAATACCACTACATATAGGTCTCTCTTTCTCTCTCTTAATCGATTACGTGTGTATGTTTGTGAAATTGATTATGGCACTATTTGACATCCCTATATTAGCATACTTTTTTATCTTTTTTGGGTCATATTATTTCTCTACTTTTTTACATATCTTTTCGTAAAAAGTCAAAAAGTATACTTAGATCAGCACAAATACCCTCTGTATATGTGTTTGAATGTGATTTATATGTTTTTCTTCACTATCTTCAACTGTTTAATTGTAGATTTACAGTTATCATAGAAGAAAAATGAGTACCACAGTACATAGAACTCCTAAATCTAGAAGACAATCATTGTTCTTCCATGATTTGGCTTACCCTATTTCTACAACCCATAGAGGAAGTGGAAAATTCACAACCCCAAGCCAAGCTGTAGCTGTTTCAACACTATAGCGCGAGAATTTCATCAATTCCGATCTCTCCCCCCCCCCCCCCTCTCTCTCTCTCTCTCCTATGTTCACCCTCAAAGACCAATCAGGCTTCTCTCCAGAATTTGGAATTACAGACTATCCCATGTCTTTGGAAAACAAGTTAGGGTTAAGAATTCCAAGTGGCGACAGACAGTGGTAAGAGGAGAAGAAAGGTGGAGGTGGCTAGTGAATGCAAAGGGTTAGGGTTAGGGTTAGGGTTAGAATTTGATTTTTATGTTGATTGGAGATGAAGATGAAGATGAAGATGAAGATGAAGGGTTTGTTTGTCTTTTAATATTGAATTTTGACTTTGACTTCTAATTTTTTTCAATGTCAACTCTCAATTTTAGCAAGCGTGGAACACTCCCCATCTAAAACTCTAGTTTATTTTAGACAGAATTAATAACGGTAAGGAGGCAAAGTGTAAAATGATCAAAACTACAAAAGAGTTAGTTTGCCTATTTTTGAACTATACAGGAGTAAACTACTCTAAACCCAAACCATAAAGGGATAAACTAAATTTTGCCTTCTCATGTTTGCTTTGGTAACAATTGGTAGATATGCCAAGGTTAAGATTACTATTTCCAATTGTGATTGCCACTTTCACACTTGTTCCCATGAAAATAAAAGAGAACACTCATAAATCTGACTGGCTTTGCCTTTTGTCATTGAGCTCACATTTAATGTCAATGATGTGGTGGGGGGCGATTTCTCGTTCATTCTTTCCTATATTACAATGAACTTAGATAGAAATTTGAAAAATAAAAGGAAAAAAAAGAAGAAGAAATAGAACAAAAAAATTAGTTTATATTTTATTTACATCTCTCACATTTTCATTTTCAAATGTCTACCCAAATTTAAAATCCAAACAATCTTAATACTTCATTGTATTCATATAAATGAATCAAACAACTAAAGCCACTGGCCGAAAGTTTGGCTGAGTGAGCACCTTAGTTCTTCCTATGTAGGGTGGGATATATTTTTCATATACCTTCCCATCATGGTTCCTTCGCTATATAGAGGGTCAATGGTTTACCATAATCACATTCTTGCCCAGATATGACAAGGTTTACAATCCTATGAGGCTTTTACCAACATTCTGACTTTGGTATGTTACTTGTACATGACGTGTTAGGTTGAATTGATCTAGTTTTCAGTAAAAATTTACCACATCAATACGATGGTAGTAGCTACATGTAGAAGTAAGGTGGTCTATGGAAGAGCCAAGGCCCCCCTAAAATTTTGAGACCCTATTAATATTTCATGCAAAGTCTAGTGGTATATTAAGTATCATGTACAACATGCTCCCTCCTAAATTAGTTCCTTTTGCACTACATGTGCTTATTATCTTTTTATTTTTACTTTGGCCCCCTTAATGCTGTGTTTGGTTTGGGGATTTGGAAAGGGATTTGGAAAGGGAAAGGGAAAAGGTGTGTGAAACTATGTGAAATATAAGTATGTTTTATTCACATTTCACCTACCTTTTCTATTTCCCTTTCCAAATCCCTTCTCAAATCCCCCAACCAAACACAGCATAAAAGAAAATCTTCGATTCCAAAATCACACCTTCTAATAGGTCTTGAGTAGGTGGGATCATAGGTCGTTTTCTACCATAAATTACCAATGATGAGTAATGGAAACAAAAAACAACATGATCATCTCAAACTCCTAAATAATTTTTTTTTTTTTTGCCCTTTTCTACCTTCTTTAAATGTAATAGCTATTTCTCAGGATTCGTCTCTCTTTTAATATTCATTAAAATTGAAAACTCTCAATTTTGACATGAGAGAAGCAAGCCTGAGTTTTGGCTTAGAATACCAATACAAAGAGTTCAAATCCTTAATCCAAAATTGGCCATCATTGTTTGTTGGTTTTAGCTGCAAAATCAATCAACTAGTTTCAGTCAAAGTGGGGATTGAGAATGTTGAATTATTGGTTGCCCCATTTGATCAATATGATTTGCGTTGGCCTTTCCATGTGACTCTCACCAATAGAGCTAACATATGGATTATGCACTCTTCATATGATTAATGTTGTTGTGTTATTATTATTATTATTATTATTATTATTATTATTATTATTATTAGAAGACAAATTGGACTTGAATTCCATGCTGCCAATTCTTTTGTGACAAATATTAGCTCCAAAAAAATATATATTTCTTTGACAAATGAGATATGGGAAATAACAAATCAATGTAGCGGTTGAAAGGGAAAAAAAATCAGAGTAATGGTAAAATTTATAAATTTTAATTATTAAAATCATAATTTTTTTTTCATGTATAGGTAATTATTTTTTAAGATTATACATGATTTGTAATTTTCCTAACAAGATTAAAAAAAAAAATGAACAGTATCTATCAGTCAACCAACATATCCAACCCATTTTTCCACACAAAACCTTGATGAAGATTTCTCAGATAATTGGCAAGGTATAGATCTCAATAATCTGTGAATAATCTGCGACCACAATAGTTTCTGCAAAAATGACAAATAACCAAAAGTAAAATCTGCAAAAGTAACACCTGGAAAAGAAAAACAGATTCCTCACCAAACATTCCGTGTGATCTCCTCAACAACTTTATCTCTTTGGACATCAAATGATTTCAACTAATTAGAATTAAGGAGAAAGCAACCAAAAATAGCCATCATTGAGGCATAAAAATAGAGAATTAAGGAGAAATTTACACCAATTAGTTAAATCACAAGATTACTAAAAAGGTCATTAAAATGAAAATGATCTAGATGATGAATTATTGGAAACTATCCCACAATTCTCAAACCAAAAGCAAACAGTATCTGCTTTGATGAAGATTTCTCAAATAATTGCTAAGGCTTAAATCTCAATAATTTGTGACAACAATAGTTTCTGCAAAATGACAGACAACCAAAAGTAAAGTCTACAAAAGTAAAGGAAAATTCCTCAGCAAATATCCCATGTGATCTCCTCAACAACTTTATCTCTTCGGACATCAAATGGTTTCAACTAATTAGAATTAAGGAGAAAGAGTGCAAAAAGAATCATCGTTGGGATATAAAAATAGAGAATTAAGGAGAAATTTACATTAATTAGTCAAATTACAAGATTGATAAAATTTTGTCAATTTCACCTCATAACATCAAAAAGTATTTCTCATATTTTTTTTAGTAAATACTTTATTTTTTACATTAAATACATTAAATAAAAATAATTATTTATATATATAGTTTGTACTAAATAATCTCAAGCCAATCCAAATTGTCGTAAGCATATGCTAATTAATCTCATCTAATTCAATCCTTCCAAACAAAGATAACCTTAACATGTGATTTTAACCTCAGTTTAGTTACGATATAGGAAAATAATACAACAAAGTGATTCTCGAGAAGAATTTAAGAGAAGAAAAAAAAATAAAGATAAATTGTAACTTCTCTCGAACTATGAATAAATTACAACTAAATCTATAATTTGGTAAAATTACATTGATCTCCTTGTAATGATGTGTTATGAAAGTTATGAAATTACTATATTAGTGCTAAATATTTTGAATTTAAATATGTATTAATGTCAAATGACATGATTATCCTTCTTATCTAAAGAATTTACCTAATCTTAATTCTAAAAATAACGAAGAGTAAAATAAATATTTTAATCTAATAAATAATGGTATCACCATTTTCTATACTTTGACTAAAATATGATTATGATGACCAATGGTATGGGCCAAAGCACTATGACATTTATATTTCACAGTAGCATAATATAATTGTACTAAAATTGTAAAGCTAATTATATATTCCTGAAAGGTTGATGTAACTTACTATAAAACAAGTTTATGGTTTGGAAGAAAGTAAATTAAGAAATAAAACTTCAACTCTGCATAATCTAATACAAGATACATACCAAACATTTGATAGAAATTATGGCCCATTTTGGGAAGCTGGTAAAAAGCCAGCTTCCAGCTTTTTACCAATTTTGAGTCACATCACTTCTCACAAAACTTTCTCACAAAACAACAAAACAGTCACATCACCTCTTACAAAACTTTCTCACAAAAAGATAAAATAAGTTAAAAAAACTAAAAAACTAATTTTTTACCAACTTCCCAAAACATCACTATATCTTTCAAGAAAGTGGTTTGGTAGGATTCGTGCTTTCATAATTCACATATTATGTACCGAAATATATTGTTTTCATTTTCCTTTGCTTTCTTGTCAAAATGAAAGACAACCCAATAATACTGTATCAATCAGTCCAATCATAGATACTCAAATAAAATAGTGGCATACGATAATTTTTGGAGAGCCCTTTTCAAAGGTCTGGGCTCTTTTCAAATCATTAGTCTGAATTTTGTTGCCAATGACTGTCATACTTTTACCAATTGGTTGGTGGTCAAGTGGCGATTGGAGCTTGACTTGGTAGGAAGGACCACGGTTCGATTCCCCGCATCGCCAATTGGGAGGGGATTTGAGTCTAACCATCCAAAACTACTCCCCGAATCCGGATTAGTCGGCCTAAGGGTCGGATACCGGGTGGTGAACCAAAAAAAAAAAAAATGACTGTCATACTTTTTAATCATTTGGTTTTGCAGAACTTTGTGTGTGGAGTTAATTTCATTTGATTTTTTATAATAATTTATTCAATTGATAATTTTTAACATGTTTCTAAACTATTTTATATTACTTTACAGATAAAATTGCTGACGAAACTGTTGAAATAATCTTCTGTGTAAATAAAATAATTAGAAATAAATTCAAACAAAATAAATAAATAACATACCGAATTTATTTATTGAACTGAAATAAAATTAAGACCAAGCCGAGTGTGCGACACTCTGTCCTTACGACAGATTCGTCCCGCTATGGTGCTTACGGTTGAATGGCGTCTATCTCCCAGGATACAATGATCTTCATAAATTTATAGAAGCACTTCAAATAAATTTGTTCGGCGAACCAAACCTATATTCTAACTCTCTAAATATTTATTCCTAAATCTAAAATGTAGAAATAATACAGTAAAAGAAAATAGGACAGCAATGAGATAGAAACAGACTGAATCTCGGAATATCTGGACTGCTGGAATTATGGCAGTATTTATAGACAAAATTACACAGCCCCGAAAAGGCGCTATAAGGCTGAACAAGTGCAAAAGGTGTAACGGATACTATTTTGAAAAATCCAAACAGATTCATAGTAGTTTATAAAAACTGAATCTGACCGTTAGTCAACTTTTGAAATCAGCTTTACCACACGTTTTTGAAAAACAACCATTGGTTTGACCAAGTCAAAACTTAACCAAAACAAAGAAACAAAACGTACTTAGTATGTAAACTATTTGAAATATATATATAAATATATAAATCAAATTAAATAGTTTAATAAATAAATAAAAAGAGGTGCAAATTTTAGGAAACCATATAGGAACCCAAAATTTAAATTTAGAATTAAATTAAATTCCCACAATTACAAACTTTAGGAAACCACTCAGGAATCCAAAATTTGAATTTAGAATTAAATTAAATTCCCACAATAATTTTTATTGAAAAAATTCAAATGAATTTTATCTAAAAAATTAATGTTAGACTCGAAAATGACGTCAACTTTCCATTCACTCATAAATGGTTTTGACATTCTGTCTTCACCTCTTCGGACCCACCCCAAACAACATTTGGGGTCCACCCAAATTGGGCTAAAAAATATGCCTATATAAAACCATTTTTCCAACAATCCCCCACATGAATGGAATTTGACGGAGAGAAAATGCAACAACATGATCGAATCAGAGAGTTTAGAAATTGAAAATATTCTGCAAAGGATAGGTAGCTTTTGGCTTTGAACCTTCCCTTGTGAGACACTATCGGATTTACTAGCTAACCAGTGAACATGATGTCTTGAACTGTTCAGCCATTTGTGTAAACCAAGACAATAGAACTCATACAGTATATTCCCAGACACAGTTTAGTTCTCACTATTGTGTTCATTTTGGCCCTGAACAACCTAGTCTTCATGAGTGCTCTAGAGAATTGTAGCCCTTCACAAATCTCACAGAACCAGCCCAGTTCACACTCACATAGGTGATTCTTATGAAGAGTATCTTGCCATACTCCACTAGGTTTAAAAAGTTTTAAATAACCTAAAACGCTGCAGACATCACTATTTCATCATAGAAATGGGTAAGAGTTAGACTCCCCAGTGATCCTTCTGAGTCAATCACAACTCGGTTGTCCCTTTGAACCTAGATCTTGGGATCTCCAGTCAACTAGGTTGGGTTGCCGTTGTGGTAACTCTTATTTAATAGGCTTAAGTCTCATTCCCCTCGATGAATTCTCAACTAACTCTCTTGCTAACCCTTTGGTTAGTGGATCCGCTATGTTGTCTTTAGACTTAACATATTCTATGGAAATAATGCCATTAGAGAGTAGTTGTCTTACGGTATTATGTCGATTTACTTAATGTCGTGACTTACCGTTATACATATGACTCATGCTCTACCTATACCGATTGACTATCGCAATGTATGCATATAGTGCACCGGTTTTGGCTATATTGGAATATCTTCAAGGAAGTGGCGCCATATTCGCCTTCTTCTCCAGCTTTGTCTAAGGCTATGAATTCTGATTCCATAGTAGACCTAGCAATGCAAGTCTGTTTGGAAGATTTCCAAGATACAGCCGCCCCACCAAGAGTAAAGAGATACCCACTGGTGGACTTTGAGTCTCTAGTATCCGATATCCAATTTGCATCACAGTATCCTTCAAGTACTGCTGGATATCTAGTATAATTAAGCCCAATGTTACGAGTAAATCGGAGATATCTAAGAACCCTTATAATTACTTTCCAGTGTTCTACTCCCAGATTACTCGTATATCTACTTAATTTACTTACTGCATAAGCTATATCTGGGCGAGTGCAGTTCATCAAGTACATTAAGCTTCCAATAATTTGGGCATACTCTAATTGAGAAATACTTTCATGTATATTCTTAGAAAGATACAAATTAACATCTACAGGAGTTCTAGCAAGATGATCATCATCTTTGCTAAATTTGTCAAGTATTTTCTCAATGTAATGAGATTGTGACAAAGTATAACATTCTGATGTTTTGGTAATTTTCATACCAAGAATTACATCAGCAATGCCCATGTCCTTCATGTCAAAATGTTTATTCAACATTTTCTTAGTAGTTTTAATCATATCATTATTACTACCAATGATGAGCATATCATCTACATAAAGACATACAATGACATAACCTTTGTCTGTGTTTTTAATATAAACACATTTGTCACACTCATTAATTTTAAATCTATTTGACATCATTGCCTTGTCAAATTTCTCATGCCATTGCTTTGGCGCTTGTTTTAAACCATATAATGATTTAACCAATTTACACACTTTCTTTTCTTTCCCTGGAACAGAAAACCTTTCTGGTTGTTCCATGTAAATTTCTTCATTTAACTCACCATTTAAGAAAGCGGTTTTAACATCCATTTGATGAATTTCTAGATTGTATAGAGATGCAATGGCAATTAGCATTCTAATGGATGTTATTCTAGTAACCGGTGAGTATGTGTCAAAGTAATCTAGACCTTCTTTTTGTCTAAAACCTTTGACTACAAGTCTTGCCTTGTATTTGTCGATTGATCCATCTGCTTTCAATTTTCTTTTGAAAATCCATTTGTACCCAAGAGGTTTACAACCTGGTGGCAAGTCCACTAATTCTCAAGTGTGATTTTGCAAGATGGATTCAACTTCCTTTGTGATGCCTTCTTTCCATAAAGGAGCTTCAGATCGACATAGCCTCTTTAAAAGTTAAAGGCTCATTTTCTAACAAAAATGTTAGGAAATCTGGACCAAAAGATTTTGAGGTTCTAGTACGTTTACTATGCCTAGGTTCCTCTTCCTCATTTTGATCTAACTCTTGTTCTTGATCATGTTCTTGATCCTGACTAGTAATAGCATCAAAAGATCTTTTATTAGTACTAGTCTCTTGTCCAGTCTTCTTTGGAAATACATGTTTAAAGAAAGATGCATTCCGAGATTCAAAAATAGTATTTACATGCATTTCGGTATGTTCTGATTTATGAATCAAAAACCGATATGCACTACTATTCTTGGCATAACCAATGAAAATGCAATCAATGGTCTTAGGACCTATCTTAGTCTTTTTAGGACTAGGAATAGCCACTTTAGCCAAACACCCCCACACTTTTAAGTATTTGTAGGATGGTACTCTTCCATGCCACATTTCATAAGGTGTTTGATTCACTTTTTTTCGGGGTATTTTATTTAAAAAATAATTAGCAGAAAGTATTGCTTCCCCCCACAAGTTCTGAGGTAATCCAGAACTGAGTAACATGGCATTCATCATTTCTTTTAAAGTCTTATTTTTCCTTTCAGCAATTCCATTTTGCTGAGGTGAGTAAGGAGCGGTGGTTTGATGAATTATTCCATATTCTTTACAAAATTCACCAAAAGGTGATTCATATTCACCACCTCTATCACTTCTAAGTTTCTTGATTTTCTTACCAAGTTGATTTTCAACTTCATTCTTATATTGAATGAAAGTTTCCAAAGCTTCATCCTTGTTTCGAATTAAATAAATATAACTATATCTAATATAGTCATCTATAAAAGTGATTACATACTTTTTCTCACCTCTTGTTTGAATTGATTTAAAATCACAAATGTCACTATGAATTAATTCAAGTGATTCCATACTTCTTTCAATTGAATGAAAAGGAGTTTTAGATAATTTTGCCTCAACACAAATTTCACATTTATGATTTGAATCAATGTCAAATTTCGGTAAACATTCCATATTAATTAATCTACGCAAAGATCCATAATTAACATGTCCTAGTCTACCATGCCATAAATTAGAAGACTCAAGCAAGTAAGAAAAAGATGTAGTATTATTAATAACAGAGGGTACAACAGTCATTACATTTAACTTGAAAAGGCCATCAGACATGTAACCTTTTCCTACATACATCCCATTCTTAGTAAGTACAAATTTATCACTCTCAAATACAAGCTTAAACCCATTCTTACTCAACAAAGATCCGGAAACAAGATTCTTGCGAATGTCGACATGCAAAGACATTGTTGAGAGTGAGTTCTTTTCCTGATGTCATCTTGAGAACAATCTTTCCTTGTCCTTCAACTTTGGAAGTTGAGGAGTTGCCCATAAAAAGTTGTTCACCATTGTCCACTGTAGAGTAAGATGTGAACATCTTTTTGTCGGCACAAATATGGCGAGTAGCACCAGTGTCCACCCACCATTCTTTAGGATTTCCGACAAGATTTGCTTCGGAAACAACTGCAGAAAGATTGATGTCATCTACACCATTGGAAATATTGTCCACTTCGGTCATATGGGCTTGAGCAGCTTTCTTGCTTGTTCTTTTCTTACTTTTGCCTTTGCTACGGCAATCTTTGGCCCGATGTCCCTCTTTGTCACAGATGTAACATTTGCTATTAAACTTGTACTTTTTATTATCTCCCCATTTAGAGCCTTGTGATGAACTTTCTCCAGAAGACTTACGTTTCTTGGTTTTTGAAGCATGTTCCACCACATTTGCCTTAGACTCCATAGGATTCTTACCAGCCCGCTTTTCAGAATTGCGGTTGTCCTCCTCAATCCTTAAACGCACAATTAACTCATCCATAGAAATTTCTTTGCGCTTGTGTTTAAGGTAGTTTTTGAATTCCTTCCAGCCTTTAGGTAATTTTTCAATTAAGGCTGCAACTTGGAAGGATTCACTGAGAGACATACCTTCTGCGTGAATGTCATGCAGAATGAGTTGGAAATCTTGAGCTTGGCTGATCACAGTTTTTGAATCAACCATTACAAAATCCAAGAATCTGCCAACCACAAATTTCTTTGAGCCGGCATCTTCTGTTTTGAACTTTTTCTCCAACGATTCCCAAAGTTCCTTTGCTGTCTTGATTGGACTGTAGACGTTGTATAATGTGTTGTCAAGTCCGTTCAAGACGTAATTCCGGCAAAGGAAATCGGCATGTTTCCAAGCATCAACCGCAAAGAACCACTTGCCGGTCGGTTTCATCCTCTTCAGGATAGGAGCATCTTCACGGAGAAAACGAGCCAGTTCGAGTTGTAAGATAGAACAACATTTTCATTGCCATCTTTTAAAGTCGGTTCGAGAATTTCTCCGCTTTTCACCGTGATTTACCCAGTCTTGTCATTCTGAGAGAGGTTGGTGCAATCGCGATACCACAAGAGTACTTGTTTGGGCATTTGTTTCAAGAGCCATCTCAGAGCACGTCCATGGGACTTGACTCTGATTCGGACTCAATTTCTTGTGTCGGTTCTAAATCTGAACCAAAGAGTCCAACTCGCAAATCGTTTGAGAAAGCAGATTTTTGAAAAGTAATGCCAAACATGGATCGCTTTGCCAGACATGAGTCGCCACCTAAATATTTTTAAATGGGAAATTTAGGAAACCTCGACTCTGCGTCAAGGCCACGTATCCGTCATCACCAAAGTGGTCTTGGCTCGGAGCTTGGGTACGATCGGAAGGTCATTTATGAGCATTCTTTCGCCCGGTACGAAGACCGGCCTCTACTAACTGTGATATCCGTTTTTGAAAACTTTATGCGTTCTTATTCCGATTATTAGCCTAGAATTTACTACGTGATGCGCACAACACAAAAATATAGACTAGATTGCCTAATTTGGAAATAAACATTGCATATCCGTTTTGTCTTGAAAAACGTGTTAGTTTTTGCTACTCGCAAGTAGGCTAAAATTTGGATTTCAACGAGTTGTTCCAACTCAGGCAATCCAACCTCCACCCACAGGCATTCAAACAGTTTATCATGTAAGCACTTAGCCGCATGGCAAGTATACTGTCATGGTAAACATTCACACGCATGTGATATGCTAAAGCCATAAAAACTTACATCGTACTCCGTGCCAAAACAGTAAACTAGTTAGTAAACATGCATGACCTAGTTCATGTTAAGTGGCTAACGCGACACATACAGGAGTGTAATCTAAACAGGCTCGGCTAACCCTAAACATGGCACATGAGATGCAACAACTATCACGTATTCAATTTGGAATTGAAAGTACGATTCGGTTTGCATGATGTGCCGAGCCTGATGTATGTAAATAAATGCATGAATGCACGCATGCATTGCATAAGGTATGCTAAAATAAACATGCCCTAGTCCATTACCGTAAGTAGGTAAATAAAAGGGTTAGAAAGAAATGGGGGTTGGAAGACATACATCCACTCACGCACACTTATTACAATTTTACCCTCGCTCGGAGGGACCAAAATAATAATACAGTCCAACGAATAAATGAATCAATTATTACAAATTCTAATTACTAAAATTAAAGCGAAATAAATGCAATTGGGGGCCTCAGCCTTGCCTTGGGATGCGCGAATGATGGATGCTCGATCCGACTTGCCCGGAAAACCCGTGCATCACTGGTTCTTGCTTTCAACGCCTCGCCTCCAAAAATTCCCAAAGTTTCAGAATACCTCCCAAATGATCTGAAATACCCCACCGGCTGGGGGAAGAGCTCATCGGCTGCTTGGATTGGCCATCGGCTTCTTGTGGTGGTTATCGGCATAAACAAAGTGCCGATCGGCACATTATACTGCCGGTCGGCAGAAAGTTCCTGCAGAGGACAGTTTGGCAGCAGCAGCAAAAACAGCAGTGCAAGGCATGGTTTTTGGGCATATGTAAGCATGGCCGTGGCCTCCTATCATGCTTGGGGACTCAAGGAGGCATGACCCTTGGTTCTAGGGCCATCAATGATGCATTTGATGCATGATAACCTAAGGAACCAAAATTGCATGTTTTAATTGAAATGCATGCAACACAAAAGATGAAATCCAAAACCTTATCATGTGTTAGTCAAAGGTCTTGGTGACTTGAGGATGGAGACAAGTTTCACCACTCAAAGTGTGAACTCCTCTCGATCCTCATGCTTGGCTTGACAATCCCCAAGCCAAACCATGAAATGCAAGTATGCAACATGGCTCAAATGCAATGCAACCTATCATGTTAAGCATGCAAAGAGCTAAAGTATGCAAGGTACAAATGTCATGCAACATGGACCAATTAAGCATGGAACTAGCATACACTCAATGCCTCATTAATCAAACATGCAACAACCGAGATACAAGCATGCAATAATGGACTTAAGCCATAGAGGGCAGCCCTCAAACTCCCCTAAAACAGTGGCAAAACATGCCTCAAAACAAGAGCAAGATGCCACACAAGCATGCAAGCCATAAGGCTTAAGGCTAAGGCACAAAGTGGGGCATTGAACCACCACTTAACAAGACCAAACATGGCACATGTTAGGCAACCAAAACAGGTTTTTATCATGCAAAATGGCACCCAAATCCCCTCATGGCACCCCCCAAAATGCATTAAACATGGAAGCATGCACAATGCTCTCTTGAAGACATAAAAGACCAACAAGTCAAAACATGGATAAGATGATAAAACGAAGGTATTTGGACATGGAATGGGGACTGAAATACCACCTACAATGATGCCAAATCATGAGGATGATGCAAGCTAAACATGTTAGAGTTCCATACAAGCAAAGTTTACAAGCCAATAGGCAAAACAACCATACTAAGCATGCCAAACATGGCCAAAACAGTGGCTCACAACCCTTCACATGGCAAAGAGATGCTAAAACCTCCATGAAACCAAGCTAAAACATGCAAGAGTCAAAGCTTAAAAGCATGGCATGTCTCTAAGCATAAAAGGGCATTTCAAAGCAAGCACAAGATACATTCTAAGGGCCATCAATCCGACCAAAAACAGAGGTTAGATGTGACCTAAAACACCCTAAAAAGTTCTGAAATGAAGGCAAATACAAACATTCATGCATGCTATGCTATGAGCCCAAAACAAAGGCAAGTAAAAGACCAAGGGGAGAGGGGTGTCCCTCCCCTATATGAGACTCAAAAAAAATCATTCTCACCACTGAAAACCAGTGGGTTTTCAGTGGTGAGAAGGCCAAAGAACACCAAACAAAGAGGGCTTAAGCAAAGGCACCAAAAGTGGCCATATAAGGCCTAATAGGATGGATCTTTGCTCAAACCAAAAAAGGACCTTAATGAAGGTTCAAGAATAAGTAAAAAAAAAAGACTTTTTTATCTTAAATACAAACTCAAAAACACAAAGTAAAGAGGGTAGAAAAAGGTTGCAAGAATGGGGAATATAAAGCAAGATTCTTACCCTTGATAATCCCTTGAAAAACAGAGGTTGCAGCCACTCTCTAATGCTCAAAACCAGTCCAAAACCAACACAAACAACCTCCTAAGTCTCTCAATCTCGAGCTAAGGTGTAATGGTGTGTGTAAAGGAGCAAAAATAAGGTAAAACTACACTTTTTGGCCTAAAAACACACACACAAGAGGAGAGAGAGGGAGGTATAGATATATATGGATGTATATCAGAGATATATGTATAATGCTCTGGTTTTGGCTCTCAAAAGGCTAACCCTTGAGCCAAGAGGAAGAGCTCTCCTCTTATAGGCAAGGAATGCTTAGCCACTAAGCAAGCCAAGGGCTCATCCCTCCATACACGTGTATGGAGGGGAGCAAAACACTTTACAGCTGTGAGAAAATATCTCAAAAAGCAAGTGTACAAGGTTTTCGTGCAAAGAGTACCAAATGGCAAAATTTAGTGCCGGTCGGCACAAAATAGTGCCGGTCGGCACAATAAAGTGCCGATAGATAAACCAGCCAGTCGGTGGCCTCCAGCCCCAGCCGGTGGTGTGTAGGGATGCCTCAAAAGGCATTCCCTGCCCTCCCAAGGCAAAATACAAGCGTTTGGTGCAAAGCCAAACACAAACAGTCGAGTTCGGAGGTCCTGAGGCAAGGCGCGCGAGCCGAGAACTCCGGGAACTCCAAACGAACACACACATGGATGATCACTGAGTGTTCAAACGGTGACGTCCGAGTCTTGAGGACGGTCAAAAATGGGATGTCTACACCATCAATTCTAATTTATAAAACAAAATTATAATTAGAATTTACACTACACAGAAAATTAAACCAAATGCACAGAATTAAATTCTGTAAAAATAAAAGAAACAAGAATGTAACTTTTATTTTCCAATTAATTTGAAAATAAAATAAAATTTTATTTAAACAAATTAATTCTACACAAAAAATAAAAGAAATAACAACTATAACTTTTATTTTTCAATTAATTTGGAAATAAAATAAAATTTTATTTAACCAAAATAATTCCACACAGAAAATAAAATTCTGTAGTTACACTCCAAAAATTAAAATACTGAAAACAGAATTTTAATTAATGAAAACTCAGAAAATAATTTCTAAAACCCAAAAATAATTTCTGAAAAAATTCTACAAAAATATATTCTGAATTGTTAATGACACCAGTATCGTACTACTAGTTGTTGTCAAAGAAAAGAGACAGTATATTACTACTATCTGTCAAATAGCATATAATCACTATTTGTTTTTTCAACCAGAATATTATTTTGTAAATTCACAGAAAATAATTTTCTTTCGAAATTATTTACAAAGAATGAAAAAAGGAAACAAACGAAAAATTCTATGAACATAATAATTCCATTCTGTCTTAAGATTGTTGGAACAATCTTCTGTGTAAATAAAATAACTAGAAATAAATTCAAACAAAATAAATAAATAACATACCGGATTTATTTATTGAACTGAAATAAAATTAAGACCAAGTTGAGTGTGCAACACTCTGTCCTTAAGACAGATTCGTCCCGCTATGGTGCTTACGGTTGAATGGCGTCTATCTCCCAGGATACAATGATCTTCATAAATTTATAGAAGCACTTCAAATAAATTTGTTCGGCGAACCAAACCTATGTTCTAACTCTTTGAATATTTATTCCTAAATCTAAAATGTAGAAATAATGCAGTAAAAGAAAATAGGACAGCAATGAGATAGAAACAGACTGAATCTCGAAATATCTGGACTGCTGGAATTATGGCAGTATTTATAGACAAAATTACACAACCCCGAAAAGGCACTATAAGGCTGAACAAGTGCAAAAGGTGTAACGGATACTATTTTGAAAAATCCAAACAGATTCATAGTAGTTTATAAAAACTGAATCTGACCGTTAGTCAACTTTTGAAATCAACTTTACCACACGTTTTTGGAAAAACAACCATTGGTTTGACCAAGTCAAAACTTAACCAAAACAAAGAAACAAAACGTACTTATTATGTAAACTATTTGAAATATATATATATATATATATAAATCAAATTAAATAGTTTAATAAATAAATAAAAAGAGGTGCAAATTTTAGGAAACCATATAGGAACCCAAAATTTAAATTTAGAATTAAATTAAATTCCCACAATTACAAACTTTAGGAAACCACTCAAGAATCCAAAATTTGAATTTAGAATTAAATTAAATTCCCACAATAATTTTTATTGAAAAAATTCAAATGAATTTTATCTAAAAAATTAATGTTAGACTCGAAAATGACGTCAACTTTTCATTCATTCATAAATGGTTTTGACGTTCTGTCTTCACCTCTTCGGATCCACCCCAAACAACATTTGGGGTCCACCCAAATTGGGCTAAAAAATATGCTTATATAAAACCATTTTTCCAACAATATCACCGAGACATGGATTTATAATCTGCATCAATGAGGATATGCTGTCATTGGTTCATTTCTGTAGTGTCCACTCTATCTGATTATAGATTCAACTGTTAATACAACAAGTTCCATGTTTCAATTCTCTTCAGTAGCAATTGGTCGATATGCAAGCTTACTTACAAGTCGATTAGTCCTAGGTAAGCCCACGAGGCACGCCACATAAGAAGCTCACAACAAAAAGAAGAGGAAGATAAACTATTATTAGTTCTTACTCACTCTCTCTCTCTCGTGAGTCGTGCTTAAAGATTATCATCAGACTAGATATGCTAATTGCTAACTGAAGGACAGGAGTTTAAACTAGCATCACACACTGGTGTCCACCCAAGGCTCACTCTTTCCCTTCTATTTCAGATCATGTGGATCCAAAAAAGATTGAAAGATAGTTTAATATGTCCCTACCTGACAAAGTTAGAGAAATTTCATCCCACATCGACTCACAAACCCAACTATGGTTCTTGAAAGTGGTTCATAAGGGTGGGTGATTCAACAAAGTGAAATCACGCAGCCACGCGATGAGCACAAAGCGAACTATTCTTTCGCCTTTTACTAAAGAATACCGTGTGTTCGTCGCAAATAGTGGCATACGCCTATTTTTGGAGAGCCCTTTCCAAAGGTTTGGGCTCCTTTAAACCATTAGTTCAAATTTTGTGTCAAATAGCAGGCTTACTGTTTTAACTGTCCAAACGATTTTATGTTTTAACTTTAAGCATCGTTTTCCTGCAATTTTGTTCATCAATTTTTGATCAATAAAAATTCATTATAAAAGCAGAACAAGGAGAGAGGTAAACCATTCATTTTAATCTCTTAACTCTATTTGAGTGCTCTCATTCTCCCACCCTCTCTCCACTCTTTTCCCATGATACAAGAAAAATTCTTCTGGAGGAAATTAATGTAAAAGAAAAGAAAAATAAAAATTAATTAATTTTCTAACCTGTGCCTCGTTTGCAAGAAAGTTCATAAAATTTGAAAATAATTTTTTTGTTCAATCTAAAGAATTGACAGAACAACGCTGAAGAAAAGCATCAAGCTCGTTTCTATTTGTTTCCACTTCTCTCTCATTTATAGCTTCAACTGTTAATTCAACAAGTTCCACGTTTGGTCCATCAATTTTAGATCAGTTGCATCAAAAACCAATAATATCCCAACAATTTTGACCTTTTTTTGCTTTTATTTTATATATTTCAATTCCATCAAGAACGTTAGCTTTGGAGAAAGACCAACAACTTTATCTCTTCGGACAAAAAACCAAAAGTAAAGGCTACAAAAGTAAAGGCAAATTCCTTAACAACTTTATCTCTTCGGACATCAAATGGTTTCAACTAATTAGAATTAAGGAGAAAGAGAGCAAAAATAATCATCATTGGGATATAAAATAGAGAATTAAGAAGAAATTTGCATTAATTAGCCAAATTACAAGATTGATAAAATTTTGTCAATTTCACCTCATACTCTCAAGCCAATCCAAACTGTTGTAAGTATATGCTAATCTCACCTAATTCAATCCTTCCAAACAAACATAACCTTACACTACAAGAAATTACACTTTTGGCGACCAAATTTGGCTACTAAAATTAATTTTCTCGCCAAAAGTCAACCCTTTGGCGACTAAAATTTGAATTGGTCAGCAATGTTTCATATTTTAGCTACTAAAATTTTTTAGTAGCCGTATATTACTTATTGGCGACTAAAACATAATTAGTGGCTAAAAAATGATCCAATCAGCGACTAAAAAAAGTTAGTCGCTAAAAATAGCCCAATAGGCGACTAAAATACAATTAGTAGCTAAAAAGTTACTCAATAGGTGACTAAAAATGACCTAGTCGCTAAAAAATTACCCTATAGGCGACTAAGAAAATTTTGGTCCCTAAATGTATAATCTTTAGCTACTAAAAATAATTTAGTCAATATTAATTTACTTTTAGCGACAAAATTTTAGTCGGCGATTATAATTAAAAAATTTAAAAATTAGAATTCAGATTTTAGAAGGAAAATTAATTGGCTACTAAAGTCGTTAGTCGGAAAAACGTCTTTATTTATTATTGGCGACTACAATACTTGGTCGGGAAAGAAAATAAACTAGGTTTAAAAAATACACTTCCACACGCTCAAACTCTCTCATACGTTGTCTCTCTCTCTCTCTCTCTCTCTCTCTCTCTCTCTCTCTCTCATGCCTCTGCCCTCCTCCAGCTCTCTCTCTCTTGCTTTTGTCTCCATCGTCGTCGGGTACTGGAGCATCACCGCCATCGTACACGAGCACCACAGTCAATCCACCATTGGAGCATTGCCCCAGGTATGTCCTCACTCTATTTTGCCCTCTCTCTATCTTTCGGTCTCTCTTCCTCTAATTTCAGCCTCTAGGGTTTTCTTATTCCATTTGCATACCTTCACACATACCCAATCCCAAATCGATGGGGTTTCTTCTTCTAGGGTTTTCTGCTATGTTTTGATCTTAGGATTGTGGGTTTGATAGTTGCATTTGTTCTTGTTTATCATTTAGTTTTTGTTTTTAATTTTGTTTTTAATGCTTCTATTGTATTTTGGTGCTTCTGCTGTATTTTAGTGCTTCATTTGCTCATTTGTTTGAAAATCTAATCTAATTGGAGGTAGGTAGTGTGTGGCTTTTGACATGCTAATGAAGGAGCATTGTTTTTTTTTTTGGTACTTATTATGATGATGATTGAAATTTGAGGATAATAAAAAACTTGAACACGAACCATTCCATACCATTCAATTCAACCATGGCGACTTAGATCGCGAAATGCCTAGTCTCCATACTGATAGCAGCTCTGTTCTTGACACTGGCCAGCTCGGACGCCCCTTTCATCGTTGCCCACATGAAGGCCACTCTCACCAGGCTCAAGTCCGGTGTCGAATGTGTCTCCGCTTCCATCGACATCTACAACCGAGGATCTGCGTATGCGATTCGATCATTTCCTTTCTCTTTAGTCTTCTTTGATCTCTCTGAAATTATCTCTAGATCGACTCAGCCCTTCCTCTTGCGTTCTCCAAGAGATATTGTTTTCATGTGTGCATTGGATTCATGATAGTGTCATTTTATTTACCACAAGTGAATTTGTGATGATCTTATATGAGATTAATTATGTTCTTTGATTGCACAACTTGCATATTCATTGTTTGGAGGATGCTAGTTAATTTAGCTCTATATTGTTTCTGTTTTATATTCTAACTGTCCATGTTTATCTTCTTACGGATTGATTGTGATTTATTTCTTATTCACTAATTTTACTAATTCTAATTCTTGTACATAGTTTATTTTTATAAAAGAAAATAAAATAAAAATGCCTGGGAAAGCTTGATCAATACTTTAAAATTGGATATCAAATTTTACACAAGTTCCTTTTTGAAACCTCTGTTTTTATGTAAAAATTATTACATAAAAACCTTAGTATTCTTTTCCTTGGTAATAGAGTTCATCGAGAGTAGTGATCATTTCTGTAAGTTGCATTTAATTGCAAACCTAAAATTAGCATTTGATACTTGCCTTTGGAACAAAGATACTTTTTGCTTTTTCATCAGAGGCAAATGTTCACAATTGTAGTTATGGTGCCAAATATATTTAGTTACATGTTATGAGTTGATCATGTTTCTTTTTTCGTATTGGGTTCATTTTTCTTACTTTGTTGTCATGACTATTTGATATTTAAAAAAAGGTTTGATCAAGGAAAGGGCATTGGTTTCATTCCTACTACACATTGAAAATTTTACTTCTTAGTATTTAATGGATTCCTGTGTTCAAAGGGTTCTAAGTAATGAAAGTTAATGTAAAGGAGAGACTGATTTTTGTTTTATTACTCATTTTCACTTTTTATGGTAGTAAAAATGATATGAATTTATTTAATTTAAATAAGCATATTTAACTGAGCATATGGCCCTTGACAGAACGAAATAGCAAAAAATGATTTATATAGTCGACTCCACCTGATTGGGACACAACACAAGGTTTGGTACCATTGGCTCCTAATATCATTCTTAGCAATTGACTATCTCTGGCACATAGTAGAAGATATTGATTGTGCTAATAATATGCTGGGACCATCAACCAGCATGCCTTTGGTGGTAGGAGCATCGTTACTAAGTTGTTCTATCCAAGTTTCCTTTTCTCCTATTGAGTAACTATTTGATTATAAAGATTTAAATTAATACAATCTAATCTATTTGCAAACTATGATCACACGGTTAATTTTTCAACCATTTCACTTTGTGGAATGTGTTGTTAATGCCTTACATAAGATTCTTGTTGATATTTGGTACTCTCTCACTCTCTCCTCCTAATAATAACTATTGACTTTTCTTGGGTGTAATTTCATATTTTTCTTGATTACATTATGCCCTCTTACACTATGGTATTTTCTGTACATTGTTGTGTTGTATCTTCAGGACTGCATATGATCTAAGTCTAACTGATGATAGCTAGTCCAAAGATGTTTTTCACATTATCCGTGGAAACACTTCAATGTCATTGGAAAGGCTTGATGTGTGAGTTTCACATTCTGCAAAGACCCCATATTCCAATTTGTTGAATTAATATCTTTATTTTTATCATGCTAACTTGTATAATCGACAGTGGCGCTCTTGTATCGCATGCTTTTGAATTGGAGTCCGAAGTACAAGCACTGTTCTATGGTGCACTAGCAGTTATCACATTCTGCATCCCCATAAAGGCTGCTCTACAGGTTTGGCATTCCAGCCATTTCATTTGTATATATAGAAAAATGTGTACACATGTATGTATCTGTTTAATGTGAATGATTTGCAATCTTTTCACTATTACCATTTTCAGAAGGCTTATTCGACTCCAATTCTGCCTTTAGATATCCTCGCAGACAAACCTCCAGTGAAAAAGTTTGAGTGGGTAGGTCTCTCTCAAGTAATAGATTTATCAATCAATTTCTTTATAGACACACTGTCCCTTGTTCACTTAGTGACATTCTTGTGTTTTTACATGGCATTGTGGTTGGCGTTGACCAAATTTTCTCAGGCTAAGGTATGTCCTATTCTTGTTATTACCCTCTTATTATTATTATTATTATTATTATTATTATTATTATTATTATTTTAAGTTTTGAACCGCAGGATACAGATAGTTTTATAACTATAGCTGTTATTTTTCTCATTACTATTATGTGCACTTGCATAGGACAAATTAGGAGTGCATATGCCAGAGGTTAGTGAATTAATGAGCTACATGTTACAAATGGAGTAATAGTGGGACCAACATTGGGTGAACATGAAGATGGAGCAAAAAATATAAATAATAAAAAAAAGTATTGCCAAAAATCAAAGTTTATGTTAAATATAAAAAATCAAAAAAGATATATTTGGGTTGTCAAACATGTTTTGTTGTTTTTGTTTTCATTTATTTTCAAGAGATATCTTTGTACTGTTAGTCATGTATTTATATCCATCTTATCGTCATATATGAAAGCACTCTTGAATGAATTCTAGGACTTCTGCAGAACTGATCGACTTTTCCAACTTGACTCTATCTGCAAAGGTTGTTGGCAAAGTATGATCCTTGATTTCTGTGATCTCCATTATGGCTTCATTTGTCTACCTAGTTGAAACCCCATCAAAATGTAATGCTGCAAAATGAGGCAAGAAGAAGCGCTAATTAATAAAGAGGCTTAACACCCTTAGTAGCATCTATTAGCAGGTCTTCTATTAGCTTCAGTTTGAGGCAAATAGTTCGTCAAAATCTAGTGTTTGAATTTCCAGTTATTATTAGGATTACTTTTATAGCAACATCAATTTATTAGCAACATCAAATAGAGCAACTAGATTCATATGTTGTATGTACTCAGATTGAACATCAAAAATTTTATTTCATATATATTCGAGTATGCAAAACTAATGATTAATTTGAAAAGATTACTTAATTTCGAGTTTTATATGTTTTTTTATAATTTTAAATTGGCCAATATATAGTCAATACTAATGATTAATTTTTTATTTATTTTATTTTATTTTATTTTATTTTTTGCAGATATTTTTTGACGTACTAATGTGGATATGACTTTTTTTGACAAGTACGGAAGAGCATTGTTTTTATATCTCCGTCTGTAACGCCCTCAAAATAATACATAAAACCCATCACTTTAGACATGCATTGACAAAAGAGAAATCAATCATTTATATTCATCAAAGTAGTTCTTACAACCGTATTACATGTTAACAATAAAAGCAAATGCCTCACGGGCTTACAGTTTTCCAAGTTAACACTTGGTTACACAAAAGAAGAGTACTAACTCTATACAAAAGAAGCCCTTGGCTTAATATACATGTAATACAAACAAAACAAACAAAAAGAGTCTTCAACTCTCATCATCATCCAAGCTATGTCCTTGGAGGTGGCATACTACCTGTACCTGAAAATAATGTCACATATAGGGTGAGCCAACGCCCAGTAGAGATGTACTAAACACAGTATGGGCAATAACTAAGACATCAGCAATTGATAAATGTTTAATTCCCGCAAATCAATTCATAATTTATCTCTATTACATGACCACTATGTCCATGTTTCCTTTCATTTTCCATTTCTTTTTCAACTTTGAGTTTGAAAACAAGGCTTAACACCAAGCCAAATGACTTTATGAGATTTAGACTCATCTTTAAAACACTTTCAAAATTCAAGACGGATACACATTGTAATGCTGTATTGATAACACATAAACTATTTCCACACTTTACGAAAGATACACATTTCGGTGCTGTATCAACATAACATAGAACCACTTCTATACTTCACAATTGATAACGATATACATTTTAGTGCTATATCAAATCAATTCGAACACTTCCATAATCAACACTTGATACACATTGTAGTGCTGTATCAATGCCACACAAAAGTCCGGTTTAGAGGTCCATCCCCTATCTTCCCCTAAACCGTGGAGTACATCCCCTATCTCCTCCCACACAACACATGTATATAAACATAGATCATATACAACCAGTCAATACATAAAGTTAATGTATTATTCCAGTCGCTATATTCGATAGCATACTCAATTGATTAGTTTTAGTTTGCCTAATTATCATGCATTGTCTACAATAGTCACGACTATCCTCCACCGATAGCCCAAAGCAATTATTTCTAAACAAATAATAAAAGCTCCAACAGATAAAGTATCGATGTTATCAAAAGTGAGCGATTAACAAATCCAACTCTACCATTTCACATTATAATGAGTCAATTTCATTATTGCCAACTCAATTCTATAAATCCACCACTTTTCCAAATTAATTATATCAATTAATTTATACAACAAATTAGGGTTTTATATCCCATTTCCCAATATTGACCCAATGGTCTAAATATCAACAACCAATAACAATATCATTATTTTGAAACCCAAAATATACGTTTTTAGAATCAAAATAACAAAACTCTCTTTTAAAATTTTGAAACCCTAAGTCCCAAAATCGCCCAACTTCAACACTTTATCAAAACAACCAAAAATCTACGTCAAAGACCATAAAAGTGAGTAGGAATCCCTATCTCAAAAGATGACACCCAACGAAGAAGATGAAGAAAATGAAAGTGCTCCAAATTCCAAGTTTCTTAGATCAAAAGATAGCACTCGACGATCTACAACCTTTTTGTAAAGGCCAAAGGTGAGGAGACAACCCCTACTAAATCAATACCTAGAGAAAAGTTGAGGTTCTAGTGAGAGGAGCTCTCAAAAATAGCTTTTGAAAAGTGAGAGAGAGAGAGGAATTGTAAAAAGTGATTAAAAAATGCCCAGATGCTCTCTGTTATACGATAGGTCCGCTCGAGCGGAAAACACGACGCTCGAGCGTCAAGAAAAAGAAACTGGGTCCGCTCGAGCGCAATAAGGCCCGCTTGAGCGCTAAGACACAAGAGTGAAACACATCCGCTCGAGCGCGAAAAACCAGTCCGCTCGAGCGTGGATTATTCCATCCCAGATCTTTCACCAAAAAGGCACTACCTGCTCGAGCGCCAGCAAGCCCGCTCGAGCGCAACCCGCTCGAGCGTAGGAAACCCATTTGAGCGCAGAAATCACACTTGCAGAAGTTTTGCAGGGACACAAAATGCTGGAAGGATGTAAACCTCGCTCGAGCGTAGGAAGACCCGCTCGAGCAGAACAACCAAAAACTGGGCAATGAGAAATAAGACCAAGACTCAACCCACATGCTCGAAACATGCCCAACACATCCGTCTATATATATAGTGGTTCATACAAATTAGTTTTTTTGCGTGGTAAATATCCAAACTTTGGCCTGATAAAAATTAGCATTAGACGTGGTACAAATTAGTTTTTGGGGTGGTACAGAATAAATTTTTGGTGTGGTATAGATTTCCTTTTGGATATTAAATTTGGTTAATCCTCTATTATGTATGGAATTAAATTATTGGGGTTGGATTATACTTGGTTTGTATGGAATTTGTATTACATTTAGAATTGGACGTTGAATATAAAATTTTTGGATGGTTGGAAGTGAAATGTGTGCACATTGTTGAATGGTTGATAATATATTCAGTATTTATGGATTATATTGTTTATACAGGGTACAAGTTGTACTAATAATCGATACAGGTGGTTCAGAAATTAAAAAAAAAAAACATTTAATATAGTATTTGGTGACTAAATATGTTGGTAGCCAAAAATGTAAGCAAATGTTTTGGTGACCAATAATTTAGTAGCAAAAAATAACCAAATGGCTTTTTGCGACCAAACCACATAGTAGCTAAACCAAATTTCAGAATGAGGGAAGTTTAATTGCCGACTAAATATTTTAGTCACTAAAAACATAACATCCTTTGGTGACTACAGTGTTTGGTCGCTAAATGTCCGTATTCTATTAGCGACTAAAATTTTAGTCTCCAATAGTTTAATTTAGTTTTATGTGAGAACTTTCGGCGACTAATATTTTAGTCGCCAAAAAATACCTTTGCTGACTAACCAAAGTTTAGTAGCCAAAGCTTCAATTTCGGCGATGAATGATTTAGTCACCAAAAGATCACATTTCCCGACTAACCAAAGTTTAGTAGCCAAATGTTTAACTTTCGGCGACCAAAAATAGTTTAGTCGCCAATACTATCGCCGACAGGGTATAGGCGACTAACCTGGCGACAAAATAATTTAGCCGCTAATTAGATTCGGCGACCCAAAATGAGACTTTTGGCGACCAAAAACTGTCATTTCCTGTAGTATTAACATGTGATTTTAACCTCAGTTTAGTTAAGATGTAGGAAAATGATACAACAAAGTGATTCTCCAGAAGAATTTAAGAGAAGGAAAATAAAAATAAAGATAAATTGTAACTTCTCTCCTAATTTGGTACAACTAAATCTATAATTTGGTAAAATTACATTGATCTCCTCCTAATGATGTGTTATGAAAGTTATGAAATTACTATACTAGTGCTAAATATTTTGAATTTAAATATGTATTAATGTCAAATGACATGATTATCCTTCTTATCTAAAGAATTTACCTAATCTTAATTCTAAAAAAAACAAAAGAGTAAAATAAATACTTTCGTCTAATAAATAATGGTATCATCATTTTCTATACATTTGACTAAAATATGATTATGATGACCAACGGTATGGGCCAAAGCACTATGACATTTATATTTCACAGTAGCATAATATAATTTCACTAAAATTGTAAAGCTAATTATATATTTATGAAAGGTTGATGTAACTTACTATAAAACAAGCTTATGGTTTGGAAGAAAGTAAATCAAGAAATAAAACTTCAACTCTGCATAATCTAATACAAGATACATACCAAACATTTGATAGAAATTATATCTTTGAAGAAAGTGGTTTGGTAGGATTCGTGCTTTCCAAATTCACATCTATACTATATATTAAGCAAAAGGAGATTTTTAACCCCAAGTCTTGTGGAAGCTCCAATCTCTCAATCTAAATTTTTTGATTTTTTTATTTTAAAAAAACAAAATCTTAGCATTTATTAACTTCTTCCAACTCTCAAGTCTTACCATCATAATAACACTTTAATACATTAAGAACAAGCATAAAAAAAAATTCTTTGAAATCCAACACATATGAATCCCTTGAAAAGTTCCAACACATATGATTATTATCCATCATAATAACACCTGAATGCATTAAGAACAAGCATAAAAAAAAATTTCTTTAAAAATCCAACACATATGATTATTATCAAAATATTAAACTTTAATATAATATAATAAAAAAAGACATTTAATTTCTTGATAAGTCCAACACATATGATTATTATCAAAATATTAAACTTTAATATAATATAAAAAAGAAAAAAAAATGAGACATTTAAAAAGGGGGTTTTTAATCCCCAAGGCTTGTGTGAGTTTCAATATCTCAATCTGAATTTTCTAAATTTTTTATTTAAAAAAAAAACGCAACATTTATTGATTTTGTTAAAATTTTCTAATTAGTATTTATTAACTTTTTTCAATCCACATGTCTTTCCACATGCCTGCATTTATTGATTTGGTCAAAATTCCCTGATCAGCATTTAAAATCCCCTCAAACAAATAATTATAGATACAATCCATGTATAGTTATTGCAATATCCTTTTCAAATTCTCCCATACATTATGATTAATGATAAGATTATTAAATTATTTTTATAAAAAATCTTAAAAAACATAATTTATATATTAAAAAAAATCTAAAACAAATATAAATATCAATAATTATCTCGTGTATAGCACGAATGATAGGTTAGTATTATGTAACGAAATATATTGTTTTCATTTTCCTTTGCTTTCTTGTCAAAATGAAAGACAACCCAATACTGTATCAATCAGTCCAATCATAGATACTCAAATAAAGAAATGTTGGAGAAATTTGCTCCCAAATCGATTCACAGACCCAACTGCGTTCAAGGAAAGTAATTCATAAGGACGGGTGATTCATCTGTAATACTCACGCAGCCACGTGGTGAGCACAAAGCGAACTATTCTTTCGCCTTTTACTAAAGAATACCGTGTGCTCGCCACAAATAGTGGCATACGATAATTTTTGGAGAGCCCTTTCCGAAGGTCTGGGCTCTTTTCAAATCATTAGTCTAAACTTTGTGTGTGGAGTTAATTTCATTTGATTTTTTATAATAATTTATTCAATTGATAATTTTTAACATGTTTCTAAACTATTTTATATTACTTTAGAGATAAAATTGCTGAAGAAACATCACTGAGACATGGTTTATAATCTGCATCAATGAGGATATGCTGTCATTGGTTCATTTCTATAAGTGTCCACTCTATCTGATTATAGATTCAACTGTTAATACAACAAGTTCCGTGTTTCAATTCTCTTCAGTAGCAATTGGTAGATATGCAAGCTTACTTACAAGTCGATTAGTCCTAGGTAAGCCCACGAGGCACGCCACATAAGAAGCTCACAACAAAAAGAAGAGGAAGATAAACTATTATTAGTTCTAACTCACTCTCTCTCTCTCTCTCATGTTTAAAGATTATCATCAAACTCAATATCCTAATTGCTAACTGAAGGACAGGAGTTTAAACTAGCATCACACACTGGTGTCCACCCAAGGCTCACTCTTTCCCTTCTATTTCAGATCATGTGGATCCATAAAAGATTGAAAGAACGTTTAATATGTCCCTACCTGACAAAGTTGGAGAAATTTCGTCCCACATCGACTCACAAACCCAACTATGGTTCTTGAAAGTGGTTCATAAGGGTGGGTGATTCAACAAAGTGAATTCACGCAGCCACGCGATGAGCACAAAGCGAACTATTCTTTCGCCTTTTACTAAAGAATACCGTGTGCTCGTCGCAAATAGTGGCATACGCCTATTTTTGGAGAGCCCTTTCCAAAGGTTAGGGCTCCTTCAAACCGTTAGTTAAAATTTTGTTTCAAATAGCAGGCTTACTGTTTCAACTGTCTTAGTTTTATGGATTTAGCGAAAACTTTTTTTTATTTATTTAAATGTTAACATATTTCCAAACAATTTTATGTTTTAACTTGAAGCATCATTTTCCTGTGATTTTGTTCATCAATTTTTGATCAATAAAAATTCATTATAAAAGCAGAACAAGGAGAGAGGTAAACCAGTCATTTTAATCTTGTAACTCTATTTGAGTGCTCTCATTCTCCCACCCTCTCTCCACTCTTTTTCCGTCTGTTCGGCTTTCAGGAAAATGATACAAGAAAAATTCTTCTGGAGGAAATTGATCTAAAAGAAAAGAAAAATAAAAATTAATTAATTTTCTAACCTGTGCCTGGTTTGCAAGAAAGTTCATAAAATTATAAAACTTCAACTCTCTGGCAATGCATAATAATGGACCCTACTTCTTGGGAATGCAGGTCCAACTATGGGCCGAATCCAGAATCATCTGTGATTTGAACCGTGCAAGACCCGCCAAGATCAACTGTGCTAACATGGCCTTCACCTAATCGGTTTTTAACCAGCAAATATGATTTTCAGAATAGATTGTCTATTTTTTAAAGAAAATTGTGATCCAATCATGTAATTACTAATATTTAATCATATTGAATTTTTGGCATACACAATTTACTCGATAAACTATACAAGATGAGTGGTTTTAATCATAGAAGTAAGCTCACAACCCTCTCAACTAGACCCTCCAAGCTAATTAATGGATGGACAGAAGCCTTTTCCTAATTAAATATACATAACAACATTTGAAATATTTCTTTCATAAAAGTGGGTAAGGATTCTCACTGTCAAGTGACAAACAAACACACGTAATATGTTAGCAAACAGTTTTTATTTTTTATTTTTTTCAATCAAACACAACCCAATTTGTATATATTATTATTTTTCTGAGCTTAGTCCAAATCAAAGATAGTAATGTTAGAGAAACTTCCTCCCACATCGACTCACAAATTCAAATTGAATTCCATGAAAGTAGTTCATAATGGTGGGTGATTCGACAAATGTATGCACGCAGCCACGCGGTGAGCACAAAGCGAACTATTCTTTCGCCTTTTACTAAAGAATACCGTGTGTTCGCCGCAATTAAGTGGCATACGCCAATTTTTGGAGAGCCCTTTCCAAAGGTCTGGGCTCCTTTCAAACCAACAATCTAAACTTTGTTGCCAATTAGTCTGATTGACTTATTTTATTTTATATGGTGAGCTGAAATTGTTTTCGAAATCATTTTCTTTATACTTTCTGGGTGAAATTTTGAAAATTATTTTTTTGTTCAATCTAAAGAATTGACTGAACAACGCTGAAAAAAAAGCATCAAGCTCGTTTCTAGTTGTTTCCACTTCTCTCTCATTTATAGCTTCAACTGTTAATTCAACAAGTTCCACGTTTGGTCCATCAATTTTAGATCAGTTGCATCAAAAACCAATATTATCCCAACAATTTTGACCCTTTTTTATTTTTGTTTTGTATATTTCAATTCCATCAATAACGTTAGCTTTGGTAACAATTGGTAGATATGCCAAGGTTAAGACCACCATTTCCAGTTGTGATTGCACTTTCACACTTATTCCCATGAAAATAAAAGGGAATACACCAAAATCTGACTGGCTTTGCCTTCTGTCATTGAGCTCACATTTAATGTCCATGGTGTGGTGGGGGCAATTTCTAGTTCATTCTTTCCTATATTACAAGTAAGGTTGCATTTGAATTAAGGATTTGGATAGAAATTTGAAAAAAGAAAAGAAAAAAAAAATGAGAGAAATAGAGAAAATATTAGGCTTATATTTCAGTCACATCTATCACATTTTCTTTTTTAAATATCTATTTAAATTCAAAATCCAAACAACTTTTGAGTCTTCATTGTATTCCTACATGAGAATCAAACAACTAGAGTGACTGGCCGAAAGTTTGGCTAAATGAGCACCTGATGGCTAAGTTATCTCTTCCTGTGTAGTGTGAAATATATTTTTCATACACCTTCCCTGTCGTGGTTCCTCCACTATTTATAGAGGTGGGGAATGATTTGCCACAATCACATTTTCACCTAGATGTGACAAACCAACATTTTGACTTAGGCATGCTGCTTTTGCATGACGTGTTAAGTTGGTTAAAAGTTAATCTTTTTTTTTTTTTTGAAAAACGTGTAAAATAGTAAACAGATAATGTGATCCACATAGATTAAAAGCTGGAAGATGACTTTTAACCATTTTCTCAAAAGAGGCTTAAGTTGCGTTCTTTGGTTTTGGTCCAGCTTTCAATAGAAGTCTCTGCTATGTCAATATGATGGTCATAGCCACAGGTAAAAGTAAGGTGGTCTATGCAGGGCCAAGACTCCCCTAAAATTTTGAGACCCTTCTAATATTTCATGCGAAGTCTATAGTTGTATATAGGTATCACGTACAATATGCCCCCTCCTCAATTAGTTCTTTCTGGACTAGGTGTGCTTATTATCTTCTTATTTTTAATTTGGCTGGCCCGATTGAATGAAATTTTTGGTTCCGAAATCACGCCTTCTTATTGGTCTCGAGTAAGTGGGATCTTAGGTCCTTTTTTTACAATAAATAACCGATGATGAGTGATCAAAACAAAAAACAGATCATCTCAAACTTCTAAATAAATTTTTTTCTCCTTTTTCTGCCTTTTTTAAATGTGATAGTTATTTCTCAGGATTCGTCTTTATTAAAATTGAAAATTCTCAATTTTGACATGAGAGAATCAAGCCTGGGTTTTGGCTTAGATTACCAACAAGAGTTGAAATCCTTATTCCAAAACTGGCCACCATTGTTTGTTGGTTTTAGCCACAAAATCAATCAAATAGTTTCAGTCAAAGTGGGGATTGAGAATGTTGAATTGTTGGCCCATGCGATTTGCGTGGGCCTTCCCATGTGACTCTCACCAACAGAGCTTAATGTTGTTGTATTATTATTATTATTATTATTATTATTATTATTATTATGTTGTTGTTGTTGTGTTAGATAGACAGTATGAAATTCAAGCTTAAAATTAGAATTAGAAGACAAATTGGACTTGAATTCCATGCTGCCAATTCTTGTGAGTTCAAAAAAAAAAAAACTATTTAAAAAAAAAATCTTTGACAAATGAGATGGTAAATAACAAATCAATGTAGGGGCTGGAAGAAAAAAAAATTCAGAGTAATGGTAAAAATTATAGATTTTAATTATTAAAATTATAGTTTTTTTCATGTATAGGTAATTATCTTTTAAAAGTATATATGATTTGTAATTTTTCTAATAAGATAAAAAATGACCTCACATTAGTGGGTTCCATATTTTTGTATCTTATTTTATGAAAATTTTAAAATGTGACCCACACATGTTAACTCCACATATGTGTTGGGGGCGAACATGGTTTAATTTAGTTTTATTTTGAAATAAATCAAAATCAAACTATTATCTATAGTTTTATAAAATTTAGAATTAAATCTATCTGTGAAAATCTTGGAATCAAACCAACTCGAATCATGAAAACGCAATTCTCATTTAGAATCAAGTTTTCATGAACTTTGTCATCCTTATAACATAATCACAACTTGCTTAAAAATTAAGTAAATATATTATCATTTTACAAATGAAATTGTCTACTATAAATAACAAATGATTAATAACTTATGAATATAAAGTTATTGGGTATCTACTATAAATCAAACCGGACCAACAAGGATTAATAGCAATCCTAAAAGAGGAAGGGAAAAGTCTTCCACCGGAATAGGGTTAGATACCAAATTATATATATGTATACACGTAAACGATGTGATTTTATTTTAAATTGTAACCATAATTAAGTCATGGACCAAATTGTGAAGTGCGATTCACTTATTTTAACAATCAAACCCAAATCATATATTAAAAAAATCAAGCCAAACAATATTGTTTGATCTAGGTCAAATTAATTTATAATTTTTAAAAATTTTTTACTCAACCCAACCTATGCGAGTCTCATAATGTTGTCTCATCATTTTATAAATTTTTTAAAAAAAACTGACTTCGATTTTGCCCTTTTACATGGATCCTATATATTTGTCTTGTATGTCTTATATTATAAAATTTTAAAAAATTGACAGTGAACACCACTTATAAAAGTGTTGGATTCTTATCTCACCTTCTATATCTCAATTTATAAAAAATTTATAGCTAAAATATGATTGACAACACACGAATTAAAATTTTACACAGTACACCTGAGACAATTTTTGAAATAAAATTTTGAATAAACAACATTTTTAAATCAGGATAATAATATATCAATAAATTTTGTAAAAATTAATTACAAACCTATAATAAAGTTGAGGAAAATTTTACAATACACATTTTATATTTATATACACATTTTGTTACGATATTTTTTTTTTAGTTACAATATTATTTTGAGATTGTTAGTTATGCCTCATATAGTATTTGGTTATGACTTTTTTTTTAAAATTATGACTTAGAAAGTATGAAATTATACTACTTTTTTCTTGGATTATTTACCAATAAATCCTATCTCATAATTTGTTACACCAATCAATCCCCACTTTATTTTGTTGTTCTGTTTAGTCCTGTTTGTGGAGGAAATTATTCTTTCTGGTCCCATTTGCCTTGTTTGGAGTTGTTGAGTGGACTACTGTATCCTTTTTGTGTTTATTTCGGACGTCAATTGCAGGAATATTTCCCTATTTTGATACGTTGTATAATAATTGTGGGAAATTTGAATGATTCATTGTTCTATTTTCGTTTAGGGTTTTTGTATTGTGGGTGGGTTTTTGTGCGACGACTGTTTGACGATTTCACAGAGATACCATTTTGCCGATGGCGGATTGTTGTTGGTACATTCATTCTTATTTTTTGTTTCATGCGTTTACTGTCGTTGTGTGTTCTGATTGGTTGAAAGTGTTTCTTTGTCCGTCGTTTATGTGTGTGACGTAGTTGTGTATTTGTGTGTGTTAGTGCATTTGGTTATGTGCATTTGCGTCAGTGGGGTTGAATGTCGTGCATTACTGCGTTTGTGTTTGTTGACCATTGGCGTACGTTTGCCAATGGCATGTACGTTTACTTTCAATTGTATTTGGTTTGTCTCACATGGTTTTCTATACGTGTTTTATATACATTTGTGGGTCTTTGTTGCCATTTTTGTTGTGTGCGCTGTGTGTGGAGGGGGTGACGTAGGTCGTGGTGGGGAGTGGGTTCTGTTATTAGTGGTGTGTTTGTCATTTTAGTTGTTTTTTTTGGAAATCTGATATACCACATGTTAAGATTGCCGGGGCCATGGACACTCAAATGATGTTAATCTGTTCATACAGTAATATGAATGCCGCAATTAATTTGCAAGTTCCGGTTTGGTTTGATGACGTGGTTAGTCGTGCGTGCGAAAAGTTTGTTGGGTTAACACATGCCAATGTGTGTTTGTTCTTCAAGATGCCTGGTTATAATAATTTCACAGTACAGAGCAATGTTGATGTGGAAAACATAGTATCTATTGCACGGTTGCATCGACTACAGTGCATTGATGTCATCATTCAATTACAAGATCCAACCGACAATGGCAACACTGACAGCCCATTACAGGCAGTTCTTTATCACATGACCAGGGTGTGTGACGAGTCGGACACGGACGACAAAGATAATTTATTGGCAAAATTCTGTCCTCATGTTGACAAAGTGTTTTTGTCTGCTCCATGGGCTAACGGGATTCAACATATTGGTCAAAGTTTTGAAGGTGGAACATCTGAATTCCGGAATGTGCTTCACAAGTATGCCGTTGAGTATGGATTTCGTTTCAAATATTTGAAAAACAATTTTGTTCGAATCAAAGCTGTATGCATAATGCGTGAATCGAAGGGATGCATGTGGCCGGTGTACGCACGTGTCTTGCATGCCAATGGATTTTTCTACCTTCGTAGGTGGGATAGTGAGCACATTTGTGGGGTTGCCGTGTGGAACCCCAAGAACCCTAGGGCTAGTTCCGATTTGGTTTTCGATGTTATTTCTGAACGGGTGCGTAACAGACCGTTGACGCGCCCTACCGATGTTATGTACGACTTGAAAAAGGATTACGGATTGGATGTTAGTTACCGCGTTGCATGGTTAGCTGTTGAGAAAGCTCGTAGTGAGATGTTCGGTGCACACTCAATTTCCTTTGACCAGTTACGGTGGTACAGCAATATAGTCATGGAGAACAACCCCGGGAGTTACATCAACATTGACTACGATGAACAAACCAACCGATTCATACGGTACTTCATATCGTTCAAAGCATATATCGATGGGTTCAACCACTGCCGCCCAATGCTCTTTCTGGACGAAACATTTTTAAAGGGGAAATTCAAGGGCAATCTGTTGGCCGCTACTGCCAAAGATGGCAACCAAGGTATTTTATTATTGTTTGATGTTCACACCTAACAGTTTCACCTATGTGTGACTGTCAAGTTAGTTGTTCACACTTAAATTCCACAAATTAAGTTTTGTCTAATTGAGAAATACCAACGGCCAGGTTTATTCCCTTTAGCCATTGCGATTGTTAATATAGAAAACACCACAAATTGGGCATGGTTTTTGGGACACATAGCAAACGTGGTGGATAGCTAGAGGACACTAACGTTCGTCTTGGACCGACATCCAGGATTAATCGAATCCATACCCATTTTATTTCCCACAGACCATCATGCGTTTTGCTTACAACATTTGCAGCGTAACTTGCAAGATAAGTTGCAGTACGGGAACAGTTCTTATAGAGGTAGGATGTTGAGTAAATTCCGTGCTTGCGCTTATGCACCAACTGTGTCTGCATTTAACTATAGCATTGAAGAGTTCGTAAAATGTGGACCACAGGTCGTGCCGGCGTTCCTAAAAAATTTACCCCCTCATTACTGGTCAAACTCTTATTTCCGGTATGTAATTATATACTTATTTCTTCCATACTTACTGTGTACCTATGCATGCATATAATGTGTGGCACGCTTGTGTGCTCGACTTTTTCCATGTTAACATATTTTGTCTTCATTTCACACTAGCAGTTCACGTTTCGGCGAGATGAGTTACAACGTCGTTGAGTCATTCAACTCGTGGATACAGGAAGCACACCACTTACCAATAACTCAACTTGTCAATACTATTCGGGCAAAGATTATGCGCCAAATGGCAAAGCGGCGACGTAAAACACCAGCGTGGGTTGGTGTTATTTGTCCCAAAATTGAAGCTTGATTGGTCGAAGCGTATAACAAAGGTCGATCGTGGCTCGTTAGCCAATTGAACGACAATGTGTACGAGGTGCACTCTTTCCCATCTGTCATGGTTAACATGGGTACACGTACATGTTCATGTTTCCAGTGGCAAATCAAGGGATTCCCATGCGCTCACGCAATTGTATCAATCCGAAACAGTGGACTAGACCTTTATGTGTTAGTTAATACGTTTTACCATGTGGCTGCATACCGTAATTCATATGAACAAAGCATATACCCCATTCCAACTGTTGAAAAGCCACCATTTACCATTGCAGATTTTGTAATACAACCACTAGCGGTCAAACGACCACCGAGAAGGCCCAAGAAGAAACGTATGCTTTCAAAAGGCGAACAAGTGCAACAAAACACTGGACAATTTCAAATTTTGAAATTATAGCTTCTAAATTGTTTTTAATCTAAATAAGTGGGTTTCTACACTTGCGGGTTCGTCATGTATGATGGCCACATTTGGAAAAACATGTCTCTATCAAAACAGTAGTTGTTGGTTTATTTTGTAACGTTAATACTAGGTTCATTTTTTGCCATAAAAATTATGCATACGTATGATGGTGTGCATGCTTTGTATATCAGTGACGCATGTACGATTAATTATTCAATGTTGCTAGGTTTATTTCAAATCAATTACGCACACGTGTCATTTGTATATTAGTGGGACTAACAGTTCATCGTCATCATAACAAACGGGACGCTGTACGTTTAAAAAAATCACATATCCAAACACAAAAGTACAACATTTAAACCTTTATCTAAGCACGAATAAACACACAAAACAGCCCACATGAATAGCGGATAACACATTCCTATTCATACAGTTTAAATGTTTCCAATGTTTGGGTTAAACATTGATCGTCCCAGCCTCATATGCACACATCCTACGTAACTCAAACCGTCCCACACATGCCATCAACAAAATGCATCATCTTACACAAACAACGCATCAACACATATTACGTATGATGGCCACGTTTGGAAAAACATGTCTCTATCAAAACAAAAGTTGTTGGTTCATTTTTTAACGTTAATAATAGGTTCATTTTTTTCCATAAAAATTGTGCATGCGTATGACGATGTGCATGCTTTGTATATTAGTGTCACGTGTACGATTAATTGTTCAATATTGCTAAGTTTAGTTCAAACCAATTACGCACATGTGTCGTTCTAATATTTGTGGGACTAACAATTCATCATCATCACAACAAACACAATGCTGTACATTTACAAAAATCAAACATCCAAACACAAAGTACAACATTTAAACATTCATCTAAACACGAATAAACTCACAAAACATCCCACATGATTAGCGGATAACGCATTCCTATTCATACAGTTTAAATGTTGACGTTGATCGTCCCAGCCTCATATGCCCACATCTTACATATCTCAAACCGTCCCACACATGCCCACTACCACATATTACGTATCCATACACCATATCACTTTCTCAGTAAATAACACACCATCATGCCAAACAAACATCCACATTCATAATTGCAAACAAAATTATTTACCGAACTGATTTAATTATCTGCGACCAAAATAAGACCCAGCATTTTTCATAATAAGTATGTGCAAAAAAAACAAACACCATCATTCAAACTACCCCATTGAGCAAAAATAAATATACGGTTCAAAAACCACAGTACAACGGCCAAAAAATATTCAAACAAGACGCCTGACAATTATGAACCAAACAGTCAACCATATCTAATTCTTCATCCCCCGTACCGGATCGTTGATGAGAGCCTTTACCATAGTTGCATGCAACACGCCGCAGTTGAAACCTTGAAGCGATCGTTCTATATCACCTTGATACACATATTGCCTCATTATCACACATACTAGCACTCCACAGTCTAGCCTACATAGATTAATCAGAATTATATCAGTCACATGCACTGCGACTGCAACATCACGCCCAAATTCAACTAATATAATCAAAAACATGTTGTTCTTACGAGTCTGGTTTTTGTTGCGGGCACTTGGTTACAGACTCCAGCGGTTGGCAGAAGTTTGCCTCAATGCTATGCTCATCTAGTCCGAATTCACGCAACGACTGTTTCATAACAGTCGACATACGTTCTTTCTGGCAAACAAACAACGACCATTAAACCCGATTTACAAAATTCCGGTCACACAATCACACCTAGAGCACACACCACAAACATATCAAAAAAAACTTACGAGTAAAACAGCTTCATTGTAATGCATATCTGCTCTATCCCCACGCTGTCTCATAGGATTGAAATGCTTCCAACTATCGTCTTCAGTATCATACACCACAAGCGTCCAATGTCCAAGGTGACACATGGGGAAATGGAAGTATCGGAACTCACTCCCTGCAAACACATTCCTCCTCACATATACCTCAATCGCCCGCACATCTTTGTTTTTCACCATATCCTGTAAAACAACATGACCAACATCACGTGACATAAAAACACAACACACACCATGTTCATATGTGATGCACAACAACTCACCAAGCAGATACTACTAAAGAAATATGATTTCTCTGCCAAATCATCATCCCCATACATCCTCAACTGATCAGATTTCAACAACTCCACATAAGTATCGATCACCTACCACACACCAACACCAAGGTCAAAACAAAATTAACCGAACATACACTTCATACTGCTCCGCCTATTAACATAATACTGACACATGCACAATAATTAAAAACCCCAATTAACTACATGATAATACTCACATTTCCACGAATGCAGCTTTGTCGAATAAGGTTCTTCACATCAACGAAATACACCAACATGGCATTGGTAACGTCCTTCCACATAACAGCCCTACACACAACCCTATTTCAGACATTTCAAATAAATTTAAAAGCCAAATAAATGGAAAAATAATCAGAAAACTAAATACGCACCCATCACCGTGTATGTCGTACGCGTTGGTGATTTTTGTTTTTTCATCCACTATCATCATTTTCCACACACCTTACCTGTTGTTTATATCAAACCCCAACCACTTCCTCTCAGGAAACACCACACCGTCCACATCAATAACTGCTTGCTTTACTTCCCGATAATTTTGTCGCACCACAACAGAATGATCTATGGCTGCCTTTTTGTTACGACCCTCCAAACGTGAGTACTCGAAATCCGGCATTTCCCATACCCGTCTCACTTTGTTCTTAATGTTACGGATGAACGAGTTTTGCATACTCAACCCAGTAACTATTTCATCCGTATTTGACACACCTACACCTTCGTAATCAGAAACACCGTCGTCACCATGTCCGGCAACTTTTATTGGTACGAACTCCGTCACCGCATTAACGATATCCTCATTATCACCACGTACCCTATTCGACAACACCCTCAACGATGACGCATTGCATACCACCACACCACCACACCCAACTACTCCACCTTCAGCATATTTTATCTTATTAACTAAATTAAGCATATTTTATCTTTAATGATTAATTTAGCTAAAATAGTCCATGACAAACTGAACCTAAATCTCTATAGACCTAGATGCACCAAATAACTGTTCTCTTCAAAAGTACATATATACCCTTGGATCTTCTCATCTCTCCTCTCATCTATTTATCGAAAATAAGGGCACTGTTATGTCAAAAGCACAATAATAATTGTGGTGTCTTCATTTGAGGTGTATTATGGCTTTATTTTTATAATCTAAACTGTTCATTTTATGGGATTTGTTGAGTAATTCATGCCTGCCAAAAATGATATTAATCGGATATCAATAACTATATAATCGAATTGCATATTGTTTATGCTATTTCTCAAAAGAAAAACTTATTATTTATCTTTTTGATTATCGATCATATAATTATTGATATCCGATAAATATAATTTTTAATAAACATAAAGTACTCAATAAATTAACAATTTAGATCATAAAAATAATATCATAATACACTTCAAATAAAAGCACCACAGTCCCATCTCCCTATCAAATAGTTTCCGTCAAAGTGGGGATTGAGAATGTTGAATTGTAGGTCAATGCGATTTGCGTGGGCCTTCCCATGTGACTCTCACCAACAGAGCTTTCATGGATTATGCACTTTTCATACGATTAATGTTGTCGTGTTGGTGTTGGTGTTGGTGTTGTAGTTGTTATTATTATTATTATTATTTTGTCGTTGTGTTAGACAGTACAGAATTAGAAGACAAATTGAACTTGAATTCCATGCTGCCAATTCTTGTGACAAATATTGGTTAAAAAAAAAAAAATCTTCGACAAATGAGATATGGTAAATAACAAATCAATGTCGAGGTTGGAAGAAAAAAAAATTCAGAGTAATGATAAAATTATAATTTTTAATTATTAAAATTATAATTTTTTTCAAGTATTGGTAATTATTTTTTATAAATACATATGATCTTTAATTTTTCTAGTAATATAAAAAAAATGACCTCACATGTGAACTCATTTAGGATTGGTTTGAAAAATGAGTTAGTTTTTTGACTTTTTGACTATTTTAATCTGAGGCTAAAAAACTTCGTTTGGGAGGATTTTTTGACTTTTTGTGAGAGAAATAATGTAATGATTATGGATTAGATATGATGTTTTGTCTTATTAGATTAAAAAACTTATTTTATCTTTTTGTGGCTCAAATAATCCTAAACCCAACCCAACCTAACCCAACCCATCTTTCCAAACAGAAACTTAGTGGGTTCCACATTTTTGTGCCTTATTTTATGAAAATTTCAAAATGTGACCCACACATGTTAACTCCACTTCCGCGTTGGGGGTGAATATGGTTTAATTTAGTTTGATTTTGATATAAATCAAAATCAAACTATTATCTATAGCTCTATAAAATTTAGAATTAAATCTATTTGTAAAAATATTGGAATCAAACCAACTCGAATCATGAAAACGCAATTCAATTGATTTAGAATCAAGTTTTCATGAACTTTGTCATCCTTATAACATAATCACAATTTGCTTAAAATCAAGTAAATATATTATCATCTTACAAATGAAATTGTCTACTATAAATAACAAATGATTAATAACTTATGAATGTATATTATTAAAGTTATTGAGGATCTACTATAAATTACAAACTGGTCCAGCAAGGATTAATGTGGACTTCATGATCTTGGCTCCTCGAGCAATCCTGAAATAGGAAGGGAAAAGTTATCCACCGGAATAGTACTGGATACCGAATTATATATATGTATACATGTAAATGACGTGATTCTATTTAAATTGTAACTATAATTAAGTCATGGATCAAATTGTGAAGTACAATTCACTTATTTTAATAACTAACCAAATTATGAAGTGCGATTCACTTATTTTAATAACTATGACCAATTCATATATTAAAAAAATCAAACCAAACAATATTATTTGGTTTAGATCAAATTAATTTACAATTTTTTAAATTTTTTTACTCAACCTTACATGGGTCTCATAATATTGTCTCGTCAATTAAAAAAAAAAAATTAAAAACTGACTTCAATTTGATCCGTTTAGGTGAATCATGTACATTTGTCCTGTATGCCTTATATTATAAAATTTTTAAAAATTGACAGTGAACTCTACTTATAAAAGTATTAAATTCTTATCTCACATTTAAAAAAAAAAAATTAAAAACTCAATTCGATTTGACCCGTTTACATGAATCATGTATATTTGTCTCGGATGCCTTATATTATAAAATTTTTAAAAATTGACGGGAAACTCCGCTTATAAAAGTGTTACATTCTTATCTCACATTGTATATCTCAATGTATAAAAAATTTATAGCTAAAATATGATTGACAACACACTAATTAAAATTTTACAGTAAAATTTTACACTGTACACCTGAGACAATTTTTGAAATAAAATTTTGAATAACTAAATTTTAAATCAGAAAAATAATATGTCGGTGGATTTTGTAAAAATTAATTACAAATCTATAATAAAGTTCAAGAGAATTTTATAATACACATTCCATGTCTATGCACATTTAATTGTGATATTTTTTTTTAATTATGATATTATTTTGAAATATTTAGTTATGTCTCATGTAGTATTCAGTTACAACTTCTTTTTTTTTTTTTTAGTTATGGCTGAGAAAATATGAAATTATACTATTTTCTTCTTTAGTTATAAGATGCACATGTCACATATCTTGCGAGGAGTGTGTACACTAGGCTTTCCCTAAAATTTATGATTTTATCTTTTAATATTTGTAAAATTTATCACTAATTAAAAAGTTTTTTTATATTTTAAATATACACTATAGTGAAATTATTCCTTTTAAACTCTCGTTTGGAATGAGCTAATTTAGGTTTCTTTTGGAAAGATAGTAAAAATTCACTTTTGGCTTTCAACTTATTGTGGGTCAAACCACTTCTTTATTTTTTTACATGTTTTTTCAACAAAAATAAATAAATAAAAAACCAACTTTTAACTAACTTTTCAAAATAATCTTTAATCGGTCGTTTTGATATTTTGATTATTTTATCTTGATTAAAAAAAATTGTGTTAGAGATAAATTTTGATTTTTTTTTGTAGTTAATTTAATGATTATGAGAGAGAAAAAATAATATAATTATGATTTGGATGTGACATTTTATCTTAATAACTAAATTAATCATATTTTGTCTTTAATGATTAATTTAGCTAAAGAACAATGATATATCCCTTAATTTTAGAACTCTAATAATGTGACAAAGAATAAAAAAAAAATAAAAAACACAATACCAAAATATTACATTACAATAGGAGCCACTCCCATTAAAACTTAGGAAAGTGATTTGTCCCCCCTAAAAAAGTCCCCCCTAATTCTTTAATGCCCAAAATGACGTCGTTTTGGGTTTTTTTTTTTTTTTGTCTTGGTGTGAAATTTAAGGGGATTAGGGAGCCAAAAATTAGGAGGATGTAACACAACCCTAAAACTTATTAGATCTCCTTTATTAGAACTCCCAATCATTTTTGTTTAGCTAAAATAGTTGAGGCCAAACGAAGCCTATATCCCTATAGACCTAGATGCACCAAATAAACTGTTCTCTCCAAAAGTACATATATACCCTTGGATCATCTCATCTCTTCTCTCAGCTATCACCTCACTACCACCCACTTCCCAAATCTTACTCACAAATATTGCAAGTTTTTTCTAACATCCTCAATCTCAAGTCAAGTGTATATACATATATATATATATATATATAGAGAGAGAGAGAGAGAGAGAGAGATAGAGAGAGGAACAACACAATGGCATTCTCAATGGTTATATTATCACCGTCTCCTCCCCGACTCTACCTGGGAAAGACGAAACCAATTTTACATCACAAAATTGGCATTCGGTGTTCTCTCTCTTCTTCTTCGACACAAATCTCAACCAAATTCGATCTTCGAAACTACTGGAAAACCCTAATTGCAGAAATCAATCAGAAGCTGGACGAAGCCGTATCTGTGCAGTACCCACAGCAGATCTACGAAGCAATGCGTTACTCTGTTCTCGCCCATGCTGCCAAACGTGCTCCTCCGGTGATGTGCGTCGCCGCCTGCGAGCTCTTCGGCGGCAACCGCCTCGCCGCCTTCCCCACTGCCTGCGCCCTCGAAATGGTCTCTTATTTCTCTCATTATCATCACATAAATCCCTCTTTTTACTTCAATTTTATTTACTACTCTAGTTACTTTTTTTTTTCTTTTATTCGCAGTTGTCTAGGTTTTTCGGGATCTCTCTGTGATTGATCTGTTATAAATGAAGTTTTGGGAAATTAAGAATCTGAGTTCATCCCTGAAAATTGCTTACATTAATGTAGGTTTCATTTTGATAGTTGTGTTTGATTTTGAAACGAAAATGGCAAGAGTATGTGAAATGTTTCTCCTTATTATCCATCCAGAAAATTCTGAGTGGGGGATTGTTTAATGTAGAACATAGTGGAGATTAATTTCTGGATTGATGGAAATGGGTTTGTAGTATTACACTCATGTATTTGATTATTGGGACTAAATAAAAACGTATTTGTTTTGATGATAATGTAAAAGATGGTTAGTGATAGTATTATTCAATTATTTTTACATAAAATAAATAAATAAATTATTTCTATATGAAAAAAAAACAATAATAAATAAATAAACTAGAACAGACAGATACACTTCATAAAAAATAAAAATAATAATTTTTTTGTATAAAATAAACTCAAGCATGGAAATATACAATTTATTCAGTGCGTTTGGTTTGAGTTTTCTAGATTAAGTTTTTTGAAAATTGATTTTTTTTGTTTTCGTATTTTTTTGCTTTTATTGAATATTTTTTAAATTTTAAATATTTTTTTTACTTTTTTAGATGTACCTTACTTAGATTTATCTAAAAAGTAAAAAATTTGTAAAAAAATATTATAAAAAATTAATAAATACATAAAAATATAAAAAATGTACTAAATTTTTGTATTTTTTTATATTTTTGGTATTTAGTGAATTTTTAAAAGATTTTTTTTATAATTTTTTTACTTTTTAGGTATATTTATGTTAGATGTGTTTAAAAAGGAAAAAAATTGCTTAAAATATTTTAAAAATTCAATAAAAACAAAAAAATACGAAAAATAAGAAAGTAGAATTTTCTGAAAAGTATTTTTTAAAAAGTGAAAACAAGCCTGAGTACTTTTAGTTCTCAAATTTTAAATTTTGATATTTTAATTTTTTATGTTATGAGTAGGGAAAATTTTTACATAATGGAAGAGAAATGTGAAATAAAAGAATGGGTTTACATGTAGAGTACACCTTCACATTTTATCTTGGTGACTCCTATGATTTAGGGTTGGTTTGGGATGTCCTAAAAAAGTGTACTTTTTGACTTATTGGTGGGTTTGGGTTGGGTTTGATGTGATGTGTTAGAGAGGTGATATGATTTAAATAAGATGATGTGACTTAAACAAGATAGTAACTTTTTAACTTTTTGACTTATTTAGATTATGCCAAACTAGCCCTTACTCTTTTAAGATATATGATCAATTATACTTTAGTTCCTAACATTATTGTCATTCAAAATCATTACCGAAGATAGGAGTATTTTGTAAAATTTTACATAAAGTTCTATCAGAAACATTTTCAAAAAGTATGAATTTTGTTTGGTTTGATTTCTACATCATGCACTGTTTTGAATTTCCTTCCTAAAGTATTCATTTCGTTGAGTTTTGATATCCATTTTTTGTTTGGTTGCATTTGTTTTTTTTTTAGAACTAATGTGTAACAAATCATATCTTTTAAATAGGATTAGTGTAACAAACTTGAACATGTAATTCGCCAAATTTATCAAAGATTAGCATTTCATTAGTGGTTATTACAATTAACAGGTCCATGCTGCTTCACTGATACACGATGACTTACCTTGCATGGACGACGACCCATCCCGGCGTGGACAACCTTCAAACCACACGGTTTTCGGAGTAGACATGGCAATCCTTGCCGGTGACGCCTTGTTCCCTCTCGGCTTCCGCCACATCGTCTCCCACGCGCCTGCGGACTTGGTCCCCGAGAACCGCCTCCTCCGCGTCATTGCGGAGATGGCCCGGACAGTGGGGTCCACCGGCATGGCCGCGGGCCAATTCCTCGATCTCGAGGGCAGGCCCAACTCCGTCAAATTCATCCAGGAGAAGAAATATGGTGAAATGGGTGAGTGCTCTGCCGTGTGCGGAGGCCTGTTGGGTGGGGCAGGCGAGGATGAGATGGAACGGTTGAGGAGGTACGGTCGAGCCGTTGGGGTTTTGTATCAGGTAGTTGATGATGTGTTGGAAAAGAAGATGCAGAGAGAGGAGGCAAATGGGGAGGAGAAGAGGATGAGGAAGAAGAAGGGAAAGAGCTATGTGGGAGTGTATGGCGTGGAAAAGGCCATGGAAGTGGCAGAGGAATTGAGAGGGAAGGCCAAGAGAGAGTTGGATGGGTTTGAGAAGTATGGTGAGAGGGTGTTCCCACTCTACAGTTTTGTAGATTATGCAGCTGATAGAGGTTTTAGTGTGGGTGATCAAGTTTTGTAAATTCTTTTCCATAACACTATGTTTGGGAACTTAAGAGATAAAAGAAAAGAAAAAAATGATTATTTAAGTTATAAGAGGGAAGAAAAGAAAGAAAAAAAAATGATTGTGATTTCTCTTTAATTTTTAAATTCTTTTCCATAACACTATGTTTGGGAACTTAAGAGAAAAGAAAAAAAAAATAATTACTTAAGTTATAAGAAAAAAGAAATAAAATGAAATGATTGTGATTGTGATTACTCTCCTTTTGTTTGGATAAGTAAGAAATAAAAGAAAATAAATTATTGTAATTTCTCTCCTTCTTATTTGGTTAGATTTCATAAGAGAAAAAAAAATGAACTGTTTTATGTTGTATTACCAAAATAATCTTTTTATATTTTGTCAATCATTTTATTTCTTTTATTTTTACAGTGTCAAAATTAGTATTATGAAAATATAGGAATATATTGATTTCTTCTCTCTCAATCTCTTTACTTTTGGAAAGATTGAAAATAAGGGTTATAAGAGAAATAGATTTCCCTCTATTTTTCTCCACTTAAGTTATTCAAATAAGTAAAAGAAATATATATCTCTCGATTTCTTTTCTTTTCTCTCCAAATCATTCAATCCAAACATAATGTAATTTTTTTTTTTTTTTTTTTTTTTTTTGAGGTGTGTTGGGGACTGTAAGTTTTTCAGTCGATTTTAAATAAGTTTTAATTAAGTTAAATTTTAAAAATAACATATATAAATTTATCAAGTCAAATTTAAAAAATTAACGAGTTTCAAATCATATTTAAAATTTGACTTCTTTTATCTCTTAAATGAATTTTTAACGAATAGATCCTGAGCCCAATCTGATTCAATCATGATGATAATCATGACGATCTAAATAGGATATTTTGTAAAGTTCATCAAACAAATTATTTAAGCAAAAAAATTAAATTGATCAAATATAGGTAGTCAATTAATTGAATAATTTTTTTATTTTTTATTTTTTAAATGAACAAGAAGTATGATTTTATAAACAAATTATTCATTTTTTTATACAAATATGATTTTATTATGTGATTATCAATATACTATTAATTATTTTTTTATTTTTTAATGGATGATATGTTTGGAACACTTTACAAATTGAACCGCTCAACCACTGAAGTTGACCCACCGAAGCGGACAGCATGAGATAGCCCGATCAATTGAGCTAGCCGCATATGGTTTGGGCCTTGCAATGTTCAGAGGCACATCATGTAAGCCTGGACAGAAGGCTGGTGGTGCGCAAAGCCTGGGAAGCCCATCAATTAGTTTTTAGGGGCTTGGTATCCACATATAAGCCCATATGATTGGGTTGGACTGTTTCAACCCAAACTTGTGAACCCGGCCTATCCCAGTCGTTAAAAATCCATTTAAACTAGCCCAAACTCATGTGCAGATTAATATTGGATTGCGTCATGCCAAACAATTTAGAAGTGGGTTTGATTTGGGTTAAGCTTGGCTGGGCTGTGCTAGAATGCATGAAGATTTTTACAAAATGATATACAGATGCAACCCAAATGTATGGGGACCACATAGGTGGGATCTACATGTGGGGCTCACATTTTGTGTCTGTGATATTTTTGGCAAATAATAGGTTATAAGTGGGTGTATAAGTAAAATTAAGGATCGCAATTACTTTATTGACTCGAACTCTGAATTTATGACCTTCTCATTATTTCAAATGATAGCTATATGAACAACTGATAATCATGTCCTAGGTTGGGTTTTGGATTGTTTTAAACTTGATTTTCTATTCTCTGTCTAAACACTTATCTAAATTAATTTTAGTTTTAAACTTGATTTTTTTTTTTCTCTTTTTAAATTCTTATCTAAATTAAATAATAATCCAACATAGCGTAAAAGGCATTTGTAAACGAGAGAGAAAATTAGGGAGGGATTGGTAGCAGCATTTAATGAACTTAAAAAGATGTCTATATTCGATGAACATCGGTTTCTCTTGATGAGCAAAAATGTATCGGATGACATCTCTTGATGAGCAAAATGTATCGGATGACATCTCTTACTGTTTGTTGTGTAACAATGTGCAATAGCAATGCTATACAAAATATTAATAATAATAAATAAATAAATAGATTATATATATTTTATTAGTAGTACTACATGCATCAATTAAGGTACATATTAATATACCGTCATGTTATTATTATTGACCTCACTTATTACACAAATTATAAATATTCAAACCTTCTGAAATTATATTATATCATCAGTTAGTATACTAGTTAGTACATTAATAAATATATATAATATTATTCATATTTTATTATGTGAGTCACATTTTGTCTCTCTAATATATTTTGCTAAGGATAAGATATTAGTGGATTATAAATATTAGTGGATTCGTAAGTTATATTAGAACGAAAGTCAAACATCCTGCAATAACATGTATGGTTAAATCCAAAAAAAATAAATAAATATCATGGTTGTCATTAAAGTTTAATATTATGTTGGAATTATAAATTTAAGAATTTAAAATAAAATAAAAAAGAAAATGTCAATACAATCTATATATTATATAACAAAAGGGAGTTTTTAATCTATAAGGCTTCAAAGAGCTCTAAGTTTCTAATCTAAATTTTATAATTTTTTTATTATTAAAAATTAAAAAAATCTTCTATTATCTAGCTCTTATTTGTGTATTTTTTTATTAAATTATAAAATAAAATTTTTAATTTAAATTATGTTACTATAATTATAATGAGATCAATATTTACATGTGTCATAATGATATGTCATAATATTATTGATCTCAACCTAATATGTTATTAAATACATGTATTCAAATTATTAATCGCTGTTAAAAGTTTATATTTTTATTTTTTTTCATTTTAGGTTTTAAATTTTATAAAATAAAAATTATATCCTTCTAAACTCTAAAGACTTAAACAACAATTTTTTTAATACAAATATTTTTTTAAACAATAGACAAAAACATTAAGAAAATGAATGATTTTTTAACAATTGCCAAACATAATGAATTTTTTTTTTTTTTTTTATCTCAATTGTCAATTAAACAAATTAAAATAAAAAATAAATTTATTTGGCTTAAATATTTAAGAAGTGACTTTTGCCAAAATTAAATAGAAATAAACATTTTTTTTCTATTAAAAGTGATAGTTTGTGAAACTTTTTTTTTTATATAATAAAAAAAATGACAGTTACACATGATAATTTATTGTTCTAACAATGTTACAGACCAACATTTTCACTCATAATGATGTGACAAGGGAGTTGAGCCCCATGTCATTGAGTGTATAACAAATTAAAAGTTGACACATATGATACTATATTATTATGGATACAATTGTGGGTGTTTTTTTATGGGTCTTAAATATTTTTTTTATTATTCATCTAGACTTTTTTAGTACTTGCAAAATATAGTGAATCCTGTTAAAAAAAAAAAATTTAATCTCAATTGTCAATTAAAAAAAAAATGACCCAAATTCCTAAAAGGGGACTTTAACTAAACAAATAGAAATAAATGTTATTTTTCTAAAAAAAAGTGATGGTTTGTGAAATATCTTTTTTTATTTAAAAAAAAAATGAGGATTATAAGTGATTATTTATTGGTCATTTAGAATTATTTTCAAATTAAATGAGAATACCATTCTAAATTTTTTTCTTGCCTTTTTTTTTTTAATCCAGATACTTTTATTTTGTAAGAAATTTAATTTTTTGGTATATTTAAATATTTTATTGTAATTTTTAAATTAAAAATATATTTTTGAAAAATCATAATGTATTTAAATTATTTTATACCATTATAAAATGTAATTTTCTTAATATCAACTTATTCGATGATTCCTTTCTAAAAAGTGTATTTGCTTTTGTTCATTAATATTAATTTTTTAATTAATCTTATTTATTATTAAAAAATAACTTAGCAAATAATTTTATATATTTATATATAAAATTTTGTTTCGATTGCTCAGGTTATTTGGTGTCACTGTCCAAGTCTATTCAAATTTATTCAAATTTTTTAATTTTACTTTAGTTCTTACCTAATTAAAAATTATATTGTCCAATCTTTAAAAATTTACAAGCTTGACTCAAGTTGATTGGATTCAACTCGCCCAAATCTCCCACTTTAGTAAGGGGTTAAAAGTTACATTGTGACAAATTAAAAATTGATACACAAATTGTGATAAAATTATAAAACTTAAATTGTAGGTTTTAATGTTTTTTTTATTTTTATAATTTACATACAAAATCTAATTATTTATATTATTTTATATAAATATATTTTATTAAATTTTTTACATCCTGCACCTAGAACAAATTTTTATTAGTATGAATGAAATATAAATCTAATTTTTTTCTCAATTTTTGTCTACCATCCTAAATTTTTAGTCAAATATCTGATCTAACACAGCATAAAAGTATCTGTAATTGAGGGAGAAAATTAGGGAGGGGTGAGTGGCAGCATTCAATAGACTTAAAAAGATGTCTAGATTCAATGAATATTCATTTGTCTTTAAGGTGTGCTCAGTGTGATTCAGACAGTTTAAAAGTAAAATTATAAATTAAATGGTAGAGTAGTGAATAAGTAATTTTGAATGGATTGGTAAATTAAAAATATTATAATCAATTATCAAACCTTTACATAATATATAACACTAATTTGTATAATATTTTCATATATATAATACAAATTAATTTTACATAATATTTTTCATATATATAACTATTAATTTGTAATAAATTTTACATATTAAATTTCTTTTACACTTATTTTTACTTTGATATTTGATTATAGATTGAAAAATATATATGCAAATTATGATCATATTGGGAATTCAAAACTAATTGAATTTTGTACTAGTAACAAGCTTCTATGTGCATTTTTTCATTTTACACATTTCGACACATAACAATTCAAAAAATTTAGAGAATAGACCAATAATTAAGACTATAAATCTAACTATTTATGAATAATTTGAATCGTTTAAAACTCAAAAAATTTTAAAAAGAGACCAATAGAAGCTTGCTCACTTTTATTTAGGATTACAAATGACCCAAACTATTCATGAACAGTCTGAGCTTGGCTTATTTATCAAATGAAAAAACTCATGCTCAATTTTTAGAATCGTTTATTAATCGAGCCGAGTTCAAACTTAATTAGTTATGCTCGACTTAAGCTTAGCTTGAGCTTGATTATTTTTTAGTAAACAAGCTTGAACACTGAAAAATTCGGCTTAGTTCATTCGTAGACCTACTCTTATTATTCTCTCTTCCTGTTTGTTTTTGTTTTTGTTTTGTTTTTGTTTTTGTGTTTTTTTTTTTTTTTTTGGGCATTACCTTACATTAATAAATAAATAAATAAAGATCTATATATCATCAATATTTTGTTATTATCTCATATGATAAAATGAAAAATTTAGCTCCATCTGGTTTAGTTTTAGAATTATGATTTAAGTGTGGAGTTGCGATTTAAGTGTGGATTTGTGAGTTGAGTTTTGAAAAAAAAAAATTTGTTTGGTTATAAATTTTGAAAAGAGTTTCTGAATTTTGAATTTTAAAAAGAGTTTTGAGTTTGAAAAGAGTTTTGAATTGTATTTTGAGTTTCGAGTTTTTGAATTTTGAGTTGTATTTTGAAATTTTTGAATTTATTTTTTAAAAATATTTAAAAATGATTAAGAAAATTTCATTTTTTTAATATTTTTTATTTTGTAAATATTTTAATTTTTCTAATATTTTAAACTCAAAACACAACTTCACACTCAAATAGTAACTAAATACATAACTCAAAATTCAATTCAAAAATTATTTTCAAAATTCATAACCAAACACATAATTCAAATTCCATACTACTTTCAAAACTTTACACTCAAATCGTAACGAAATACATAACTAAAAAATTAAAATATTTAAAAATATATTTATAAAATAAAATAAAATAAAAATATTTAATATTTAAAAAATTTCAATATTTAAAAAATATATTTAAAATATTTAAGAGAAATACAGCTCACAAACGTATGAAATACAATGCACATTAAAATAAATAAATAAATATTTAAAATATAAAATATTTACCTAGAAAAATAAAATTAAGAAATTTTTTAAATATTTGAAAAAATAAATCAAAAAAATTTCAAAATATAATTCAAAATTCTTTTCAAAACTTATAACCAACTAAATTTTCTCTTTTCAAAAACTCAACTTAAAACTCATAACTCAAAACACAATCATTCAAATCATGATTCTAAAAATAATTTTAAAAAACAAAATTAAAAATTTGTTTTTGAATTTTTTTTTTTAATAGAATTTTGAAAAGAGTTTGGTTTTGAGTTTTGAATTGAATTTTGAGTTGTGTTTTTTATTATGAATTTTGAAAATAATTTTTGAATTGAATTTGATATGTTTTTGAATTGTGTATTTGATTATAAATTTTAAAATTTTTTAATTGAAATCACAATTTCAAAACAAAACCAAACGCTGCCTAACAATTGCTTGTTTCCACTTTTCAAAAAACACTTTTCAGAAAATTCTACTTTCTTATTTTTCGTGTTTTTTTTTTTACTGAATTTTTTTAATATTTTAAGTAATTTTTTTACTTTTTAGACACACCTAACATAAATACACCTAAAAAGTAAAAAAATTATAAAAAAAATCTTTTAAAAATTCACTAAATACTAAAAATACAAAAAAAAAAATACAAAAATTCAGTACATTTTTTTGTATTTTTATATATTTATTAATTTTTTAAAATATTTTTTCACAAATTTTTTACTTTTTAGATACATCTAAGTAAGGTGTATCTAAAAAAGTAAAAAAAATATTTAAAATTTTAAAAATATTCACTAAAAACAAAAAAAAAATACGAAAATCAAAAAAATTAATTTTCAAAAAACTTAATCCGAAAAACTCAAACCAAACACACTTATTATTATTATTATTATTGAAGTACAACGAGTTACGGCATGGCATGTTGGATATTTTGTTGGATATTTTACTCTAAAATATTGCCAATGTCACTTTTTCTTTTTTTTCTTTTGTTTTTTTTTTTTACTATTTATTTATAGATATGGATTATCAATTTTTGTTTAGTTGAGTCAAAAATAAAAGAAAATTCATATTAGTGCTTGAAAAAAAAAATGTTTATTCCACTACAAAACTTATAACCAAATACATAATTTAAAACTCCACACAATTTTTAAAACTCCACACTCAAATTGTAACGAAATACATAACTAAAAAAGTTAAAATATTTAAAAATATATTTATAAAATATTTAAAATAAAAATTATATAGTATTTAAGATAAAAAAATATATATATTTTTTTAAAAATTTTCAATATTTAAAAATATATTTAAAATATTAAAAAAAAATACACCACACAAATATATGAAATACAATACACATTAAAATAAATATCTAAAATATAAAATATTTATCCTAAAAAAATAAAATTAAGAAATTTATTAAATATTTTAAAAAATAAATCTAAAAAATTTCAAAATATGACTCAAAACTCATAACCAAACAAATTTTCTCTTTTCAAAACTCAACTTAAAACTAATAACTCAAAATACGACTCCACACTCAAATCATGATTTTAAAACTAAATTTAAAAAACAAAATAAAAAATATTTTTTTGAATTTTTTTAAAAAATAGAGTTTTAAAAAGAGTTTAGTTTTGAGTTTTAAATTGGGAAAAATCGATCTAAGGTCCCTATCCAACTTTTAGTAATGGATTAGGTCCACAATCTGTTCTTTTGTAGTCTAAGGTCCCTCACCCCATCCCCTCTCCATCCACGTTGTCCTGAGCTTGATCACCGCTGGCTCCAAATCTCCAACCCTCGTCTCTCTCTATCTCTCTCTCTCTAAACTTCTCCATTCTCAGATCTGTCCAGATCAACTCTTGTTCCTCACTCGACTTCATTCTCCCGGAGTAAAACTAGCACCAGCGACTCAACCACTGGCAACGTCATAACCTGGAACAACCCAACAGACCCCATGCCCCAGCAATCACCCCCCCCCCGAATCTGCGGCAGATTCAGATTTTTGTGGAGATTTTCTAAGGTTTTTGTAGGTGTTGAAATCCTGTTGTTGTTTGTAGGTGTTGAAATCTTGTACGAGTTGAAATCATGTTCGTTGTTTGTAAATGTTGATCGATCGTGTAGGAGTTGAAATCTAGTTCATTGTGTTTGATTTGATTTCATGTGGAGTTGAATTAGATAAGTTTTCAATTTTTGATTTGATTTGATTGTGTAGGTATTGAATTAGGTTTTTGTTTTTTGTTTTGATCAATGTGAGAGAGACGAACTCAGTGTAGTTGTTTTTTATTTTTGAAGTTAATTTTTCATTATCTGTTATTGATGAATTTTCGATGGAGTTGATTTTGATTTTTGGAGTTGCTTTTTCATTCTCTGTCAACATGCTTATGAGTTGCTTTTTGGTGCTCTATTTTTCTGCTTTTTTGTGCTCTGTTTTTTGTTCACTTTGCATTTTTTGTGTAGTACAGAGAAAATTGCAGGTTTGTTACTATACAATGAAAGCATAAAATTGCAGAGAAAATTGCAGGTTTGTAGTGCAGAGAAAATTGCATTTTTTGTGTAGTGCAGAGAAAATTGCAGGTTTTTTGTTCACAGAGACTTTTGGTTTCTTTTTTGGGGTTTGTGGGGGTACTGCAGAGAAAATTGCAAGTTTGTTACTATAAAATTGCAGGTTTGTAGTGCAGAGAAAATTGTATTTTTTGTGTAGTGTAGAGAAAATTGCAGGTTTTTTTGTTCACAGAGACTTTTGGTTTCTTTTTCGGGGTTTGTGGGGTAGTGCAAAGAAAATTGTAGGTTTGTTAATATAAATTTGCAGGTTTGTAGTGCAGAGAAAAGTGCAGAGAAAATTGCATTTTTTTGTGTAGTGCAGAGAAAATTGCATGTTTTTTGTTCATAGAGACTTTTGGTTTTTTTTTCGGGGTTTGTGGGGTAGTGTAGAGAAAATTGCAGGTTTGTTACTATAAAATTGCAGGTTTGTAGTGCAGAGAAAAGTGTAGAGAAAATTACATTTTTTGTGTAGTGCAGAGAAAATTGCAGGTTTTTTGAGGAAATTGAGAAATTACAAAGAAATTTTGAGAAATTACAGAGAAATTTTGAGGAAATGGAGCATTGAACAAAATAAACATGCCAGAGAAATTACGAAGAAACCTAGAGAAATTACGAACAAACCCAAAGAAATTTCACAAGGAGAGCTTGGAGAAGATGGGTTCGAACCCAAAGTCCTCTTGGTGTGGTTTTGCATTGGAGCTTAGGGCTAGCTTTTAATTTATATATATATATATATATAGGTTGCTATTGTTGTTTATTCACTCAATGGAGTGAACTGTTGATAACTTTTACCTTCTTTTCTAACCCAGAGAAATTTATATATATATATATATACATATATCAACAATCCATTATATATATAGCTTATACTGTTGATAAATATATATAATGGACCAATCCATTATAAATATGTGTTGATAAATATGTAATCCATTATGTATATATATATATCTTCTTTTCTAATCCATATATAAGATAAATATGTTGATAACAATCCATTATAACAAAATTTTTCTGGACCAACTGTTCACTCTATAACTTATATAAATTTCTCCGGACCTATATAAATTAGAGAAATCAGCTAAATCAGATATATATATGTCAGAGAAATTTTGTTTATGATTGGGATTATTCACTCCATTGAGTGAATAAAAATTATTCCAGATCATATCAAAGCTCAGCTAAAATCAGAGCATTTCTCTGGACCAATCCAGAGAAATTTCAGTTCAAAGCAAAGGAATTTCAGTTCTAACTTATGATGCGACTTTAATATTGATTAAGTTTACTTTCTTTTCTAACCATGCAGCCAGAGAAATTTTGAATTTTTCCAGCCAAGCAAACAACTCCTATTGTGCTTAGATTATCCAGAGGAATTTCGAAATCCAGAGAAATTTGGTGGACGAATCTGTAAACATCAGAGAAACACTTTCGATTGAAAAATTCAACTGAAAAAAAGCGAAGAACAGATTTGGGTAAGTTGCAGAAATTTTTCCAGATATTACAAACCAGAGAAATTCTCAATTGTTATTTTTAATAAATCAGAGAAATTCTCAATTGTTATTTTTAATAAACCAAAGAAATTTTCAATTAATATTTGAATAACAAACCAGAGAAATACTCAGATTTTTTCAGAATTTCTCTAGTTCTGGTAAGTTGCCATTATTATCCCATTCTAATGTTGCTTACATATTACAATGTGAAATTTTTCCAGTTGAATTCAATTGAACAATGTTGCTTACCTAATGAATCAAAATGATTTGGATGTGAATGAGAAGAAAAGTAGAGAAACTCATCCAGAGAAATTTGGTCCAGAGAAATTTTTCTGGGCTAGAATTTCTCTGACCAATTTTCTCTGCACTGAAATTTCTCTGGACTGAAATTTCTCCGGATCAAATTTCTCTGGACTGAAATTTCTCTGGCTTGAAATTTCTTTGAATCAAGGTTGAGGGACCTTAAACATTATGAAAATATTGTTGATAGACCTTAGACATTATGAAAATATTTGGTGTCCTTTATGCTAAAAAATCATAATACTAAGGACCTGAAAAAAAATACCCCTTTAAATTGTGTGTTTAGTTATGAGTTTTGAAAATAACTTTTAAATTGAGTTTGATATATTTTGAATTTTGTGTTTAGTTATGAGTATTGAAATTTTTTTTATTGAAATCATAATTTCAAAACAACATTAAACTCGGCCTAACATTTTTTTTTTTTAAGTACAACGAGTTATGGTATGGCATGTTGGATATTTTACTCTAAAATATTGCCATGTCACTTTTTCTTTTTTTTTTTAAGATACGGATTATCAATTTTTGTTTAGTCGAGTCAAAAATAAAAGAAAATTCATTAGTGCTTGAAAAAAAAATGTTTATCCCACGACAATAATAAATAAATAAATAAATGAAGCAACAAAACAAGGCTGGATTTGGATAATATTTTTTAAACATAAAAACATGTGTGTAATTTTTGTATAAGGCAAGGCATGAGGGTGCGAACTGGGGGGGACTTCTTCGTTCTCACCAAAGTCCTGCATATTCTAACGGCTATTCCATCGGCGACCATTTGCCGCTTCGCTGGCAATTTTTTATTATTCAACGCTTTTGTCTTCCCCCGTGACATGAAAATAACAATTATGCCCCAGCATCAACGAATAATTTTTTTTTTTTGTATTTAACCTTTCGTTGTGTCTAAGGGCCGTTTTGTCACGTTATTCCAATTACATACTTCCACATGGGATAGTTATTAGCAGTTTCGAAGTATTATATAACACTATTTACGTAGTGCTGACTTATATTTATTGAATAATTAAAAGATAAAGAATAACTAAGATAATTCTCATACTCTCTTGTATTTTTTTTTCTTCTAATTATCAATTAATCATCTCATTTATACATCATTTTTTGTAGAAAGTGAAATTGTACTCCATTTTCCTAACTAATTTAGTTGTGTTAGTTTTTCATTAGTCAAAAATATTACATAAACAATATTCTCTTCTAATATCTAATAACTTCTTGTCACGTTATTCCAACCGCATCCCTCCACATGGGATAGTTATTAGCAGTTTTGAAGTATTATATAACACTGTTTATGTAGTGCTGACTTATATTTATTGAATAATTAAGAGATAAAGAATAACTAAGATAATTCTCGTACTCTCTCATTTTTTTTTTTCTTCCAATTATCAATTAATCATGTCATTTATACATCATTTTTTGTAGAAAGTGAGATTGTACACCATTTTCCTAACTAATTTAGTTGTGTTATAGTTTTTCATTAGTCAAAAATATTATGTAAACAATATTCTCTACTAATATCTAATAACTTATTGTCACGTTATTCCAACTACATCCCTCCACACGGAATAGTTATTAGCAGTTTCGAAGCATTATATAACACTGCTTACGTAGTGCTGACTTATATTTATTGAATAATTAAGAGATAAAGAATAACTAAGATAATTCTCGGACTCTCTTATATTTTTTTTTCTTCTAATTATCAATTAATCATCTCATTTACACATCATTTTTTTGTAGAAAGTGAGATTGTACACCATTTTCCTAACTAATTTAGTTGTGTTATAGTTTTTCATTAGTCAAAAATATTATGTAAACAATATTTTCTACTAATATCTAATAACTTCTTGTCACGTTATTCCAACCACATCCCTTCACATGGGATAGCTATTAGCAGTTTCGAAGCATTATATAACACTGTTTACGTAGTCCTGACTTATATTTATTGAATAATTAAGAGATAAAGAATAACTAAGATAATTCTCGTACTCTCTCATATTTTTTTTCTTCTAATTATCAATTAATCATCTCATTTACACATCATTTTATGTAGAAAGTGAGATTGTACATCATTTTCCTAACTAATTTAGTTATGTTATAGTTTTTCATTAGTCAAAAATATTACGTAAACAATATTCTCTACTAATATCTAATAACTTCCTTCCATATAACCTGTCTTCTCATATTAGCTCTAATCCAAGGTACAAATTTTCAAGTAGATTTGGTCTATAACATACATATGCCATTTCGATGGCAATTTTATTAATGTATATATTTAGAATACAGGTTAATTAATTTAAAAAATATTTTTTTATTACACTTACTCTTTAAAAGGATTGTACAATCTATATATACAGAAGTGCGTGTAATAAAAAAAATATAATTTTTTAAAATTATTTTAACATATATTCTCATAATATACGTTAATAACACGCTTTCAATAGAAAGAAAACATATCTTTTAACTACTACTATGTGATAGGTTTAACTTTACATAGATAACTTTTGATTGATTGACGAGACTTCGTTTTTTTATGATTTAAAATCCTACCTCAATTATGTTAATCAATAAAAAGTAAAGCTTAAAATACAACCTTAATTTTAAGCATGCAGTCTTATAGTCAAAAACATGTGATCTCACCCTTGCCTTGTTATTAATTTAAGCTCATGAACATTAATTAAATTAAAACACTAAAAATGAGCTGGGGTTGTTCCCGTGGTTAGGGATTTGATTATCTTAATAAAGATCTTATTGTTCTTGCTCTAATAATAATAATATAACAAATAAATAAAAACTCAGACAAGCATTAAAAATTAACAAAATTTGAAAAAGTCAGACTTTATGTGATAAACTTTTGTTGGTTGTTACAATTTTAGTTCATGTGAGACTACATTTTAGAATGACAGGCTATTATGATAAATTAATTGTATTATAAATAAATACTGATTTATCCTGTTAAAACGCTCATATACCACTTGCTCAAGGCAAATTTCTATTAGATAATACAACTCTGACGATATGATTTATTGAGTAATGGTGTTTGATTCCAATTTAAATTATAATTTATTTGACATTTTTTGTTATTTGATTAAAAATTAAGTTTTTTTTTATATAAAAATCCATTTATTTGAAACATTTAAAAGCCTATGGACAAAAAAAAGTTTCATCTATTTTGTCTTAATTATAGTTTTTTTTTAGAATATTTTAAATGTTAGCAAAATAAAATAAAAAAATTATGGTTCAACTTTTTAAACTAAACTAGCTCATTATTTCCCCCCCCCCCCCCCCCCTCTCATAAATTATCAAAAAATACACCAAGCATATATTGATACTTATTTTAAGTATTTTAAGCATATGACTTATTACTACGTTTGACTTCACATTATATTATTAGTTATGACTTATTATGATGTTGGTTAAAACATTATTTTAATTATGATTCAAAAGGTTTTTAATTATAACTTATGTGATATTTGGTTATAACTCATTTTTTTAGTTATGATTAAAAAAATTCAATTATAACATTTGTGGTAATCATCCCAAAGATGGATCTAAGGAGGTGCGGAGGGTAGCGACCGCACAGCCAAATTTTTTTAAAAAAATTATATATTATAGTATAAAATTTAAAATAATTTAAAATTATAAGAGTTTACACCTTTAAACATGCTTCCACACCTTATAGTGATAATTGTGAATCCGTCCCTGAATCAACCTTATAAATTTCATAACTTGCATATCATAAAATCTAATTTACATGTAATACGGCATTATCAAATTTTTTTTAGGTGAGTTAAAAACAAAAGAAAATGCACAAGTGTTAGTTTTAAAAAATAAAAAAAAAATATTTTTTTTAAATGGCATAATTTTCCCTACTTACCTACGAGTCTATGACAATAAACAAAACAAGAGAAACAATGAAGCAAGAACGGTGGATTTGGATAAGATTTTTAAAACATGTAAACAAGGGAAGGCATGAGACATGAGACAAAGGGACTTCTTCGGACTTATTGCCACCTCGCTGGCAATTTTTTTTATTATTCAATGTTTTATCTTCCCCATGGCATGAACTCATACACCTACACCTAACCTTTCGTTACCTCCAAAGGCCGTTTTGTCACGTTCGATCTTATCAAGTAACTATGTGTCCATCTTATAATTAGAAGATTCACAATAAATTTGATTAAAATGTAGAAAATAAAGTAAAAGAAACTAGTAATATGGCTAAATATACTTGAAAGTGTTTGGAAATGTGTTTTTGACTTTTTATAATAATAATAATAATAATAATAATAATAATAATAATAATAATAAAGTGTAAGAAATACAGAGAATAAAAAATAATTTTTGATTTTTTTTTTTTTTGGATTGGTTTACTGGTTTTCTGACTTTTAGCTATAATAACTGATTGTCAAATACACCCATAGTGTGGCATTTGAATAGTGATTAATTAATGTATACTCTTAAAACATATGTTAATAAATTGTAAAAAGATTATAATATATATATATATATATATATATATGAAAGTATGTACAATAAAGAAGGTATAATTTTTTTAAGTTATCTTTACATACATTTTAATAACTTACGTTAACAAGACTTTTTCAATAGTAAGAAACTACATTATTGCTATTTTGTTTTTATTTTTCATACTTTTACTATCAAGCACATACATACGTAGGAGTCATTTGAGAATAAGATTTTTTTTAAAATTTTTTAACTAAAATATGAGAGAGAAAAAATTATATTTTAACTAAAAAAACACTAAAAATCTGTTATCAAATAATGAAGCCTTAGTATTATAATTTTTCATTAGTCAAAAATGTTATACGATACTAGAATGTCTATTAGCTTCGCTCTACATGACCCTCTTCTCATATTGGCTCTAATCCAAGGAGAAATTATCAAGTAGATTTGTCTATAGGATACCACTAGGTGCCATTTACATAGGGATTTTATTAAAATGTATCCTCAGAACACATTAATTTTTTTTTACAAAAAGATTATATATTTTTTATTACACACTTTTTAAAGAGATTGTAAAATGTTTATGAAAGTATTTTGAAATAAAGAAAATATAATCTTTTTAAACTATCTTAACATAATCCTAATGATATACATTTATGATTCTCGAAGTGAAGTGGATTATTGAAAAATCGAAGTCAATTTTCTTTATAAAAAGAATATCTCAAAAAATAAATTGTCATTTTGTTTTTATTTTTCATACAGGATAGTCATATCCTTTTATTAGTAAAGAGATACATGTGATATGCTGAATCTACCCGATAACTTCCAATTGATTTTTTATGATTCAAAATCTCACCTCAATTATGGTAAGCAACAAAAAACATACAACTCTAAATCCTTGAGCATGAAATCCCATAGGTACAAACATGTGATCTCACCTGTTGCTTTCTTCTGTTAATTTAAGCTCATGAACATTAATTAAATTAAAACACTAAAAACGAGCTAGGGTTGTTCCCATGGTTGGGGGCTATACTATCTTACCATAGGTCTGGTTGTTCTTTCTTTAATAATAATAATAATATAATTATATATAATAAAAAAAATCTTAGACAAGCTTTAGAAATAAACAAAATTGAAAAGGTCAAGCTTGATGAGATAAACTTTTGTTAGTTGTCACAATTTTAGTTCATTCGAGATTACGTTTTAGAATGACAAATTATTATGATAGACTAATTGCATACATAATCTTAAATAAATATTGGTTTATTCTATTAAAATGCGCATATACCATTTGCTTAAGTCAAATTTCTATTAGGTAATACAACTGATGATCTAAATTATTATTATTATTATTTAAAATTTTGTGCGTAGATTATTTATAATAAAAAAAATTACATTGATTGGATAATCATAACTATATAATTTTATCATATTTGTTTTTAAAAAAATAAATGATTTGCCTTCAAAATTATATTTGTCATCAAATTTTTTTTTTAAAAAAAATATAATGAAATAATGTGATTATAATTATCAAATCAATATAATTTTTTCTATAAATGATTTACACATAAAATCTTATAAATTAAATAATTTGGATTGTCGAAAATGGACCCGTAATGAGCCTTACAAGTCTTAATAGTACCCTCCAAACACAATAGACCGGAGAAATGATACAGCAGTAAGAAAACATATTAGGTTTTTCTCCTGTTCATGGATCATATAGTTTGCATTTGTGGATATATTTTGAAGTCACTTTGATAATCCAAATCATTAATCATGTAGGGTTGTTCGTGAAGATTAACCTTGCAAAAATTCAAATTGATTAGTTATCCGTATCCACAAAATCATATCACAAAATTATACCAATTTTTTTTTAAATAAAATAAAAAATAAAATGGCAAGTATGATTTTGAAAATGAATTATTATTATTATTTTTTGGGCATGTTTTTGTGATCTAATAATGTTTTGTGATCTAATAATATAAATATCGATATCCGATTAATTTAATTTTTATATCAATAATCTTCCCTACAAATCTGATATGAGGGATGATTGAAATCATCAAAATGGACCGAAAACCCCACTAAATGCAAATGGTATGGTCCTATCCATTTTTGAGTTTGGGGTTGCTGCTGCGCAGCGTCTATTGCGTGCTTTATTGGGCCCATTTCAAGGTCTAATTTGATAATTTGAACCATTCACATTTTAGAAAGTATCGAATAGAATATGCTCATAAAAAATCACGTCAATCGGATATCGTTATCTCTTTCATCAAATCACATTTGCATTGAGTTTTATATTTCAAATTACATTTATCTTCTTTTTTTTTTAAATACAAATGTGATTTGATGAAAAGCCAACGATATTCGATTGATGTGCTTTTTTATAGGTATATTCTACTCGATACCTTCTAAAATGTAAACGGTTCAAATTATCGAATTAAGCTCTGAAATGAGCCCAATAAGGTGCGCAACAGTTGCTGTTGCGCACCCTGTGCAGCAGCCCCAAACTGATCCATTTTTATGGATTAGAACAACCTTCCTAACAAACTATCTTTCCATTCCAACTCAACGTGGATGATCTATTTATGTATCATAATCTATTGTTGCCTCAATTTTGGTCTTATGATAAAAAGAAACATAATAAATAACAATGAAAGGGTTGAAGTTGGATTTTTTTAAACTGGAATTGGCTCGGAAAGGGAGAGAGCAGCCTTGTTCCCAAACACAGGAAGTGTCACATTCTTTCATAAATTATCAAAAATTACACCAAGCATAGATTGAAACTTATTTTTAAGTATTATAAGCTAATAATCTAGGAAAATTGTAGGATATACACCTACTTTTGGGGGTATGTACCATATGCTCAGTTACAATATTTATGGTATGGTCTTTGGTTGTAACCTATTATGGTATTAAGGCCTCGTTTGGCATGTGTTTGTTTTAGCTTAAAAGTTAAAAAGTTATTAAAAAAAAGAACCAAAAAGCTTATAACATATATCAAAAAGTCAAAATTTCATTTTTCTCTCTACTTTTTGTACATCTTTTCGTAATAAATCAAAAAATCATTTCAAACATTCAAATTTTTTTTATCTCATATTTTATCCAAAAAGCCAAAAAATTACTAAAAAAATATGTTTTCAAACGAGGCCTAATTATGACTGAGTTATAACTTGGTTATACATATTGTAATTTAGTTATGATTCTTTATGACATTGAATAAAATATTAATTAATTTATGATTAAAAAATTTTAATTATACATTATACGTTATTTGATTATGACTTTTTATTTTAATTATGACTAAAATGAATGAAATCATGACATTTGTGGTCGTGCATATCATAACCCAATAATCTAACAGTCATAATCCTAAAATCTAATTTATATGAAATAAGAAAAAGGGCTCACTATCATTTCTTCTTTAGGTGAGTTAAAAATAAAAGAAAACAAAAATGCTAGGCTTCAGAAAAATTTCTCAGGAAAAGTTTTAGGAAAATGGAAGAGGAGGAGGAGGAGGAACTGGAGGGGCTCGGCGGCCGATCCTCGGTCGTCGGTCGATCGTCGCAGTCGTCGTTAGTCGTCTGCCCAACCCCGGTCATCTGCCCAGCCACGCCGTCGCACGCCTTCGCCTCTGCCCAACCCTGCCTCCACCTCCTTCCATTTTGATGGCCCCCTCCAGTTCCTCCTCCTCCTCCTCCTCCTCCTCCATTTTCCTGAAACTTTTCCTGAAATATTTTCCTGAAGCCTAGCATGACTCAAAAGAAAATGCACAAGTGTTAGTTTAAAAAAGAAACACAATTTTCCTGACTTACCTATGACAAATAAACAAAGCAAAATAAAAAGAAACAATGAAGCAACAAGCCTGGATTTGAATAAGCTTTTTTAAACATAAAAACATGTATGTAATCTTCTAACAAAGGGAAGGCATGAGACAAAGGGAGCGCGGTTTTGCTACTGTCGAGCTAGGTACGGTTGTTTCTTGTTGATTACGTGTTTCATTGGTAACTTGTCCCGTGTATTTAACAGTTATATAAACAATAAATAAAATAATAATGTTAGAAATTTTAAAATTCTATTAAAAGTTTTATCAACTGTTTTACACGGATGTGAGACCCACAAAATATGGTCCCACACAATGTGGGTTCCATATAGGTCTCACACCTGAGATATTTAGTAAAATTTTTGGTAGAATTTTTGGAGTCTTTAGCATTTTTGATATGACTAATGTTATATGCATCAATTAGTGAGTCTAAGGGGTTAGTTGTAAGATTGCGAGTAGCAGTAGTAGGAGAGTGAGTCTTTACTCTTCGAATCTCTCTCAGTGCGTTTTATTTCCTTGTACCTGTAAATTTCATGTTTTTAATGAAATTTTTCTTTGCCAATCAAAAAAATATATATATATATATATATACATCAATTAGTATATTAACTAATATCAATTGATGATGTGACATAATATAAGAGATTTTTGATATTTCTAATGTGTATAATGAGTAAGTCAATAATAATATCATAACTAGTGTTGATATACTAGTTAGTATACTAATTGATGCATGTAGTACCATCATTGAAATATTATATACTCATTTCGTCTCAAAATATTAGTTTATTTTTTATTTTTTATTGTCTCAAAATGTTAGTCTTTTTCAAAAATTAAGAACTAAAATAATATGAATTCTTTATTTTACCTTTTTTCAAAATTCATTAACACAAAAAATAGAATCATGACAATTGATATTTCCAAAAAAAAATGTCTTATGAAAAGGTAATTTTAGAAAATTAATATTTTTAAAGTACAATAATTGTACTATAAAAAAAAGTTAGATTTTTCCAAAAGAACTATTATTTTGATACAGAGAGAGTAATATTATTTTTATTATCGACTCAATAGTTAAGAGACAAAAAATAACTGATTAAGTATATTTTAGTTGCTCATTAATAAGAAGTACCATGTAAATAATATTAGGAGGAATTACTTGACAGTGGAGCAGAGAAACAAATTTACAAAAAGATGATTCTATTTACACACCACTCATTTGCTCAATACCCAACATTTCTTAATTTTTTTTTGTTACAATTCTATCCCAAAGTTAAATTACATTTTTAGAAAAAAATTTCAAACCCTACTTTCTCATTGCACAGATTTTCTGTCACTCCAAACCCTAGACAGCGCCGACACCCCGACGCGGCAACACCATCTACCAGTCCACTCGCCTCCTCCAGCCACCTTCTCTCTCCGACTCCTTCCTTTCGCATTTTTGCATAATATTATACCTCTTCTTGGATTAGCTCTACTCTGAGGAGAAATTATCAAGTAAATTCGGTCTGTAAGATACCTGTGCCATTTTGATACCAATGTCATCAATGCGTACTCTCAGAATACATTAAGAAATTTTAAGATTGGACTTTTTTTTATATATTACAAGTACATTTTAAAAAATTGTACAATCTCTATAAAAGTGTCCAATCAATTATGTTAATCAATAAAAGTAAAGCTTAAAATACAACCCTAATTTTATAGTAAAAAACATGTGATCTCACCTTTGCCTATTCATTAATTTAAGCTCATGAACACTAAAAACGAGCTAGGTTGTTCCAGTAGTTAAGGGACTTGACTATCTTAATAAAGATCCCACTGTTCTTGCTCTAATAATAATAATTTAATAAATAAATAAAAACTCAGATAAATATTGGAAATTAACAAACTTTGAAAAGCTGAAGCTAAACTTTTGTTAGTTGTTACAATTTGAACTCATATGAGGTTATCTTTTAGAATGATATCCTATTATGATAGATTAACTGTGTACATAATCTTAAATAAATAACAGTTTATCCTATAAAAAAACGAATATGCCACTTGCTTACTTTTGTCTCATTTGAGATTTCATTTTAGAATGACTGACTATTATCATACATTAATTATGTACATAATCTTAAATAAATAATGGTTTATCTTACTAAAATGCGCATATACTATTTGCTTACTTTTGTTGGTTGTTACAGTTATATTTAGTTCATTTGAGATTATATTTTATAATGACATACTATTATGATAGATTAATTTTTTACATAATATTATCTTAAATAAATAATGGTTTATCCTATTAAAATGTGCATATACCACTTTCTTTTTACGAAAATGATATATAAGTCTATTTTTTAAATTTATTTTCTAGATCTAATAATGTATAACTGATATGATCGGTTAATAATTAGGACAAATATAAGAGAAAGTATTGTCTTAGATATTCTAATTAATTGTTGTATGATTGATCTTAAAAAATGAGTCTAATTTTTAAACTTGAATAGTAAAATGCTCTTTTTTTTATTTTATTTTTATTATAACCGGGAGCCCGAGCAGCTGAGCATATACCACTTGCTTACTTTTGTTGGTTGTTACAATTTCAGCTCATTTGAGATTACATTTTAAAATGAGACATAGTATTATCTTAAATAAATAATGGTCTGTCCTATAAATATGCGCATATACCACTTGCTTACTTTTGTTGGTTGTTACAATTTTAGTTCATTTGATATTATATTTTAAAATGACAGACTATTATAATAGATTAATTGTGTACCTAATCTTAAATAAATACTAATTTATCCTATTAAAATGCGCATATACCACATGCTCAAGTCAAATTTCAAGTAGATAATATAATTTTGATAATCTGTAGTATTATTATTTTTTAATGAAAAATTTGTGTGTGGGATTATTTATTAAAAATAATTTTGACTTCTCTCAAATTGATTATCTCAATTTAAAAGAGTGTTTGGGTTTGGAAGACCCACTTGGTGATCTAAACCATTTACTTTTTAGTACTCATTAAGTTGAATATTTATTCAAAAAATTAAGATAATGAGATATCAGTAGTTATATGTTTGAATTATATTTATATTACTAAAAATGAATGACTACTCTTAAAATTATAATTGTCTTCCATTTGTTTTAAAACAAATATAATTTAAACATATAACTATCGATATTTGATCATCTTAATTTTTTTTACAAATATTCTATTCAACAAATCCTAAAAAGTGAGTGATTTGTATAACCAAGGTCAGCCTTAAGATGAGCTCACCAAGTTCAAACGCTATCTCAAATTAGCCAATTTGAGAGAATCGAATAATTTTTTTTTTTTCATCGGATAATCATATCTATATGATTTTATCATATTTGTTTAAAAAAAGTAAATGATTTATCTTCGAAATTATATTTGTTGTCAAATTTTTTAAAAACAAATATAATGAAATAATGTAAATTATGATTATCGAATCATTTTTTTTTATTATTATTATTTTATAAATGGTTTACGCATAAAATTTTATAAAATAAATAGTTAAGATCATCGAAATTAGATTTATAATGAGCTTCACGAGTCCCAACAGTACCCTCTAGTCATAGTAGATAGGAGAGAAGACACTACAATCGATAACAAAAAAGCCCAATTTTTTCTCCAATCCATGAAAATGACTGGATCATATTAAATAATCTTCTTTACAAATTTCACATAATGAACAGTTTACATCATGAAAATGAGATCGGAATATGCCCACAAAGTACCAACTGTAGGATCCCATCCATTTTCATGGATACACAACCTTCCTCACAAAATATCTTTCCAACGCAACGTGGATCCATGTTTATCTATTGTTTGAATTTTAGTCTTTTCATAAAAATACATAACAATAACAAGAAAATGGTTGAAGTTGGATTTTTCAAAACTGGAATTGGCCGGGAAAGGGTGAGAGCATCGTTGTTCCCAAACACTAGGAAGTGTCACATTCTTTCAAGTTACTTACTCTCTTTCTCCATTTTTCTCCCACTTTTCTCTTTTTCCTTCTAACAAGCATAATTAAAATTTGGGTTTATTATACTTTCTATCATTAAACTATCATCAAATTATTTACTAGACCATGGATAATCGATTGAGTCAACTTAGTCTCTAAACTATGTAAATTAAAATATATTTTAGTCTCTAAATTATTGATCAAGCCTCGTTTGGGAACATATTATTTTAGTAATTTTTTGACTTTTTGACTAAAATATGAAGTAAAAAAAACTAGTATATTTGGGGTGACTTTTTAACTTTTTATGAAAAGATATGTAAAAAGTAGAAAGAAAATAGAATCTTTGACTTTTTGGTATATGTTATAGACTTTTTAGTTTTTTTTAGTAAAATGTATTAAATTCCTAAAATATTTAATTCAAACATATTTGGTTTGGGATAATCTAAATAAGTACATTTTTTGACTTTTTATGAAATATAAGTTGGGTATGGGTTGGGTTTGAAGTGATGTGTTAGAGAGGTGATGTGACTTAAATAAGATGATGTGACTTAAATAGGATAATGACTTTTTAACTTTTTGACTTTTTTAAATCATGCCAAACAAGGCCTAACAAGATTACAAAAATAAAATATGGAAAAATTCAGTTTATCCCCTATGGTTAAGGGCTGGAGCAGTTTGTCCCTTATAGTTTAAGGCCTTGTTTGTCATAACTTAAAAAAGTTAAAAAATTAAAAAGTTACTATCTTATTTAAGTCATATCATCTTATTTAAGTCATATCACCTCTCTACTACATCACTTTAAACCCAATTCATACCTAACCCATATTTCATAAAAAGTCAAAAAGTACACTTACTGAGATCATCCCAAACCACCCCTAAATATATGCTACTTTTGGACTAAAATATAACTATTACTTTTTCTATCAATATTAACTGAAATTGTGTCATACGTGCTGATTTTGAGAGTCGGCCAAAAAAAATGTCAACTTGAAAGTCAACTTTTATACAAAAAGACATTAATGCCCTTGACTTCATCTTCTTCCATCTTTCCATTTGATAACCTAAGGGGTTGTTTGGGATGTTCTAAATAAGTGCACTTTTTGACTTTTTATGAAATATAAGTTGGATATGAGTTGAGTTTGAAGTAATGTGACAGAGAGGTGACGTGACTTAAATAAGATGACGTAACTTAAATAGGATAACAACTTTTTTACTTTTTTAGAAGATGACAAACAAGGCCTTAATCATCTTTGAAAAAACTGAGATTAAAGAACTTATGAAAATAAGGTAGAGATGTAACATGACTTGAAATGCTTAATTTTGTCTCTTCAACTTCCAAAACCCAAACTATACAAAACAACAAATTCAATTTATACACTCTTTGAAAATAAATTTTCAACTCGGATGGTGAGATCCAACTATAACTATTGACTAAACACTAATTCCACACAAAACATACACTCTATCAAGCATTAAGGATTTTCCACAACACCAATTCCACATAAACTATACACTTTGTATCTGGGGGTATAAATTTGACTTGGCCCGTCCCACTCGGGCCCTAACTCAGGCCAATCCACTATCGAGCAGTGCAGGCTCCGGCCAAAAATTGAATCGGGCCTAGTCGACCCACATGGAAAAAATCCAGACCCAAACCCAAGCTCACTCAAAATATGGTCGGGGGTCGAGCCTGGCATGGCAAGCCCCCCTCTCTCTCTCTCTCTCTCTCTCTCTCTCTGTGAAAACTAATTGATAAATATTATATATATATATAGATTATTTATGAGGGACAAAAAATAAAAGAAAAATTGTACTATAATATTTTAGTTATGATTAGTTATGTTTCATGTGATATTTAGTTATGACTTATTTTTTTTAGTTATGGCTAAAAAAAGTATAAAATTATGTAATTTTCTTATTTTGTTATGACATTATTTTAATTATGATTAATGAGAGCTATTTGGTTATGCCTCGTGTAGTATTTCGTTAGGACTTTTTGTTTGTTTGTTTGTTTTTTTTTTTTTTTTTTGTTCAGTTATGACTAAGTATCAAGTTATGTTATTTTCTACTTTAATTATGACTAATTTTCTTCTTAAGTTATGATATTATTTTAATTATGATTAATGAGATATTTGGTTATATTATGTTTTGTAATTATGACTCAAAAAATATGAAATTATATCATTTTCTTATTTAATTATAAGGTGTATACAGTCTTTCTCGGAAAAAATGAAATAAAATGAATAATTATATATTATATATGTATAAATGGGAAAAAAAATTTAGGCCTATTAGGCCGGGTTTCAAAATAGATGGCCCAAACCCCGGCCCAGGCCCAAGGTCTCGGGCTGGACTCGGGCCTGGGCCTAGCCAAGGTGGGCTACACGCGAGTTTTGGATGAGTCGCGGGCTTACAAGATTGAATTTTGAACTAGTAAGAATCACTGAAATTTATCAAATTCTTGGCCTTCAGTGGAGTGAAGCATGCGATGAAATCGCTAGCGACAGATCAAGCGATGATCTTGCGCAGTGCATATATATGTATATACATACTTAATATAATAGTGTTATACATAAATGTATATAGACATGCATATATACATTTACTATGTCATTAAATTTGAAATTAGATTAAATAAGATTCTTAAAAGATAATAAATCTTATAAATTAGGTTTAAAACTTATTAAAAAATAATTATTTTGGTAGGTCAGAAAAGTCTTATTTTTTATTAGGTTTAAAATTTATAAATCTACTTCTTTTTTTAAATTTAAAAATAATATGGGAAAGAATACAAAGAATAGTACAAATGTCTCTTTATTTTTAACCCTAACAGTTTAGTGTTGTATTTTAGTCTAAAAATATAGGAGAGATCTTTGCCTATATTTAAACTATAAACAGGTAAACTGCTCCAGCTCTTAACCATAAGGGGATAAATTGAATTTTGCCTAATAACATATATGCCTATAAATATTATAAATCAGTAAAAGATTTTACCAAGTTAAGATTTTATTTCAGAAAAATTTTAAATTTTGTAAACGAAATCTAATATATAATATTAGATAAAGGCAAACAAATAACCATTGCACAAGATAAGTAAGAAAATGCTATAGATAATCACTTTTACTTTTATAAAGAAAATTTACTAGAAGAAATTACGCTTAGTTTTCAAAAATGGTATAAAAATTTAAGATTTTTTTGAAATAAAATTTTTACTAGATAAGGTCTTTTACTTATTTATAATGTTTATGGGTTTATATTTTATTTTTATAATCCTTTCAGTGATTAAATATGTTCAAATTAAATATTTTAAGAATTTAATAGATTCACTTGATAGTTTAAGAATTAAATAGACAATTTAATGATAATTTAGCAGTAGAAAGTGTAATAAACCCTTAAAATGTCATGGTTTTTTTTGTTGTCGGAACTGTTCATTCTCCACCTCAGAAGCCAGCATCAAACAAACAAACAAGTCACCATCTCCCTCTCTCATTCTCATCTGCCATTCACAGATGTATCATGAACTTTGTTGCATGAACATGTGTTACCCTCACTAGAAGTGGTAGTCTCCAGATGAAAAAGTCGTCGACGGTTTGGTACTCAACCTCTTTATTGGTTGCCAAGTGTAAAGTGTTGCACGAGCCTTCTAAGGCTATGTTTGTTTGAGAATATGATCTTTGGATTTGATTAACAATTTAACAAAATACATAAATTCATAATTAGGGGAAAAAAATTAGAATTTACACCAATAAGCTATGTGAAAAAAGCATCCCTTGTACAGAAATTATTGAATCTCAAAAGGAGAGTGGGATATTAAAATGAGAATCAAGAAAAAATTTAGATTAATTGACTAAATTATATATAAAAAGTAAAAATCTAGAGTATGAAATTCAAATATCCTACCCATATATCGATGGTGGGAAGAGTACAAGGAGTTCAAATCACGATATTTTCGGGACAAATACTTGGAGTCGAAACGGTTCAACGTTATGAACTTAGACATCCTTTGCAACCGAACTCCAAACAGTTTAGAGCCATAAACTTAGAGATTTGAGTACTTGGCTTCAAATTAAGAGTCCTAGAACACTTGTAAACTTTGAACTATTATGATATGAGATTAACACGTTAGAACCATTATGTGGCGTGTCCGAAAATAAACCCTCTCTCAAAGATGGAGAACTCGAGGATTAATTATTCATTCTTCATTCACATAGCCTATACCCAAAGTTGAGGTGGCAGGACTTGGGGAGTCTCTTTGGACTTGGCACCATTGTGGCTGGAAGTCCTCTTGGATCACACCTAACCCTTATTTTGGGATGGTGGGAATTATTAGTTTGTTGGCTAAAGATAATGATTGGTCGAGATAATTCATGAGGGGATTCCATGAAATGCTTTGCCATTCTCTCTCTCTCTCTCTTGTTTGTTTTTATCCGAAATTTCATTTTTGGTGATTAAAATTCACTACAAAAAAAAACACATTTGGCGACTAAATTTTTAGTCGCCAAAAGTTATTTTTTAGTCGCCAAAAGTCGGGTTTTGAGTTTTCCCGACTAATTTTTTTTGTCGCCGGCTTGGTCACTAAAAAATTGTCGCGGAAGGTATTGGCGACTAAAAAACTATTAGTCGCCAAAAACCAACTCTGTACCGACCAAAATTTTCGTCGCCAAACCTGTTTTTTTTTTTTTAAATTATACATTTGGCAACTAAATGTTTAGTCGCCAATAGTGAATTATTTCTTTTTAATTTTTGGTTTTGCCGACTATTTTTTTCGTCGCCAATAGTGAAGCTTTTGGCGACCACCCGTTTTAGTCGCCAAAAGGTTATTTCAAAAAAAAATTATAAATAACCCTTTGCTTTTTCCAAGTTTTGAACCGCCGACGTTGGTTAACCTTTCACTCTAACACTTTAGCGACACTCTCTCCACTATGCCACAATCCCATCTCATGAATATATATGCAAAATATATTATTTATATATTACTTTGACCCGTATTAATATTTAACTACTTTATTTAAATATAATTTATGTAAAAAATAAATTATTTATTAAAAAAAAAGGAAAGCCACTTTTGGTGACTAAATTTTTTTTTAGTCGCCAAAAACCTTGGTTTTGGCTACTACCAATAATTTAGTCGCTAAAAAAATTAATTTTCGCCTAAAAATAACCACTTTCGGCGACTAAATTGATTTTTAGTCGCCAAAACAGCCACTTTTGTTGACTAAACTCAATTTTAGTCGCCAAATGTCCACTTTTAGCTACTAAATTTTTTTTAGTAGCCAAAAACCTTTACTTTTGGCTACAACATTTTTTTTTGTCGGTAAAACACCTACAATTGGCGACCAAACCATTTTTTAGTCGCCAAAACCTACACTTTTGGCTACTAATCTTTTTTAGTCGCCAAAAACCTGCACATTTGGCTATTAAAGTTGTTTTAGTCGCTAAAACCCATGTAATCAGCGACTAATCTGATTTTTAGTCGCCAATAAGTCTACATTTGGCTAGTAAACTGTTTTAGTCGCCAAAAGTCTTCACTTTTGGCTACTAATTCAATTTTAGTCGCCAAATGTCCTACTTTCAGCGACGAAATTTACAGTTTTGGTCGCCAATGCTGCTTTTTGTTGTAGTGATTTTAGTCGCCAAAAACCTTATTTTGGTCACCAATTACTTTTGGCGACTAATATATTTTGGTGCCAGATTGGTCACCAATAGTTCGTCGGGAAGACAATCGGCGACTAAAACTTTAATTTCCATATATTTTTTTAAAATAATTAAATATATATTTTTTTTACTTTTAACGACTAAATTATTTAGTAGCCAAGCCAATTGAGCATGTATGTTTGGCGATTAACTATTTGGTAGTCAAAAGTTTCACTTTTTAAGAATTGGCAACTAAAAATTTAGTAGCCAAAAGTTTTCTTTTTACAATTGGCGACTAAAAGTTTAGTAGTCAAAAGTTTCACTTTTTGACAATTGGAGACTAAAATTTTAGTAGCCAAAAGCCAACCTGTGATATTTGTTTAGTCGCCAAAAGGTTTCATTTAGTTTTTATAATTTGTTCTATAATAGTTTTTGCGCCACTTGTAACCTGTGCATATACAAAATTATTCATTTATTCATTCAATTCTCAACCATTCAATAAAAATATTTCTCCACAACTTACAGCATTCAATTTTCAACCATATACAAAACTTAACTATTAACATCAAAGAAAATAAGAATCCATAAACATAGTATAATCCAACAAATACATATACTATCTAAACCAACAATTAAAATTCAAATTAAAAAAAATCTTAATAACAAAACATATCAGGTGTACATGTTTTCCATAAACAAAAAATATAATGTAAATTGCGCCCATGCAAACATCATTGATCTGGCCCAAAAACATCACTGTATACATGCCAACATCATCAATCTATAACAAAAACCAGTGAGGTAAGTAATAAAAAATGCAGAGCTTGATTTTTGTTTAAACAGAATACGGTTCAATTTATTTAACAAGTAATTTAGCTTATGTAGAAGGAAAAAAATTAGATAACTAACTCAATTGAATTTAGATAAATAACACAACGATTATATCAATTGATATAGCAAGGTTAAATAAAGAAAAATCAATCAATGATTCCTTTTAGCTTAACAGATTGTTATTTCAAAGATTTCAACTAAAATAGGCAAATAACGATTTGTGAGGATATAACACACAATATCAGTTATACAGCAGCAAAGTGAGTTTATCAATTAGCTATTACAGTTAATTTAAGATGAATAGCACAATATTTATTATAATTGATATAGCAAGACTAAATGAGAGAAAATTAATGAAGTAGCTAATTGAAAACATTATGAATGATTTTTCATTTAACAGATTAAGATTTAAATATGCAAGTAGTGGCTTCAACAAATTAAGATTTGGAGTTGTTATGGGCTTGATTTAGTACATGTTTGAGCACAAATTACACTGTCAATAAGTTAGGCTTGTGGCTTAGAAGTTTGAGAAGCCTAAGAGACATTTTATCAAACAGTTTGAAGGCAAAGAAAAAAAAATAAAACAAAACAAAACAAAACAAAAACAAATCCTTTGTTATAAGAATCCAAATCCAAAACAACAACAAATTATTTTGACATTATAAGAATCTAAAGCAACAATCCATCTATAAGAATCCAAAACAACAACCCATCTTGAAGGTCTGATTTGGTTGTTTACGGAGGGATTAAAACCGATTCAGTGAGGTTTAGGGCAGAAATCGAGACCGCCATGGCGCTCTCCTTCATCTTCGCCCCCTTAACGCATTTTTTCAATTAAGTTTAATGCATTTTCAACTCTAACTCCCAACCTACACCTGCTAATTATATTCCTTCTGTTGTCACAGGGTCTTATTTGTCACAGGACAGGTGGCTGTGACATCCGTACGGTAGTTCGGGGGCTGTTTCTTATTTTCGCCCCTTCAACACTTATTTTCGGTTAAGTTTAAAGCGTTTTCGGCTCTATTTCTCAACCTACGTGTGATAATTACATCTTGTTTGTTGTCACAGGTCCTATTTGTCATAGGGAAGCTGGCCGTGACATCTATACGGTGGTTATGGGGTAGTTTTGCTTTTTCGCACCCTTAACGCCTTTTTTCAATTAAGTTTCATGCATTTTCGGCTCTAACTCCCAACCTACTCGTGCTAATTATATTCTGTCTGTTTTCATAAGTCCTATTTTTCACGAGAAAGGTGGCCGTGACATTCGAACAGTGGTTCGGGGACTGTTTCGCAGTTTCGCCCTTTTTCGATTAAGTTTAAGGCATTTTCGGCTCTAACTCCCAACCTACACGTGCTAATTACATTCCGTCTCTTGTCATAGGTCTTATTTTTCATGGGGAATGTGTCCGTGAAATCCATATGGTGGTTCGGAGGGCTGTTTCTCAGTTTTGCCCATTTAACACCCTTTTTCGGTTAAGTTTAAGGCCTTTTTGGCTCTAACTCCCAATATACACGTGCTAATTACATTTCGTCTATTATCACAGGTCCTATTTGTCACAAGGAAGGTGGTCGTGACATTCGAACGGTAGTTCGGGGGCTGTTTCGCAGTTTCACCCCCTTAATGCCTTTTTTCAGTTAAGTTTAAGGCGTTTTCAACTCTGACTCCCAACCTACACCTACTAATTATATTCCATCTATTGTCGCAGGTCCTATTTGTCACGGGAAAGGTGGCCGTGACATCCGCACGGTAGTTCGGGGGCTGTTTCTCAGTTTCGCCCCTCTTAATGCCATTTTTTGGTTAAATTTAAGTCGTTTTCGGCTATAACTCTTAACATACACGTGTTAATTACATTCTATCTGTTGTTACAAGGAAGGTGGCTGTGACATCCGAACGGTGGTTCGAGGGCTGTTTCGCAAATTCGCCCCTTTAACGCCTTTTTTAGGTTAAGTTTAAGGCATTTTCGGCTCTAACTCCCAACCTACACATGCTAATTACATTTAGTCTGTTGTCATAGGTCCTATTTGTTATAGGGAAGGTAGCCGTGACATCCGAACGGTGGTTCAAGGGATGTTTCGCAGTTTCACCCCCATAACGCCCTTTTTTGATTAAGTTTAAGGCATTTTCGGCTTTAACTCCCAATCTACATGTGCTAATTACATTCCGTCTGTCGTTACAAGTCCTATTTTTCATGGGGAAGGTGGCCATGACATTCGTATGGTGGTTCGACGACTGTTTCGCATTTTTGCCCCCTTAACGTCATTTTTTGGTTAAGTTTAAGGTATTTTCAGCTCTAACTCCCAACCTACGCGTGCTAATTACATTATGTATATTGTCATAGGTCCTATTTGTCACGGGGAAGCTGGCCATGACATCCGAATGGTGGTTCGGGGGCTGTTTTGCAATTTTGCCCCCTTAACGCCTTTTTTCGATCAAGTTTAAGGCGTTTTTAACTCTAACTCCCTACATACACGTGCTAATTACATTCCGTCTGTTATCATAGGTCATATTTGTCACAGGAAAAGTGGCCGTGACATTCGTACGGTGGTTCGGGGGTTGTTTCGCATTTTCACTCCCTTAATGCATTTTTTAGGTTAAGTTTAAGGCGTTTTCGGTTCCAACTCCCAACCTACACATGCTAATTACATTCTGCATGTTGTCACAAATCCTATTTGTCATGGGGAAGTTGGCTGTGACATCCCTACAGGCGCTAACTAAATTCCGTATGTCCTCATAGGTTCTATATATATATATGCAAGACAAGCTCTAAATAAACAAAGATTATTTCAAAATGCATCCAATTAGAAGCATCAATTGCTTTGTATAAATTTTCAAGCAAAATTGGCCACAAAAAATAAAAAGGAAAGAAGGAAAGACAGAGCAATTAAAACTAATTATACAGCAAATATCAAAAGGACAAGCATTATGAAGAGTATAAAGTCAAAACAAAGTTTGGAGGTAATAAAGATTGATTCAAACTAGAGTTTGGAGGGAATAAACAAATCCTCACGCTTCACGATTCCATCTTCAAACAACTTCTTCAAAACCAAACCAATCTACAAGGAAAGAAAACTAGATTAGTGCCTCCAAAACCTTCCAAGAAACTAAGAAATTTTCTCATTCTGAACAAATTATCTTTGACCATCGAGGTGAGTAAGTCTATTAAAATCAAATCACCAATTACACCATTAATGTAGTCAGTTGCACATATGAATTCTAAATCATGGTAAGGATCAGAACTGATGAGACCCATCCTAGAACACATAATGGCTTGGCTTATTCACAAAGAGGTTCATTCTTGTTTAAGGTTACTGTGATGTAACCGGAGTATGGACAAAATAAGAAATTTTTTTTGTCAGATATTTTTAAGAAAAATGATACTTATATTGTAAGATCAACAATCATTATAAGAACAAAAAGAAATATGTCCACGCAAGGACAAAAGAACAAAAAAACAAAAAAAAAACCATATATTTTAGTTTACCCATATGCATCAACAATTTCCTGAGATGCATTTGTAAAGTGGTTGGTTCTGAAGTATGTTGGAGGTGGTTCCACAACATCCATTGTGTGAAATATTATACCCACTTGTGAATTGCTATCAATTATAGCCCGTTGCAGTGCTTCATGAATCTGCACATAATAAAACCTTTTCCTTTTTGATAATAATGTAATAAATAATGGAAGCAACTGCGGATATTTTGCCCAAAACAAGAATGACATAAGAGGAGACCAAAGTACCTGAGTTTTGGCAATTATTGGACACTAACCCTCTCTGACAAGACATTTTTTTGTAACATCAAAATTCAGCATGTTCAGTGTATCATACACAAAACCTGAAACAAATGAGAAATATAGAAATACATGTATCCCATAAAGACAAAAAGGCCCATACATATTTTGCTTGTCGTAAGAAAACTAAACTACATAATGTGCTACACAAACATCAATCAAGAATAAAATGAACGTTGCAAGCATGTAGGAAAATGCAGCCAATCAATTAAAAGCGTACTTCTTGAGTTAGTTGCCTTTGTTTCATTATATCTTTGGGTACAGAATAGCAAATTGCACCAAATGCTTCACAAATTTTCAATATTTTTGTCTTTGCTTGTTCCCTTGAGAAGAACACTACAAAAACAATTTTCTCAACCTGCACATGCAATAAACAAACAAAATTAGTTGAATTCAGAAATTCAGGCCACAGTCTTCAAAGCAATAGAAGTACACCAACATAGCACTCTAGTGAAGAAAGCATACTATTAAGAAGCAGAATATATTCAAGGTTTTCAGATTATAAGCTATACTAAGAAAATACATAAAAAGAAAATTTATCCCAAAAGACCAAAAGATAATAATATAAATAAGAGAATGACCACTTCAGTTGATATAGGATCCAAGATTTGTTCATTAGTTGGTGCCTGATTGAAAAGCATGTTGCCTTTTGTAGCACGAAACAACATCAGCTCAAACCTAAGAGCTTTGGATTTACTGATAATGCCACTAATAAATCTTAAACCTAATTGATTTGATGGCCCAGGCTGCATCTCCTGTAAAATGGATTATCTATAATAAATGAAATCATGTTTATAGTTTATCTACCTAAACAGTATTTGACAAAGCAGACAATTACCTATTCAAGTAAAGATGTTGTATCTGCATAGACATCATTAGAGAACATAAGATCATCTAACTCTCTTTCCTCTTTAACTGCATGACTCTTACTTGAAACAAGGAAATCACTTGCCTGGAATTGTGCATAAGAAGGCATAAGAAAAGCATCTAAAGCTATATTTTGGATTGAAGTTTCACATATGCACATACTCAAGAAAGAAAATTGTTTGGCACGATTTATTCAGCCACAACTTTCACACTATATTTATACTCTATCTAAGACTAGACATGTTAATAAGAAAGAAACAAAGATCATTTGATGGCTTGGGGCTCATCAGCCATTGTTTGAAAGCATTGGTTCGTAAAAAATTTTTACTGTCAAACACCTCAATGCCTTCAAACACCTCATTTTATACTTTCTCTCATATATAAATTTGATATTAAGATTCACCTAGTAGTGACACACTACTATAAAAAATAAAAATAAATGAATAAATAAAAGCAGTTAACCCTTAAAGTCAAAATTAAGAATATAAGAGTCGTCCAACAAATTATTTAAATCTTAATTTCTTCAATTAACAATAATTCCTTATAGTAACAGAAACAGTTGTAATAATTAATTTAAACAAAACACAATTATCATCAGCTTCCAAGAACCATTCGAATTAAACTGCAAAATCTCAACAGGTTGACTCTGAACTTCACATTTATCACCACTAATACCCATGAATTAGCACTAATGACCAAAGCCCTCTTTCCAATATGAAGAATTTCATCAACATTAGTGAAACTCAGTAGAGTATTCCAGGATACTTGACAGCTATCAACCCAGCTTCTAAACCCCCCAAAGCAGGACACACAACTGCAGGGACTCCAAATTTTTCCTTGATAAACTCAAATGCCTCACTGAACCCAAATTTTTCCCTCAACAAAAACAAAGAGAACTGCAAAATTAGCTAGACAATCTACCAATGCAACTCCAAATTTATTGCAATTTGAAGAAATTAAACCAAAAACAAGCTAAACAGGAAATTAAACTAAATAAATAATATAAACCCTAGAGCAAGAGTGAGAAATGGGGAAATAAAGGAAGGGGAAGAGAGAGAGATAGAGAGAGAGAGAGAGAGAGCGAGAGAGAACCTGTTCGTATTGCGGTGGTAGTGGTGTGATTTGCGGTGGTGTGGTGGCGATGTGTGTCTTACGGTAAGCAACGGTGGTGAACGACTACAGTGAGGTGAGGTTTGGTGGTGACTGGTTCTCTGTCTGTGTGTGTGAGAGTAAGAGAGAGAGAGAGAGAGAGGAGAAGAACCCTATTTTCAAAAATGCTAAGAAGAATTGGCGCCAATCTTTTAATGTTCCCACTAAAATTTTATATACCTTTGGCGACAAACTTCTTGTTTGTCGCCAAAGGTTAATTTATACCAACTAATTTATTTAGTAGCCAACATTTAATAAACAGCGACTAATATTTTAGTCGCCAAAAGTGACCATTTTGGCTACTAAAGGTACTTTTGTCACCGAAAAGAAATATTCAACGAATAAATTTTTCGTCACTAAAGATAAAAGTAAAATTTATGTTTTTTATTTAGTGACTAAATAATTTTAGTAGGCAAAAATTACCTTACAGCGACTACAAAAATTTTAGTTACCAAAAATGAATATTTGCCGACCAAAACTTTGGTCACCAAAGTTTAATAGCAAACATTATGCTAGGTTTTTGGTAACCAAATTTATTTTAGTAGCCAAAAACTAGTATACCACGACAAACAAAAAATTTAGTAGCCTAAAACATGAACTAATGCCGACTAAAATAATTTTTAGTCGCCTATTGTTCATATTTAGCGACTAATATTTTTTTTAGTCGCCAATAATGAAGATGCAGCTACTAAAAAAACTTAGTAGCTAAAAACCATATTCAACGGCGACGAATATAATTTTTAGTCGCCTATTCTACAACTTTTAGCGACTAAAAAAAGTTTAGTCACTAAATTTAGTCACCAAAAGTGTAAATGGTTGTAGTGTGATCTTTCATCCAATCACCATTCTCTCCATCTCTTCTTGAATCTATTTTGGTTGTCAACAAATCTCTCGCCTCTCCCTTCTATTTTTAAAGGAATCCATCTTTTCCGGTACAGTCAAGGTTCTGAAAAGCGGTTGTGGTCACCGTAACGGTAGCGGTGGCGTGGTTGCGGTTGCGGGGTATAAAGGCCGTAGCGTAACGGTTGCAGTAATCGGAACCGTGAATTTTTTTATTTTTCGTACAATTTGAAAAAAACTTATTGATACACACATTTTTTTTCCATGATCATATTTATTGGATTTTAAAATAAATATTGATCAAATTTTATAAATTTTTAAGTTTGATCCAATATATTTCATATTTTTAAATCACTATAAACTGAGTTTTTTACATTTTAATAATTAATGACTTTATACTATACAAAAAATCAATCACTAATTATTATATATAAGATAAATAATGACAAAAGTAAGAGAATAAATAAAAGCTTAAATATAAATATAAATATATATATATATATTAATCAAGCCAAATAGATAATGACCGCACTTATTATTATTATTATTATTATTATTATTATTATTATTATTATTATTATTATTATTATTATTTTCAAATAATATATAGATAGACACACACAAACAAAATGGTTAAGTGATAGCAGCTGAATAGAAAAGTATAGGTCTTACAGCTTCAACAAATCAATAACATGTTCTTCATCTTTCCTCTTCTCTCTCTCTCTATCTCTTGTTCTTCCATCTTCCCTCTTCTCTCTCTATCTCTCTTCCCCCATTTTCAACTTTTTTTTTTTTTTGTGTTTTTTTCAAAAGAAGCAATTCGAAACCGTTACGACCACTATAGCAGCCGCTACGGCCGATACACCTGTGAATCTCAATCACACTGCAAAAGCGGCCGTAACGGGTGGCAGTAACTACCACAACCATTATGTAACGGCGTTACGTAACGGTTGCGGCCACTTTTTAAAACCTTGGGTACAGTTCATCTTTTCCAGCGAGTTTTCTAGCAAAATCAATATTTTTGGTGAGCTTCCAAGAACTTATCTCATACATTATAAATATAGGATTTTTTTCAAATCTATTCTCATAATCGTAAGCCAACTCAAGCCTGGAATACGATATAAAATACAAATAATATAAAAACTGACAGTTTTAAAAATGTCAATCTCATTAAATTCACAAATATAATCTTAGCTGTTAGTAATTCAGAAGAATTAAAACTAATGTGAGTCCTGGCTCAAATGTATAGTATTACATATGGGATAACATGCAAAAGTTGTTTACTTTTCAGGATTCATTTTTTTAAAAATTAAAGTCTTTATTTTTTTGTATTTTTTGTTTTTACTGAATTTTTTTAATATTTTAAGTAATTTTTTTAATTTTTAGATACACCTAATATAAATACATTAGAAAAAGTATAATATTTGTGAAAAGAATCTTTAAAAAATTCACTAAATACCAAAAAAAAAAAAAAAAAAAATTTAGTACATTTTTGTATTTTTGTGTATTTATTGATTTTTTAAAATATTTTTTTACAAATATTTTACTTTTTAGATACATTTAAATAAGATGCATTTAAAAAAGTAAAAAAATTACATAAAATTTTAAAAATATTCACTAAAAAAAAAATATATATATGAAAGATAAAAAATAAAAAACTCTATGATAGAGCCTCATGTGTTTTATTTTTACTTATTTTTAGGCTGCACAAGAGTTAGGAATTTAATCAACTGAGCTAGACTTCTAGTTATGTACTGGTATATTTTATCGATTAATTTAAAAAAATTTGTTTGAATATTTTTTTATAATCAATGAATTTAATTCTTGATGCTTGTGCCATAATAACTCTCGTATTATCATGAAGACACCAGTTATTCAAAAACATATACTATTCAAAATTTTATTTAAAAATCTATCAAAAATTTCAAAGTATAGACTTTACTATGTAAAAATTGAATATAGATTTATTTTTCTGGGTAAATTTATTCTTTTTTTTTTAAGGACAATTGATAATTTGATGTTAATTATGATATAAGTTATTCTCAAACCGTTCGAATCATATTGCACACCCTTTGGTATTGCTATGAAAACAATTATGCCTTTAAATCAAATCCATCTATATATGTATCCATATCTATATATTATATAAGGAAAAAGGGATTTTCAACTCACAAGTCTTGTCGGAGCTTCAATATTTCAATCTTAATTTTCTGATTTAAAAAAAAAAAAAAATCTCAACACTTAATGACTTCTCCCATACCTATTTAATTATTTTGGAAATAATAGTTATCCCTTAATTTATGAATTTCAAATGGAAAGATAACAAAAACATTTAATAATCTCTCCATTCTAATTTCTGTCATTGATTTCCAAAAGAAAATATTAAAACCTGTCTTCCTTTTCTCTCCCTCAAAAAATCAGATAATATTTTTCATGAGAATTGTAGGTACCTATCTATATCTTATATATTATATTATAACATAATCAAAAAAAAAATTTAATTAAAAATCAGACATACAAACAGATAAAATTAATAAATATGATTTTTATTTATTTAGTTAAAATTTTTCTTTTGCCTCTTAATATCCAATTTTAAATTTTAAAATTCTTAAAAGTTTATCTAAACAAATCTAATTTGAAAATATCTCATACCATCATACTTTAAATCAATAAAACTCACATGTCAATTACATATCTAACTCATATCATAACTTACTTAAATAATAATAAAGAAGATAAGGATTAAATTAAATTAAAAACCATTGATAAATTAAATTAAAAAAAATAGAAACCCACAACTCCATCTTAAATAAATTAAAGAAAAAAAAAAAACAAACAAACAAACAAACATACATAAACCACACAAAAATAAAGAAGATAAGAATTTAGATATAGATCTCAAAAAGATATAATTATATCTAATTTGAATTATAATTATCTATTATTTTTTTTTAATGTATATCTATCAAAATTTTAAATTAGTTAATGAGACAAATTAATTAATTTTCAAGTCTTATTTAAAGAATAATCTGATTAGTCACTTCAACTCCTAGACTTCGCGGGTACTGGCGAAAAAGCTGACGGTTTAGACAGGGCAAGATCTATGCTGTTGGGGGTAATATCCTACCACTCCATAAATTTATTTGTTTTTTAATTTTATTTTTTTCTTGTGTAATTCTTTTTTTTTTTTTTTTTTGATTTGGTTTTGGTTTTGGTTTTAGTGAGATTTATGTGTTTGTTTACAGGTTTACATTGTAGAGAAAAATTATTGGTGATAATGGTTGCAATCGAAGTATTTATGCTCATTATGTACCAATAATTTTGATTGGATTTTGTTTTTTTCAATAAAAATCGTAAAATTGAAGTAAAAAAATGGGTATTGAGTTTTTTATTTTTTCTTGTCATTTTATTTTATAGAAAATGTGAAAATTTATTGGGAATTCAAGATTGTACTATAATATTAGATTTTTGTATGACTAGGTAAATTTAAAATTTTTAAATATCATTGTATTTTTTATTTTTATCCTCTTTCTATCCTATTATATCATTACTGCTATTTGTTAGTTTATTAATTATAATTCAATTAATTGAAAATGAAAGCTTAATATAACTTTTCATATATATTAATTAGTTTGTTACCGCTATATTTGTATATAATAGCATAATATATAGAGATGATTTCCAAATATAATTTCTATTTTTTTATGTGATTAAAATAGTCCATCTTAAAATAATATATAGAGAAGTTAGATGGCTTCTTTAATCCCTAAAAAAACCCAATCTATTTTTTTTTTATACTTTTTAATTTTTTAAATTGAAATATCAGTTGTTTATGTCCACAAAACAAAATTGATAAACACATATCCAAAAGCTACACATTTTTTTCTTTTTCTTTTATTTTTTCTTTTTTTAAAAGATAGGATATTTACAAATGAAAAACGTTTGCACCTTAAATTTTTTTTCATAATCCGACTTATAATGATGTGGTCATAAGTGCCAATTTTTATACAAATATGAAGAAAAAATTAATCAAATTATACATTTCAACCAATCACATACTCCAACTTTCATTATTTCAATATGTTATTTTACTATAATTTCAATTAAGAAAATCTTCAACCCTTAATATTTTTTTATCGAATTATAATTTAATAAAAATTTAAAAAGATGAAGCGTTAGAAATTATTATTTTTTTTTCATAAAAATTGATGAAAAGAAAAAAAATTGGGATAAAAATGAAAATTCTTTTAAAAAATGATAAAAATTTAAAATAATTCATATGAAATTAAATTTTTTATTCAAATTTAAAATCAAAATAGATAAATAAAATTAAAAGAAAATGATGAAAGGTTGGAAATATTCTAAAACCTTCTTATTATTAAAAACTAGAAATCCATGTGTGATCGGTCGTTGAATACATCAAAAATAATTACTAAACTACACCAAATTCAATTAGAATAATGGCAAGTCCAGGTATCGATCCACAGGGACTATTGTTGAATTAAATTAATTCAATCGCAAAATTTCTAAATTAATTTTGATTAAAAAGATAAGATTGATTCTATATCTAAACAGCAATTAAATAAAATTGAAGAATTATATTGACAATTAAAATCTAGGGTTTGAGATATTAATTTTTGGGAAAAATCCTAAGATAGAGAATTCACCACTAACCACATGAATGAGACTTAACATCAACCATCAATCGCAATTCGGTTTGAATTATCCAATATTTCACAACTACAAGTTTGAAATATTGATCAAGAGGGTTGTTGCATTTAATGTATAGGCACGAATCATCCCGAGTAGTACGAGTCGTTTGCTTTAAACTATGTTAGCAAAACGACCCGTCTCTCATAGCATGACTCGTCTCGTACTTTGAATACAAACACAAAGAATACTAATGCATAGAAAACATTGAACAGTCATAGAGAGTAAAATGCTTGAAGAGAAGAACGAAACAATTATTTATAAACTTCTAAAACATCCATACATTCATTCAAACTAAGTTACAATGAAAGCTCGTGAAAAATTCCATTACATGGCTAGGGTTTCATCAAAACCCTAGAAAAGACGACTAGCCACTCATGGAGGAGTGGAAAGAGGAAGAAGATGAAGAAGAAGCCCCCATGGAAGTGTTTTCCAAGCTTTGGTAGTGTCTCCCCCTTTGGAACCCTAGCCTCTCTCTCTTCTGTATTCAATTTTCGAACCTTAACTGTGACTGATTTTCTGTCTTTTATTCAGAGCAAAATAGACCAAAAAGTCCGTGCACGTATCCCTAGGTGGGCCGCTCGTGCAGTGGTGGGCCGCACGTGCGGTGGTCTGGTGGTCTCGGATTTTTCACCTCTCGCTCAAAGAATCTGGTTTCGAGCCCCCTTTTGATTGAATTTTCATATTTCCTACCAAACCTGTATAAATGCACGAAACACATTATCTCCATCAAATAAATAAAATTAAAAGACCAAAAATGTAACCTAAGTGGCCTCAATGTGGTACATTTCGGCTTACATTACACCCCCCAACTTACATTTTGCTAGTCCTCAAGCAAAACAAAAGAAATAAGAAAAGTAAAATACTCTTAGCCACTTTCATAGGGAACACGATTGCATTTAACATATGCAACAAGCCTTTAAACCACAAGGTTACCCCAAGTGAACGAGTATAGTCTCGTGAGGGTTTTCAGAAATAATACCCACAAACATCAACATATTCAAATCCGCTCAACAACAATTAACCACACTACTCCACACAACAACCAACTTATGTGCCACTACAGTGTGATATTAAAACATGATGATTCATTAAAGGCATAGTGGACAAGTAGGAAGGAATCTATTGAGCTTAAACCACAATTCAGTTAATACAAAAGTAGAGTCCCCTGTACTTGTGAATGCTAGTAGACACATCATTAGTACCTTCGGTGTAAAGTGCAATCACCATATTAGTTAACTGTTCACTATAATAGCCCAGTGTAACTCATAATAACACTCAACATATATAGAAAAACTAAACTGTTGCAACCAAACTTCTCAAAAAAAAAATTTTATTTATTTATTTATTTTTTTTTTTTTATGAAAGACTGTGCAATGTCCTGATCCATTAAGCTTTCTATTCAGCCCATGTAACAAGTATTGAGCCAATGACTCCCAAACCAGACGGTTTTAGGGCACTAGGTGTAGAGACACCCCTACGGGCTTAATAACTCGAGCTGAAAAGGTTACGAATCCGAACTAGTCATTCTCTTTATTTTTCCTTAACTGTGCAATGTTTAGGTCCCTTAAGCTTTCTAATTAACGCATGTAGCAAGTATTGAGCCAATGACTCTCAAACCAGTTGGTTTTAGGACACTAGGTATAGAGACACCCCTACGGGCTTAATAACTCGAGTTAAAGAGGCTACGAACCCAAACAAGTCTAGTTGTTTTTTTTTTTTTTTAACAAGAATCTTGGCTACTCATTTATTTGTTTCTGTAACCTCAACCATTATCAATGATGTACACCAGGGATTATAATAAAAAGGTCACTGCTATAATAGTGTGTTCATGTGAATTAAGGCATACTCATGACAAGTGTACTAATACCACAAACATAGACAACTATCCTAGTTCAAACATCACATGTGAATATTTACCCAATAAACCCTTTTCATACAAGCCTACTACATTCCCCAATTAACATATGTTCATATCATTACTATACTGGCACAAAGTAAACATTAAGTGAAGTAGTGCAAATCAAGTGCAGCAAGTACAGACATGAATATTTATTACAAATACCCTCACCCCCCAACTGGAATATAACATTGTCCTTAATGTAAGCAAGTAGACATGAGATAGTAAAATGAGAGAGAGGATCTTACCAGACATCATGGGCGCACATCCAGCGAGGCAAGGACACCCAAACACAGTTTTTTTTTTTTTTTTTTTTTTTTTTTTTTTTTTAAGAAAACGAAATAAAATGAAATAAAAATTCATGAAATAAAATTTAAAAAAAACTAAACTACTTAATAATTAAATGAACAATTACATCATAGAGTAAAAAAAATAAAAAATAAAAAAAATCACTAACTAAACAAACACAATAAAAATAAAAATAATCTACTAACTAATTAAACTAACCAGAATCACTAATGAAATTATTTAAACTAAACAAATGGAGGAAATAAAAATAAACTAAATTATTATTAATTTTATTTCTGAGTTATTTATTTATTTATTTCAAATAAGTACATACGAATAAGAATAATAATAAAAGTAAATTTTTTTTTTGAATAAAAATAAAAATAAAACAAAACAAATTTATTTATTTATTTATTTCAAATAAGTAAATAATAATAATAATAATAATAATAATAATAATAATAATAATACATTGGGCCGCTCCAGCGAAGAAATTTTTATTTTTATTTTGGGCCGCTCGCGCGGCGAGCCCAACCGCTCGAACGGTCTGGGCTGATCAATATATATTTTTTTTAAACGAGCTGGCCGCTTGTGCGTCTAGTGGGCCACTCGAGCGCCCTATTTGGACCGATCCTGCGGCAATTAGGTAGTATGCAATTTGCTTAGGCTGCTCGTGCGGTGAGCCCAACCGCTCGAGCGGTCTGGGCTGCCCTTTTTTTTTTTTTTTTAATTGAACAAGTATGACACACAAATTTTTTTTTTAGCACAGAAAATAAACATGAAAGCACTTTTTTTTTTTTTTTACTAACTCTCAGCACCTAACAAAAGGCACCAGAGTTAGGGCATAAAGTTGCCACTTCAGAATCCCTCAGGTAATAAAACCCAGCGTAGTTTATAGCCTTTGGGCTAGTACAACCCAAATATACTTAACCATTTTTACCTTCAATTGACATCCGAAATAAATATAGCACATAAGAAAATAACAGAATGCCCACTAAAGATATAATCTTCACACGAAAATCACGGGTACTACTTTTCTCCCTAACTGTATTTGTAACTTTTCCTATTCTCCAACAGGGTAACAGACTAGGTTGATTTCGTATCCAGAATCGACGCGCATAAAGCTACCTCAACCTATGGGGCTGCCATACAGAGTTCAAGCCGAAGTAGTTTTGAAGCAATCTCCACACCCCTGAGTATTTAAACCAGACTCTAGTCTTGGAAATCCCAAACCTTTGTGTTCTAGGCTTTGCCATTCGAACTCTAGTTTCCACCGTCTTAGTTGGTCTCCTAGGAACTCACTACAAACACGGTTAGGTGGCTATACCAGACCGTCAGATGCCGTTCGGGCACGGCTAACACCAAAGGAATTACACCTTTAGAGGATTTAAAGTCTCCTAGACGCAAATAAAGCATAACGAGAATAAAGAAAAACAGAATAACATAGAAAGGAAAGAAATTTTAAAAAATAAGGAATTAATCTATCAAGCATAATAAAATGGGTCCATCAAACTCCTGGGTAAAGGAAAATGATCCTTCCTAGTCGAGGAATTTAGTCTCCTATAATCAATGCACACTCACCACCCAGTAGTGGTTCGTGTGGGGACTAACTCTCCTCCCTCATTCTCAACAACGATAATGCCCGATTTCTTGGGCACCACTTATGTGGGACTCACCCACTTGCTATCTGAGATGGGGTATATAATACCTATATCCAACAATTTTAATACCTCCTTGACTGACCCATCAATGTCAAAATTTTCAAACCCAAAATGAGCTAGACAAGCCTCTAAAGGGTCCTCTACAAGAATGGAGGGCAAAGCCTTCTCCACAATCTCATCCACAACATCCACTAATAAGCACTCCTCTCTCTCATGAGGTTGTTGGGATGCTTGGAAAATATTAAGTTTCACTTGCATGTTGCCAAATGAAACTTCCATAACCCCGGTCCGACAATTGATGCATGCATTGGCCGTGGCCAAGAAAGGTTGACCTAAGATCACTGGGATTTGTTTCTTAGAACTGGCTACCGGTTCCATATCTAACACCGAAAAGTCAACAGGGAAATAGAACCTATCAACCTTAACTAGCACATCCTCAATCATGCCACGTGGCACTCTGAGGAACCGGTCAGCCAATTAAAGAGTGACAGTAGTGGGCTTCAGCTCGCCAAGCCCAAATTCCTCGTACACAGAGTACAGCAATAAATTGACACTAGCCCCTAAATCTAATAAGGCCCTATCAATGAAGTGGTCCCCTATAATGCATGCAATGGTTGGGGCACCGGGTCCTTAAGCTTAGGAGGTGTGTCATTCAACAAGATGGAGCTTACTTGCTCCGTGAGTAGGACCATTTGGGACACATGTGTCCTAGATTTACGCTTTTGCGTACAAAGGTCCTTCAGAAATTTGGCATATGATGGTACTTGCTTAATCGCCTCCAACAGGTGTAGGTTGATTTTTACCTGTTTAAAGACATCCATTATTGCCTCCATAGATGTCGCCTTCTTATTAAAAGGGGATGGTGTATCGAGGCACTGGAAAAAGATTGCCTTAGGCACATATGGTGCCTTGGGCTCAAGTAAAGTACTAGGGACTAAGTCATCCCTCTTAAGTGTTGCCTCATCACCCTTGCTCTCACTGGGTGAACCACCGTGGTCACCACTCCTAACTCTAGTTGCATCAGACGCAACTGACTGAGGCTCTAACTCCCTACCACTTCTCAAAGCAACCACCGCCTGCACTTGCTCATGTTGCTTTCCATTCCCACCCGAACTCTCTGCCCCGTATTGTCCCTTAGGGTTGGCCACAGTTTGACTTGGTAATTTTCCCCCCTCTCTCCAATTCATGTTGTTAGCTATTTGACCCAATTGGGTCTCTATCTTGGCAATAGAGTGAATGTGGGAGTGAACTATCGGTGCTAACCCCTTAAGTTCTGAGAGACCTTCCAACACCTGAGTCTCAAAGGTAGAGTTGCCTTGAGGAACAGACGGGGGTTGTGGTTACCGGTACAGTTGTGGGGGTCGATAAGGTTGCGGTGGTTAGTAGGATGATTGGTTGGCAAAATTATTGAAATTCTGCCTTGGTGGTAGAGGATTGTAAGAAGTGCCTTGTGAAGGGGGTCTCCATGAGAAGTTAGGGTGATTTCTCTATCCCGGATTATATGTGTTGGAGTATGGGTCATTACCCGGGTTGGAGAATCCTTGAGCCACATTCACATGCTCTTGGACTAACTCCGGAAATTGTGATGCCGAAGGGCACCCACTCAAGTCATGAGCAGGGCTCACACATATAACACATGCCTCACGGAATTGAGGCTGATCTTGCTGGGTAGGGGCATATCCCATAGCTAATAAGTGGTCTATCTTGCGGGATAGTGCCTCTACTTGTTGGGCTAACTCTAAGTTTTGCCCGACCTCATAAATGCCCCCTCTTTTCGGGGCTCTAACTATTGGTTGCCGGACTTGCCGGGCTGCGGAGGCATGGTGAAGGGAATTATCACTTAAGTTCTCAAATAATTTCCATGCCTCGGCATCATTTTTAGACATAAATGTCCCACCACGGGACGAATCCACCATTTAGCGGTGCGACTCAGTTAAGCCATAATAGAATGTTTGAACAAGTTGCCAATCAGGCACTTGGTGGTGGAGACACTGTTAGAGAAGGTCTCGAAGTCTTTCCCACGTTTCATAGAATTGCTCGCCATCCATTTGAGTAAAGTTTGTGATGGCTCGCCTAAGTTGGTTGGTTTTACCTATGGGAAAGTATTTCTCCAAGAACCGTTGCTGTAATTGGTCCCAAGTTGTGATTGAATTAGCAAGTAAAGAATTTAGCCAGTGTTTGGCTTTATCCTTTAACGAGAATGGAAACAATCGCAACATTAAGGCCTCATTTGTGAAATTCTGGATCCTCACTGTCGAGCAAATTTTCAGAAATTCATTCAAATGCTTATAAGGGTCATTATGAGTTAGTCCATGGAATGATGGGAGCATTTGTATGGTGCTGGACTTAATCTCATAATGAGCAGCAGTGGTGTTAATTGGATGCATGATGGTGATGTATATGCAGTGGGTGTAAAATAATCCTTAAGGGTCCGGTTAGACACATTCGGGACATTAGGATCTGTCATCTCTAATGGCTCAATGTATAAATATGAATATTCAAGCCTAGGAACACGGGCAGAGGCCCTAGGTCTCCTAAGGGTCCTTTCTAGTTCAAGGTCCAAACTCCACAATTCAGGGCGACAAGAACGACGCCCGTGCATACACTACCCACACACACACAATAAGTTCGACTCGGTGCACTAAGTTACGAAAGCAGAATACTAAAAGAGAAATACTCACAGTGGTTTAACGAAAACGCTTTACTCGTCTTGCGGATGCTTGGCATGTAGACGTTGTCTCTAACCCCCAATTGAGTTTTGACTTTCGTTTTAGCACTTTGGTGCTTTGCTTGTGAGTGTTTGCTTCTATTTACTCACTTTAGTGCTGCGATTTTTTTTTTTTTTTAAGCTCGGCTGCGCACCGCTTACACTTCAATGATAGCTCCAATTTCAAACGCTCTGCACACTTAGCAACACCAAAAGCATAAAATCCCAAACTAAAAATTAAAATAAGAATGTAACTTTAAATTAACTAATTTCGCCAGAAGTCCCCGACAACGGCGCCAAAATTTGATGGGTCGTTGAACACACCAAAAATAATTACTAAACTACACCAAATTCAATTAGAATAATGGCAAGTCCAGGTATCGATCCACAGGGACTATGGTGAAATTAAATTAATTCAATCGCAAAATTCCTAAATTAATTTTGATTAAAAAGATAAGATTGATTCTATACCTAAACAGCAATTAAATAAAATTGAAGAATTATATTGACAATTAAAATCTAGGGTTTGAGATATTAATTTTCGGGAAAAATCCTAGGGTAGAGAATTCACCACTAACCACATGAATGAGACTTAACATCAACCATCAATCGCAATTCGGTTTAAATTATCCAATATTTCACAACTACAAGTTTGAAATATTGGTCAAGAGGGTTGTTGCATTCAATGTATAGGCACGAATCATCCCGAGTAGTACGAGTCGTTTGCTCTAAACTATGTTAACAAAACAACCCGTCTCTCATAGCATGACTCGTCTCGTACTTTGAATACAAACACAAATAATACTAATGTATGGAAAACATTAAACAATCACAGAGAGTAAAATGCTTGAAGAGAATAACGAAACAATTATTTATAAACTTCTAAAACATCCATACATTCATTCAAACCAAGTTACAATGAAAGCTCGTGAAAAATTCCATTACATGGCTAGAGTTTCATCAAAACCTTAGAAAAGACGACTAGCCACTCATGGAGGAGTGGAAAGAAGAAGAAGATGAAGAAGAAGCCCCCATGGAAGTGTTTTTCAAGCTTTGGTAGTGTCTCCCTCTTTGGAACCCTAGTCTCCCTCTCTTCTGTATTCAATTTTCGAACCCTAACTGTGACTGATTTTTTGTCTTTTATTCGAAGCAAAATAGACCAAAAAGTCCGTGCACGCGTCCCTAGGTGGGCCACTCGTGCGGTGGTCTGGTGGTCTCGGATTTTTCACCTCTTGCTCGGAGAATCTGGTTTCGCGCCCCCTTTTGATTGAATTTTCATATTTCCTGCCAAACCTGTACAAGTGCACGAAACACATTATCTCTACCAAATAAATAAAATTAAAAGACCAAAAATGTAACCTAAGTGGCTTCAATGTGGTACCTTTCGGCTTACATCAATGTGCGTATTATATTCATATTGTATTTTTAGTTATGAAATTAAAACTAAAAGAAATGCAATTTAAATTATTGGATTAATGATAGAAATATCATATCAATTATTATTAAATATCACTCCACTTCACATTTAACAATAAAATTGTATATTTGTTTTAATTATAATTTTTAAATTTGTATATTTTCGTCACAAGAAGAGATATATTATTACTCATGTAACCTCATTTAATTAGGTTTAACTTTTTTTTATTATTACAAATTATCAAAATTGTACTAAATAGATATATATATTTTTAATTTTTTTAAACTAATAATTTATAAATTTATACATATAAAAATTAACTTATAAATTTCATGTATACCACAAGAAAAAATATTAAATTAATTCAACATATTTATAATGATTTTTTTTTATAAATTTATAAAGTCCCGTGCATAGCACGGGTTATCACTAGTCTTCATATGTTTAAAATACTTTTTAATTAATAGTTATACTACACATTCATAAATTTTACTCAAAATATCCAAAATAATGATTTAGGATTTACATAAATTCTACACATTGACTCTAATTACACTAATTAAATTTTCACCACACAAACGCATTCTTTGCAAAATTCTGAAACAATTGTTCTGCTCCATAACATTTTTGTTTAATTAACATGTAAAACGTTTTGATTACATCTTCATCAAGAAACAATTCTTCAAAATTATTCAGCTTGTTTAGTTTTGATTTTCAGAAAATACTTTTCAAAAAATTTTACTTTTTTATTTTTCGTTTTTTTTTTTTTGTTTTCAATGAATTTTTTTAATATTTTAAGCAATTTTTTTTAATTTTTAGACACATCTAACATAAATATACTTAAAAAGTATAATATTTATGAAAAAATATTTAAAAATTCACTAAATACCAAAAATACGAAAAAATGAAAATTCAGTACATGTTTCATAAATTTTTTTTATTTATTAATTTAGAAAAATATTTTTCATAAATATTTTATTATTTAGATATATCTAAATAAAGTGCATCTAAAAAAGTAAAAAAATTACATCAAATTTTAAAAATATTCACTAAAAATAAAAAAAATATGAAAAATAAAAACACTTAATTTCTAAAAAAATAAATTTAAAAAATTAAAACCAAACATGCTGATTACAATTTGGAAAATGGTGAGACAGAAAGGACAGGAAATATTTGGGAAAGAGACATGGAGAAGAATATAAAAGACAATTGACAATGAAAATAATTCATTCCAAAAAAGTTCAATTGAATTATTAAAAAGATCTAATTTTTCTTCATATTTACTACAGAAAATCTAGTTTATTTAAAATTGTGCGTAATTTATATTTTCTACAAATATTACATTTTTTTAAAACTACAAAACAATGAGAAATACTCGTAAAAAATTTTAAAAAATGAAAACACTGCTATATATAACTTATTTTCTTACTATTTTGTATTATACTTGACAAAATATTATTAATTTGTTAATAATTATTTTTTAATGAAAAATTAATACAGTAAATTCCATTGACCTCCCTTGATTTTTGAAAAAAAAATATAGTAAATGTTAAATTTTTAGTATAATTACACTAACCTCTTTTTTAGGGTTGGTTTGTGTATAACTTATTTTTTGACTTACTTATTACTAAAATACGTGTAAAAAAAATAGAGAGGTGATATGACAGAAATAAACTAATAAGTCAATAAACAGCTTATTTAAGCTTCGTTTGGCAATAAGTTTTTTTGACTAATAATCACAAAAAGACAAAAATAGGTTAAAAAATCAATAAGACAAAATATCACATCCAAACCATAATTATTTCACTTTTTCTCTCACAAAAGTCAAAAAAGTTAATCCAAACAAAGTTTTAGTCCTAAGCTAAAATAGCCAAAAAGCTAAAAAGTCAACTAAAAAAGCCTATTGCCAAACGACAACTTAAGAGTTACCCAAAACAAGTAAGACTAAAAGAACTAGAACTAATATAAATGACATGAAGACACAAGAATTAAAATATATATTTTAGTGTAAACTCCAGGGTTTCGCGTGTTTTTCAATTTAAATCCCAGGGTTTCAATTTTGATAAATTAAACCGTGGAGTTTCTTCCGTGTTTCAATGTAAACCTTCTGTCCATATCCATTTTATTGAACTAACGAAATCTGGGCAAAATTCCCATGTTCAAACACTTGTATCATCCTTGTCGTAGCTCCATTTCACCTCATTTTTGCGTCGTTTGATTCATTTCATTGCCTAGTTTTCATTCCACTTCTCATACGCCTTGTTCCACTTTTTTTGTGTGTTGTTGGAACTCCGAAAGATGGTGAAAAATAAGATTTTTCTCTCTTTGGGAAAAATTTTCATATTCAAATACACATGTTCAAGCATTTATATCTCATTCGTTGTAACTTTGTTTTGCTTCATTTTTGCGTTGTTGAATTCATCTCATGGTCTAGTTTTCATTCCACCCCTTATAAGCCTTGTTCCACCAATTTTTGCATGTTGTCGGAGCTTCGAAAGTTGGCCAAAAATAAGATTTCTCACTTTTTTTTCCCCCCCGTCTATCTTATATCTCCATACTTCTTCCTTCCTCCTTCCTTCCCACGAGTATGGTCCTTTCCCTATTCTTATATTTCTTTCCGTTCTTGTAAATCATATATATTCGTACTCGACGGAACTACCACCGTCGGAGGTTCGGCGGCCACCACGAGCTCGGTGGAAGGGCTATGAAGGAAAAGGAAAAGGAAAAGGAAAAGGAAAAAAAAGGAATAATTGTGGAAAGAAAGTAAAAAGGAAGAAGCATAGAGATAAAATATAGAGGAGGGGAAAAAAAACCAAGAGAATTATTTTACTTTTGGCCAACTTTTGAAGCGTTGGCAGTATGCAAAAAGAGGTGGAATAAGGCGCATGGGGGGTGAAATGAAAACTAAGTCATGAGATGAATCCAACAACGCAAAAATGAGACGAAGCAGAGTTACGATAAAGGAGATACAAGTGCTTGAACATATGGGTTTGAATATGAAAATTTTGCCCAAAGAGAGAAATCTTATTTTTGGCCAACTTTCGGAACTCTGATAGTATGCAAAAAGATGTGGAACGAGGCTTATGAGGGGTGGAACGAAAACTAGGCCATGAGATGGATCCAACGACCCAAAAATGAGGCGAAATGGAGTTACAATAAAGGAGATACAAATGCTTGAACATGTGTATTTGAATATGAAAATTTTGCCCAAAGAGAGAAAATCTTATTTTTGGCCAACTTTTAGAGTTCCAATAGCACACAAAACAAGGTGGAACAAGACGTATAAGGGATAGAATTAAAATTAGACAATGAGGTGAATCCAACGATGCAAAAATGAGGCGAAACGTTACAATGAGGGATATACAAGTGTTTGAATATGTGTATTTAAATATGAGAATTTTGCTTAAATTCCGTTAGTTCAATCAAATGAATATAAATGAAGGGTTCACATTGAAACATGAAGAAACTTTAAGGTTTAATTTGTCAAAATTAAAACCTTGGGGTTTAAATTGAAAAACACGTCACTACAAGAAAAAATACCAAAGGTCCTATTTTAGTCGCCAAATGTCAAAATTTCACTTTTCCCGACTAAAAATTCTAGTCGCCAATACATGGTCGCAAATGCCTTTAGCGACTAAAACACTATTAGTCGCCAATATATATGTCTTCAGCGACTAAAGATTTTGTCGCCAACAGTCAATTTCTTTTTTGGAAATTATACTTTTGGCGACTAAACTGTTAGTCGCCAATAGTTGATTTTTATTTTATTATTTATTCCTTTGGCGACCATTCACTTTAGTCGCTGAAAGTATTTTCAGAAAATTTTTTTTTTTGCCTCCGCTGCTCCCCACAGGTTTTGAACTTGCGACGTCCCACTTCCATACGCCAAACCCTTTGCACAACACTCCCTCCACTATGCTAGTACATCATCACATGAACATATATGCAATATATATTATTTATATAGTATATTAACCGCAATTAATACAAAATAATATTTATAAATATAATTTTTTTAATTCAATGTAATTTATGTCAAAAATAAATTATTTACTAAAAAAAAAAATTAGGCAACTTTTGGCGACTAAAACCATTATTTAGTCGCTAATTGTATTATTTTGGGCTACTAATTATTTATTTGTCGCTAAAAAAACAAGTTCTCAATTAAAAATCAACAGTTTTGGTGACTAAACAGAAATTTCGTCGCCAAAACCCCTACTTTGGGCGACTAAAATGGATTTTCGTCGGCAAAACCTCCACTTTCAGTGACTAAATTGTTTTTAGTCAGCAAAACTGCTATAATCAACGACTAAACTTGTTTTTAGTCGCCAAAACCATACCTTTTCGCTACTAAATTATTTTAGTCACTAAAAACAGTGACTTTTGGCTACTAAAACAAACTTTAGTCGCTGAAAACCCTATATTAGGCAACAAAACTTCCTTTTAGTCGCTAAAAACCTGCTGTTCGGCAACTAAACTCTTTTAGTCGCTAAAAACCTGCTTTTCGGTGACAAATTCCAATTTAGTCGCCATTTCATGCACTTTCAACGACGAAATTTCAGTTTTTGGTCGCCATTTCTGTTTTTTGTTGTAGTGCGTGAAACCCTAGATTTTTTTTTTTGGTAATTTAAATTTTAAGGAAGGCGATGTAATTTATCCAAATTAATAATAAATATTCATGTAGATATAAAGTAAAGGATAATGAAAAATTAGTCATGAAATTAATATTAGAAATATAAGAGAAATATTATTTACACAGAAAATTTATGCACAGAATATACCATATTTTTGTGTATGTAGCATTGGTCAAGAATACAGTGACCAAAACCACAGTTGTCCCATATGGTAAAAAAATTATTCAATATATTTGAAACATTACGTATTACTATTCTTTTATCAATAATGATAGAGAGTTCTAATTTTAGAGTTTTAAAGTGAGTTCTAATAATGTGGTAAGAAAAAAAAAAAAACAAAAATATAGGTACACATATCATATCACATGTGGATCTCACTCCTTACCACATCACTAGAGCTCTTTTTAGAGTTCCAAAATTAGAGTTCTTAATCTTTATTATTATTTTTATTTGTGATCATATATCATATTCCTTCATATTCATTAATCATCTAGTACGAAATCATACCTTAAAATATTCAATGGTGCTATATACATCAATTAGTATATACATTAATATACTAACTAATGTTATGATATCATTAATGACTCTATTTATTATACAAATTATAAATATTTAAAATTTTTAAAATTATATCATATCTATCTATATATTAAGGAAAAGGATCTTTTAAAATCCAAAGCTTGTGGAACCTCTAACATGCCAATCCTAATTTCTTGATTTTTTAATATTTTTTTTAAAAAAAATTGACTTGGTGATTGGTGATTGGTTCAAAGATTGTAATAATTACACTATTGATTACAATAAATTCAAAGATTGTAATAATTACACTATTGATTACAATAAACACTTAATTTATAATAATTACACTTATTAAATGAATAACGCAATAAATGAAATCCTAATTTCCTTACTTTTTGCATCCCTAAGAAACCCATGTAATTATTGTGTAAATCTATATATTAAGGAAAAGGATCTTTTAAAATCCAAAGCTTGTGGAACCTCTAACATGCCAATCCTAATTTCTTGATTTTTTAATATTTTTTTAAAAAAAAATTGACTTGGTGATTGGTGATTGGTTCAAAGATTGTAATAATTACACTATTGATTACAATAAATTCAAAAATTGTAATAATTACACTATTGATTACAATAAACACTTAATTTATAATAATTACACTTATTAAATGAATAACGCAATAAATGAAATCCTAATTTCCTTACTTTTTGCATCCCTAAGAAACCCATGTAATTATTGTGTAAATGCCTCTTAAATAAATAAATAAACACTTATTAAATTCTTTCAAATTCCTCGGTTAAACCCTATGTATTTAATTTATATATTATATAATTATTGTGTAAATGCCTCTTAAATAAATAAATAAACACTTATTAAATTTTTTCAAACTCCTCGGTCAAACCCCATGTATTTAATTTATATATTAAAAAAAATAAAAATAAATATAAATATCTATAATTATCCCGTGCATACTACGAATGATAGACTAATCATCTATTAATATATATATTAATTAATACATATAACATTATTCTAAAATATCACGTGAGCATATTTTCAAAGCATCCAATAACCACTCCATAGGATAAGTCATGTGGCAGGTGAGCCCCACTCCAACGAGGGGCAAAATTGTCTTTTCGATACAAACTTATCATAATCCAAGGGCGCATCCACCTACACATTAATTAAGGCAATGAATAAAATTAACGAAATTATAAACCCACAGAGAGATAAGCATAAACCACGTCGGCCTAACACTGAGGGTGCGCTTTACGCCGTTAAACATTCTCCGAATCAAAACCCCTCCAGAACGGAAAAGTTGTAGAGAGAGAGAGAGAGAGAGAGAGAGAGACCGAGGGAGAGAGAGCGATCGCTGTTTGTATTTTGTTCTTTTTCTATACAAATACACAAACCTGTATGTATGTATATGATTTGCATACAGATGATACTAGTGACAAATCTCTATTTTAGTTCAAAGCTTTCTTAAATCGGCATCATCTCCGTATAAACTCGTCGTTTCTCTTTTTCCTGGAGTAATCCAAGGCCGTACCACACCGTCGTCTTTATTCGTCGCGCATTCGGATCTCGGAAACCGAATTTTCTCGTGAATTTTCTTTTATTTTCTCTGTATGCAATCAATGGTGATGGAAGATAACGAGAGCTGCGGTAGTCGAGTGGTGGAGTCGTCTACAGCGAACTCTCGGCAGCAGAGAAGAAAACTCGAGGTTTACAATGAGGTCCTCCGTAGGCTTAAGGAATTAAATCATCAGGATGCTGGAGAACCTGGTTTTGATGATGAACTTTGGGCTCACTTCGATCGTCTCCCCACTCGGTACCTTTACCTTTACCTTTCTATCTACCTGTATTGTCTCGTATACTAAGTATATTCTATATATAAATATAAATAAATATTTTTTGATTTTGAGTGTCTTTGTTACATATATGCATGTCTCGATGCTTTGCATTTTTATTTTTATTTTAATGTTTGTTTATTTATTTGTGTTTTTTCGGTTGATCGAGATGTTGAATCTGTTCGGCATTAATAGTAATTATATTTTCTGGTGTTAGAAGCTTTTTCAGTTTTTTTCTTTCTTCTTTTCTAATTGTTTTTACAATTTTTGTTTGTGGAGAGTGTATTTTGATGTTCAATTAATCTCATGCGTGTCTCTACAATGGAGCAAAATTGATAGTTTTTTTTTTTTGGGTCTTGTTAGATCTCTCACGCACACATCCTGAATTTTGTGATATAATTGTTTAATTTAACGATAATTATGAAAAATATTTGACTGGTTGTTGAGGCTTTTGATATGCATGGCAGGTATGCACTTGATGTGAATGTGGAGAGGGCAGAAGATGTTCTTGTGCATAAGCGATTACTGCAACTGGCTCATGATCCTGTTAATAGACCTGCATTCGAAATTCGGCTAGTGCAGGTAAGTTGATTTGATCTACATTGTGATAGCTTTGATTCATTGTCCTTTTGGACAGGACTTCTTTTGTTGTACAGTGTTGTTAAGCATAAATGCAATTTGGATGCTAGGAGTGGCATTATATTTATGGGTTAACAATACAGCAGGTATTGCAAAAATGAAGAATAAACACTCGGAGCAACAATCTAATTAATTATTCTATGCAAACGTAGCAAGGTAAACTGTGCTATGGCTCCATAAAAATCCATTAGAGTTTGTTGAGGGGGTATGCTTTTGAGGTAGACATGAAAATATGTTCTCAATAATGCAACCATACTTTCTCGGGCTTTAAAACAATTTTCTAGAGATATGTATGAGCAAGGGGCTTTTAGAGGCTCACAGATTTGGGTCCACAAGGTTTATCCTTGGGGATATTGAAATCATTACAGTGTCATACACCATAAGACTAAAGTCTATTGGCTTAAGTCCAAACTGCATAAGACTTTTGAATTATCGAATCTCAGACACAGATGAAATATTGGTTTGCCGGAATTCTGGTATAATTTTGTATGGTGACCATTTCAAGAAGAGTGATGAATGTATCAGCAATTCGCTTTTATGATTTCCAGGTTTATTTATTCACTCCAATTTGTTCGTATATTTTCACAGTTCTGGGCAGGTCTTTCTATAGCCTATCCCCCCCGATTAGTACACCAGGCTTAGTTTTGTTTGGTTTGGTTTGGTTTGGGAAGTTCTTTTTATATTGTTGAATTGCCATTGCTGAAGTGTTACACTTTTTCAAGAACAAAAATATGTTTTACTTTCTATGATTTTGCACTGTTTTAGTTGTTTGTTTGTAGGTAGTTTTATTTGTATACTTGGTCTAAAGTTGTTTGGTCGAATACATTTTGGCAATTGCTCTCTCATCCAGGTTCCTCCCATCTCTGATGGAAATACAGCTGATTCTAATCATTCAAGCTCTCCAACGAAAGAAGTTGCCCAAAGGTCTTATTTCTTAGTAAATAACTTACAAGATTTGCTTTGTTTTTGCTGGATGTAGTTCCCATATCGCATGTGAGTGGCTTATGAATGAAACTTGTAGGATAGTACTTTCTTTCATTTAGTTGTTCAGTCCAACATTACTTTAATCAGTATTTCTCATTGATGATGCTGACATTTGTACCTTCCCTTTTAATATGTCAGCATTCATCCACCACCTGCCTTTGGTTCATCTCCAAATCTCGAAGCTCTTGCACTTGAAGCAAACAAATCTCAAGTTCAAGATGGGGACAGTGCTGGTTCCCGCCCCCGGTAAGATTCACTTAACATCTCTTTTTTGCCCCAATGTCTTTCCAGAACATCTTTCCATGCTATATATCACCGGATGAATTTGACTGGTTTTTTTCACCATTTCTGTAAAAAAATGTGATCCACCATAGCAGTGCATTGTTTGGTTTAGATCAAAATTAACATTTAGTTGATTCACCTTTTTTGTTTTTGAAAAGTTTCTTTCTTTCATTCTTTTTTTAATTACCTAAAACAGAAAAATTCTTCATCCATTTATATTCCAGAAAGGAGATTAAGCCTTCTCATGGATTTTGGCCATATAGAAAAATTCTTCATCCATTTATATTCCAGAATCCTTGAAAGTCAATTCTAGCAACTCCACAAGTAATATATTCCATACTAATGAAACTACTAGCAGTCTGGTTGAAGTGGTTAAATGGTGTTCGGTTGTGAGCTCATATACTTCCATATTAGTGGTCAATATTCTAGTTAATCTCTACATAGCTATCCCCGTTATCAATAATTTTACCAATTATGTTCTAGAGAATTTCACTATTTTGCATTTTCCAGCTTATTATGCTTTTATGTGATTGGAAATTATGTAGGTCAATGCATGAAATTACATTTTCAACGGATGATAAGCCAAAGCTCCTCAGTCAGGTAGTTGGTGTGTTTGCTTGTTCTAGAGCAATTATATTTTGTCATATGATTTTGAAGTTGCCACATCACTTGATTTAGGCCACATCCTCTTCCCATGTTGCTGATTAAATTGACATATGATCTAATGTTCATAAAAGCATCCAGGGATCAATATGAGCGTTTGACTTAGTATTCTAGTTAAAGGCTTTTTGCTGCAGCTTTGTTTCAGTTAACTAATTACATTCGATACAAGCAACCCACAGCCTCATTATTATTAGCACCAAGAAGCAAGAGAGCATGTATTTTTAAATTTGACTTTCTGATTAATCATTATTTGTTTTCACACATGAAATTTGTTGGTTCAAAGACATGAAAATGCATTCTATTCTTCAACTACAGCTAGATGTTGTGTCAATATTCTTTATTTCATAACCTTAGGCATGAAGCTCATAATTCCAATATTGTTAGAGAGAAATGCATGGTTTAAAATCTCCAATGAGTATTCTAGTTTTGGACTCACAGATTGTACTCTTTTAATGTAGCTAATTTTGGCATTTGACAAATTTTTAAATCCCAAGCTTTGAACAAAATTTTGACGAAGACATGCACAAAATCTGCAGTTGACATCCTTACTAGCTGAGGTTGGGCTGAACATCCGGGAAGCACATGCTTTTTCTACAGTGGACGGGTACTCCTTGGATGTCTTTGTCGTTGATGGTTGGCCTTATGAGGTAATTTCTTTTCATCTAATTATGTAGGTAGGTTGCTTATATCCTTATGGCAAAAGATTAGGCTACCTGTTTTGTATTATATTTCAAGTTTTAATTTCTTTTTTGGAAAAGCGACACAGATATTGATTTCTGCCTTGTCACCTGTTTAAGACTTTTGAATTGTTCATTCACTTTTATTCATTGTTGTCCTTCCTGAAACAGTCGAATTTTGTAATTTATATGATGTTTTAATTATACTGTTAATAGTTTAAATTAGTCAATTTTGAATTTTAAACAAATCTGAAGCTGTTTGAAATATCTTCAAATTATAATGCGCAAGCATGTTTTTTTGATTTGTTCTTCTGTTTCAATTCATTGGAATATTTTTTGGCTGATTTATTGTTGATTTTTAGGAAATTGAGCAGCTCCAAACTGCATTAAAAAAGGAATTGTTGAAGATTGAGGTACTGCCCTGCTGTTTTTGTTACAATGTGGAGTCTGTAACTTTGTATTTGTATGTGATTCCTTAAATTTTTGTTTTGTCATAAAGCATCAGTAAAATGGCTTCTTATTTTTTTATTTTAGCCCAGCTGATACTTAGGAGAATATTTGAAATTGGTTCAGTCAGTATATCTTGAATTAATCCACAGACCTGGTGGTTTGATTTTAATTATTTTGGTGTTTGTCGTGGTGATTCCTTTCTGGAGCTGTAGTTTGAATGCTCTATTTATTTTGGATACAGTTTTACATTTGAAGTTTAAGATATTGTATATCTGCCTTATCTTTTGGATGTGAACTTACATTTGTCAAGTTCCTCAAATTTCCTCTATCTATTATCCTAACCCAATACATCATTTTAATATCCTAACCCAATAAATCATGGGGTGGGTGAGCTTTGCTAGCATTTCATTTTCACAGATACGATACTGCATGCTGTGACTCAACTCCTTCACAATCATTGTTATAGATAGACAAATAGTTAGTGAGTTGAAGTTGGACTGAGAACCTCAAATGTCTGTTATGGTACTGTTTTTTGGAAATCTAGCACTAATCTTTCTACAAATGGCATATACAACATACATACAGATTGCATATATGACAAAACTCTCTCGTCTAGTGTTCACTTCTACCCAGAGGATATGAACTAGCTACGAACTGTAGTTGCCCAAAAAAATATAGAATAGTGTATGTAATTCAATGGAATATATAGAATTTCGTTAAGTAAAACTGACAGAATAACTGACAGAATAACGGTAAGATAGAAAGCAGAGACATGGCACTTGAGAATTCTTGGTCTCCTCAAACTGATGTAAAAATCAGGTATATATATTGGAGGATTGTAGGAACAGGTTTAATTCACAATTAAGAGAAAATGTTTTGAAATATTTTGGTATAAATATGGTATTGATTTTCATATAAAACTTGTAACAGTAAAAGAATTTAATAATATTTTTAATTATTAAAATATTCCAACACTTTCTAATTGAACCGTGGTGCTAGATATACTTCTCTACTTCATCTTGTTGGAATACAAACTCAATTTGAGTTTAAAGATGGTGAATTCCAGAAAAGAGAAGAAGCTGCTGGAGAATTCAAAAGTCAAGAAGAGAAGTTCAAAATGAAGAAGAAAATGGAATTAGCTAGAAGGAAAAGGAAGCTTCAAGGAAGCTCCATTGTCAAAGCTTAAGGAGGAAGAGAACACCATAGTACACACGTTTTGTACACGGATTGAGAGTCTATAAATAGATAGGTTGTGTGATTGTTTTAGATAGAGTGGGAGAAAAATGTAATCTCCAGGGAGAAAGACAATATTTCCAGATGAGGAGAATTCTAAGAGAGTAGAGAATTTGAGAGTTAACAAAGAGAACTCTGTTTTGTATAATTTGTTTGTGATTGAATAAAAGGAGTATTTATTCAATTAATTGGTCTCTTTATATACCATCACAACCGATATACACCTCTCTCCCACTTTCAACAGTGGTATCAGAGCCTGTTTAGGCAAAAATTCAAAGAAACAAAGAAAAATAGAGGTTGATTTCAATTTTGTCCATATTTTGAAGGTGTGTTGATTGGAGGAGTCTAGACCTTTCAACCAGAAGAGCCAAGAAGTAACCAAAGTTTGCCGATAATTGCGACATCCAAAAACTAAATTTTTTTGAAATTATTGAAATTCAGTTTTGAGTATACCGGATTAAAGTACTCGTTAAGAGGATTCTAACGGTATAAATAATGGTTCAAACGAACTTCAAATGAACCTATACAGTTGTCGAGAAATTGATCGCATACATAGAACCGTTAAGTTGAACCTATACGTCTTCCCTAGAATTCTGAAGTTGCAGAACATTCAAGAGAAATTATTTAGTGCTTCGGGATTGAGTTGCAACTGTTAATCTGAATTGTCCAATCTATTTTGGCTAAATCTAAGCCATCCAAAGTCCAATCGCAATGATCCAATAGTGCTTTTTAGCTACTTGGAGCATTCTGGACACATCTGTATGGTCAAGTTTTGCAAATTTCATGCTAGTAATTTGCAGATTTTATTTGAAGAGATGAAGTAAGAAAAATATTCTTTGAAGCAAGTGTCAAAGAATGCAACAAAGAAGACATCATAGAAAGGTGATAGAAGACGTCCCAGATATCGTGGACAACACAAGCAAACAGTTGGTTGCTCTAAGACATTGAAGAGAGATAGTTAACAGATAGTTGACAGAAGTGGACAACATGTGGTTGTTCTGCAAGATAAATGATAGATGGTTGTTTCTAGAGATGAAGAACAACAGGTGGTTGTTCCAAGAGACATACGTCAACAGAGGATTGACAAGAGAGGACAACAAATTGTTCCAAGAGACATACGTCAACAGAGGATTGACAAGAGAGGACAATAGAGGGTTGTTCCACGTGGAAGAGGTCCTGAAATAGGATATATATTGCAAGGAAGAGATCTTGACAGAGGACAAGGTCGTGGACAAGAGAGAAGACATCAACAAGAGGTTGACAACACCGAACATCAGGAGGTTGTTTAAAGAGAGATAGAAGTCAATAGAGGATTGACTACAAAGACTAGACAAGAGGCCATCCACGAGCAGATATGATGTATCGTGTAGAGAATCCAACAAATTAAGTTTGAGGGAGATGTTGGAATACAAACTCAATTTTTGTTTGAAGATGGTGAATTCCAGAAAAGAGAAGAAGCTGCTGGAGAATTCAAGAGTCAAGAAGAGAACTTCAAAATGAAGAAGAAAATGGAAGCAGCTAGAAGGAAAAATAAGCTTCAAGGAAGCTCCGTTGTCAAAGCTTAAGGAGGAAGAGAACACTGTAGCATACAAGTTTTGTACACAGATTGAGAGTCTATAAATAAATAAGTTTTGTGATTGTTTTAGATAGAGTGGGAGAAACATGTAATCTCCAGGGAGAAACACAATATCTCCAGATCAGGAGAATTTTAAGAGAGTAGAGAATTTGAGAGTTAACAGAGAGATAGCTATGTTTTGTATAATTTGTTTGTGATTGAATAAAAGAGGTATTTATTCAATTAATTCCTACCCCTCTCCCACTTTTCTAACACATCTCACCATTTTACTGTTTCTTATTTGGGGTTTTATTATTGGGGCACTTGATATAGGTTAACAAATTTTGTAACATACAGAGACATTTTGAACTGAAGCTCTCAAGTCTATATTCATCCCATGAGCTAAGCATTTTCTTTAAATTGTGTTCCTATTGTGTAATATAAGAAACCTCTTTATATATGCCTTAATGCTAAATGTGGAATGCTAAAACTGTAGAATTTACATTAAATTTTCTCATGTTGCACTTCCACATGTGTTCTGTTTACTTTTATGTTTTTTGTGTTTTCCTTTTCTATGCTAGTTTTTGATACTCAGTAATGAATAGATTCTTAACTAGGCATTTTGAGTGGCTATGCAGAAGCCTTCTTGGCCAGACCATCTTTTGCCATCTTCTATGGGTGACCAGGGGCAAACAGTGATCAAACATGAACCTGATCATTTGACAATACCTAATGATGGGACTGATGTCTGGGAAATTGATCCTCAACTTCTGAAATTTGAGAGCAAAATTGCAGCCGGGTCATATGGTGATCTGTAAGTTCATCATATCGTAGACATCTGTTCTAATTGTGTTTTGAGTCATCAGTTAACTAAATCTTTTGATTGATACAGATACAAAGGTACATACTGTAGCCAGGAAGTAGCTATCAAAGTTCTGAAGTCTGAACGTGTAGGTCCAGACTTGCAGAGGGAATTTGCCCAAGAAGTATTTATTATGAGGTTTGTCGAATCATTACCTTTCAATTGAGCATATGGGTATAGTATTGTATAAATCCTACATTCTTAATTCATACCTTTTGTTGCAGTACTTAATAAAATTCATAAATGGTCCTGCTAGTTTCCTCTAAGTTTCAGTGGTCGTTGGACTTTGAATTTCGTCAATTTGGTCCTTGTACTTTCTATCTTGTTCCACTTTGGTCCTTTTTGTTTTACAATCATGACGCTAAGGTTTTAGTTATTATATTCTTACATCTTAAGTTTTGTTATATTATGAAAATACCTTTTTATTTTATAATTTATCACACACTGTTTTTTCATTTTTCTGGTGGTATTAATTCAAAAGGTTCCTTTGGAGAGAGTTCCCTTTAAGGATAAAGATAATTATTTGTGGTGTTTTCTTGCTTATTTTCTACCATAGCTAATTGTTTACCTTTATGTAATAGTAGATGTTGGATTTCGAGTATAACTTCTAGATAATTTTCTATAAGATTTTTGTTAAGTTCTTTTAATAACCTGATTATAGTATTATTTTTTTCAATTGTAGTGCAATACTATTATTTAAATTATTTGATCTGACTTCTTCATTATATCTAATCTAATGCTCATATATTAATATTGGTAAGGCTGAGAAACTAGGGTCTGTTACCAATTCTAAAGACATGTACTTTTACCGTGATTTATAATTTATAGGGATTTAAAAATTATACTAATAGGTAAATATGGCCTCATAGTAATTAATAGTACTTCTAGGTTTATAATTTATTTGTATATTTCCTTTAGGGACTAAATTGATTTGGAATTGAATCTTGAGGGACTTATTTAGCACAATTAGAACTACAGGGACTAAAATGAAACAGGTGTCAAACTTTGGGGCTATGGCTATAATTCACCCATTATTAAAAAAAAAAATAGAAAACATAGGTTTGTCAATTTATTTCTTTTCGGCTGCTAGTTGAAATTATTAAGCTTCCTTAAGGCTCTCATTCTTTACATAGCATGTGCTAAAAATCTGTCAGTTCTTTTTGTCTAGCTTGAGTATTTTTTTCACAAATCTTGTCATATTTTAACTTTTCCATTAAAACCTTTTTATATTTTCCTAGGAAGTTTATTGTAGTCTATTTTCAATCATGATGTTAGTTAAAAGAATTCTATGATGTCATGTGCTGAAGCAGTAGTTTGTATATTGTTGGTCAGATTTGTATCTTGTTGGTCAGACTGCTGTTTGTCTTGCCAGATGTGCAGCTGCTCCAAAATATGGTTTTTGGGTATATTATATGTGCCAAAAAAACAAGAAGTCAGCATTAGACTGACTTTTAAATTTCCATTTCAAATGGTTGTTCCAATCCTCTTTCCTACCCCATCCTCCCAGGGTCAGTGCAACAAGACAACATTGTGATGTTACTGATTGCGGTGTTGGGTCTTAGAATTCCATTGATTTTCCCCAGTTATCATCCTTTTCACCACAATGATAGTGAAGTTATCTAATTCGTGCAGATATGCATTGAACTCTTTTAGAAAAGTTCAGTTACTTTAGGTCTTCTAACTTACTTGTTGGCACTTGCAGGAAGGTTCGGCACAAGAATGTTGTACAATTCATAGGTGCATGTACCAAACTTCCTAGTTTGTGCATTGTTACAGGTATATTCTTATGTGTATATGAATGTCTCTCGTAATGCAAAATGAAAGCTCCTTTTTTTTAGGCAAAATCCAATTTACCTCCCCAATGGTTTTGACCCAAAGCACTTCACCCCTTGTATAATAGGCAAATACCCCTCTCATGGTTTTGGACATTTTGCAATTTGCCTTCCTATCATTAATTATTCCATCCGAATTATTAGAATGTGTACCACACGTGCGTCAATTAGGAGTTAGACAGGAAAATATTTTAATCAAAGTCAAATCAGTGTTATTAAAAGAGCGCCAAGGTGCAAGTCCCAGCCATGCCCGCCCCTTGTGCCTTGCAATGGTCAAGGCGAGGCGACTTCACTAAGGTGCGATTAAAGCGCGCGACTAGAACAAGGTGCAATTAAGCCCAAGGAGCAGGCCTTTTTTTTTTTTTTTGAGTTGGACCAAACTGAAATTACATTGTTCAGCTACAACAGATCATATCCTTCAAATATACATGCTAATATTGTCGATTTAGTTGACCTTTAGATCATGGATATTTGTGTTTTATGTTGAACTTTGAAATATTACTCATTTGTCTATGTTAAAATGGTGATATTTGTTGGTATTTATTTTTTAAAATGTTCAATGTTTCATTTTGTTTTGTTATACTAGTTACTTATTTGCTTATATGCCTCATATATAATTATATTATTTCAACCTGTCATGGTGCACCTGACTGCAATGAAGCCCGCGCTTCGCCTTGCGCCTAAGGCCTCAAGAGACCTTGGTGCCTTGGTGCACTTATTGCTTTTAATAACACCGAGTCAAATTACAATGTAAAAAGACAAATATGCCGTTATCTTCATCTTTCCGACAACTAAACTCTAACCATCTTCTTCCCCAAAACCAAACTCTACCACCCCACCACTCCTCTTTCCTCCCAACAGCCTCCTCCCTCATCCCTCACCTCTCCAACGACTGGCAGTGTCCTCCCTGACTCCCTCGCCACCACCCACCACCTCCCCAGTCACTGTTGCGACCAAATCTCCCACCTTTCCCGATCTTTTTTGTGACCCCACCCAACCTCTCGCCTTCCCAGTTCTCCTGTGCACACATTGGTATCGAAGAACCCCATGTTTTTTTGGGTTTCGTTGATCTATTTTTTTTTAGTGCTTTTGTGTCTTATCACAATAGAGAAATGGATTTTGTCATTTTTTTAAGGGCATTGATTTAGACCCCCTTAAAACACCCACCCCCACAACCCCCTCACACACATGGAGGTTGGGGATTGGGTGAGAAGAAAAAAAAAAAAAAAAAAAAGAAAAGTTGACCAATCAAAACTAAAAGGGGGTGAAGTGGGTGACCCTCAAAAGGGGTCTCAACTTTTTTTCTTTTTTTAAATCCTTTTGGCGTTCAAGAATTTTTTTTTTTTTTTTCATTTCCTCTTTTGGAGTCTTTTGTTATTGTTAAATCTTTGTAAGCTTTTCGCCCCTTTGCTTAACTCCAGAATATATGTCTGGTGGAAGTGTGTATGACTATCTCCACAAACAAAGGGGTACTTTCAAACTACCATCTTTACTAAGAGTAGCAGTTGATATATCAAAGGGTATGAACTACCTGCACCAGAACAATATAATTCATAGAGATTTGAAGGCTGCCAATCTTCTGATGGATGAAAATGAAGTAAGATGCTTTCTTTATCTCTATTTTCAATAATGTTAATATCATTTGTTATACTGCAATTTCTTTTCTCTGGGAACTCATTCTCTATTTTGTAGAATAAACAATGCAAAAGTTGACCCTTATTTTCCAGACATACATATGTATATTGTTATTGTTGTATTATCCTCAATGTATATATAATCTCTTTTCTAAATTTCGAATAGGTGGTTTACTTACCAAATTGCAGACAGTTTTATTTATTTATTTATGGTAGAGGGCAGTTGGATTTAAGGAATTTTCAATTAAGTATGTCACTGGGGTTTTAAATTGCTGTTATTGTTTAAAATGTTGGGATATAGAGGACAACCTCATGATTAAAATTTTAGAGTAGCAGCATGAATTGATTAGCCACACTAACATTTTGGAGACAGTGCTTTCCAACTGTTGGATAGATAGGATGAAAGCTTTGATTTTTGTTTGGCTGCTCAAATGGATGATTTTCTTTTCCATAATGTATATAAGATGTCTAATGTACTAATTGTTATACGTAAACATTACAATCAGCTTTGATATTAGTAAACCTTAGCTTAGTCTATCAAGCCATGCTCAAGTAGAGTGTCTTAGCCTTTAGGGAGCTTCCATATAGGGAAAAATTAAACCTCTTGAATCAAGGGATTTGTATACTTGGTGATAAAATCCACGAACTTCTTTGTTAGGATCTAAAATCATTTATTTATTGTTCTTGATTTACATCTGAGTTCTCATTGTCAAAATGTAGTTATTGCTTGTCATGCAAAAAATAAATAAACAGAAATTTGTTCATTGTGAGTTTGCTTTTTATGGCTTTCAAACCGAGTTTCATAATAATAATGTTTAAGTAACGTTCAAAAAATTTTATAAAATCCTTTGCACTACAGGTTGTTAAGGTGGCTGATTTTGGAGTTGCCAGAGTAAAAGCTCAAACTGGAGTTATGACAGCAGAAACCGGGACGTATCGATGGATGGCTCCTGAGGTGTGCATTTTTTGGATAAATTTTGGACCTTTTGCAATTCAAAATTGGTTATATGTTTTGTATGCTGATGTCTGCCTTTTTGGTGCCCATCTGATTGAGATTGTAGAGGTCAATCCATAAATGTGATTTTTGATGCTATAATTGTTTCATTCGTGTGATTTTGATTATAGCTTTGATCTATCATCTATATATAGATATTTGATAAAATTTTGGTACTTGGCCTAGGCTTCAAGGAGGTGTGATTTTCTGATTGTTCACTCTTTTAGTGGTTAGTTGTAGTTTCAAGTAAAATCTGGTTGTTAGGTAGCTGTGATGCCACTATAGGGTAAGAATTAGAAATGACAAAAAGAACATACTTGTCCATGATAGCACAGTGCTATATGTTGCTGTTATTGGGGATGCACATCTGAATTATTTAATGATTTATGCCCATTATAAAGTGAGCTGATCTCTAGATTATTTTGGGCTGCAATAGAGTGGCTATGTTGGTGTTGGTGTTGGTGTTGGTGTTGGTGTTGGTAGAACTGTGCAAAATACTGCCCAATCCGCACTGCTTTATCTACTAATCACGGTTTAAACTTTAAAATTTATAATTCGTACCGTTTCGCTCTACTATAGTTAATACATATATATTTTTCAACCTCTAATCAAATATCAAAGTAAAAATAAATGTAAAAAAGATTTAATATGTGAAATTTATTACAAATTAGTATTTATATATGTGTAAAATATTATGTAAAATTAGTTTGTATTATATATATGAAAATATTATGCAAATTAGTGTTATATATTATGCAAAGACTTGATAATTGGTTAGAATATTTTTAATCTGCCAATCTGCTCAAAACCGTTCAAACCTGCAATTTGCCAATCCGTCAATCTACTAATCCGCCATTTGATTTATAATTTTACTCTTAAATCGTCTGAACCGCACCGCGCACACCCCTAGTTGTTGGTGTTGTTGAGTTTGGGAGAATCCGAGAAGATGAGTTATGATGTGAAGCATTATCAAGACATAATTTCTATGAAGCATTGATACTTCAAAACAAGTGCTATATCCGTGTCAGATACACCGACACTTCAGGGACATACGGACACTTCGGGGGCATGTATGGGACACGTCACATGGTGTGTCCCCCTTATTTAATTAATTTATTTTTAGTGGACATTTCGGGAACACACTAGGAACGTGTCAGATTGTCTTTTCTCCCATTTTATTTAGTGTTTTTTATGAATGTTGAATGTTTATTATTTTTTTTCTTAGATTTAAATACTTAATAGTTCGCGCTAAAATAAAATTAAAAAATACGTAATAGATCATCCATAAAAAAAATATAAATTGTAAATGTTAATCTAAAAGTGTTTTAAAAAAATAAAAATAGAATTAGAGTTAGTTTTTGTTGATAGTGATTGTTTATGGATGTAATATTAATCTCCATAGCAAATAAAAATATATGAAAACATATTTTATTGTCGTGTCCCCGTCATGTCCGTGTTTCCATTTTTTTGAAATCGCCGTGTCCCACGTCCACGTCCGCGTCTGTACCCATGTCCGTGCTTCTTAGCATAATTTAGTCCCCCCCCACTTTAATGTTCACAGTCAATGAAATTAATTGGTTTTTCTGGGGTGGCAATTGTTCATCTTCTAATAGAGGTCGATCATACTATTTACTTATGATTATTCTGTTGCATTGAAGGTTATAGAACACAAGCCCTATGATCACAAGGCTGACATTTTCAGTTTTGGAGTTGTATTGTGGGAGTTGCTCACTGGAAAGGTATTGTTTGTGGCAACTACTAGTGGTTTTGGGCATTCTAGTGATTTGTATTTTAAAGTAATTCATATTTTTCTTACCAGCTTCCTTACGAGTATTTAACCCCATTACAAGCAGCTGTTGGTGTAGTTCAAAAGGTAAAGATCTGTTTCACTACATTGTTGAATCTTTCACTGCTAACCACATAGTTTGCTACCTCTGCGGAGTCAACAGTTAGGACTATGACACTAAAATAGACATCAGAGATTGAGGCTTGTTATTTATTTATTTGAAATATTATGTTCTCTGTGAAAATAAATAATCTACTCGACTTTCATTGACTTGGTTTCAGGGTTTACGGCCTACCATCCCAAACAACACTCTTCCAAAACTTGCTGAGCTGCTTGAGAGATGCTGGCAGCAAGATCCGACTTTAAGACCTGACTTCTGTGAAATAATAGATATCCTGCAGCAAATTTCAAAGGAGGTAACATCTGGTTTTGATTTTTGATTTTTTTAAATTTTTTTTTATTATGGAGGTAACATACCTCTGATTTCCATTTAATTGCATGGTACCCTTTTTTACATAATTGATAACATCTTATTTATGAATAGTATTATACAATATGCAATATATGTGAGTGTCCACAATGTTTCCTGTACCCATACCCCACTTTTGGTTACATCGACTTTTCTATTTCCTTTGAAGTACCTGTGTCCACTCAAATTGACAATGGTAAGGGTGCCAGATACGTGTCCGACACCCTTACTTGATTTTAGACACTTGGGGCCTCGTTTGTCAACTATACATTTTAGTCAAAAAATCAAAAAGTCACTATAAGTTGTCACAGCACTCTCTACTTGTCTGCACATATTTGAAGAAGAAACTCAAATTTTGCTAGTAAAATAACATTTCTATTTAATTGCAAGTACATTTTTTTTTACATAATTGATAACATCTTATTAAAGAATCATATTATACAATATGCAATTTATGTGAGTGTCCACTATGTTGCCTCGTATCCGTACTCGTACCCGTATCCATACCCATACCCATACCCCACTTTTGGATACATATATCGCAATATTCTTATATTTATATTTATGAAGGCAAACACTTGGACATGCACCCATAGTCATATCCAAGGACCATGGTGCATGAAAACATAGATTGGTCATTGATGACTTTTCTTTGACTCCTGCATTTTATCTCTTTCTAATGTGGTTGTTTCTGAATTGCATCTTCTGATTCTTAAAAAATAAAAATAAAAATCATCAATTTGATTGCATCCTCTTCATTAAACTTCTCTACAATCTAAGTAACACATGAAGTATGTAGAACAGGTTGGAGATGAAGTCAAAGATAAGTCATCTGGTGGATTCCTTTCAATTCTCAGACGGGGACATCACTGAAGTGAAGGGGACTACAACTTTTATATTAATACATGAGTTAATAGTGTCCCGTCTACTTTTTCATCTGCACTGTACAGTTTTTAATGGTTCTTTTATTTATTTTTTTCATTTTCATATAAGGTTAAAAAAATAAACTTCATTGATTTATAGCATCAATCTAAGCCGTAGTGTTGAGTAATGCAACCTCAAAAAACTGTTGCTGTTGTTACAATAACAGTAGTACTGATGATATTTGGTTTCAACACCTTTTTATTGGGACACCGCTATCATACCATATAATTAGACAGTAACAATTAGGATTCTTGTGCGATTGTTGCTCAAACAGTTACAGTGATTGGAGTGTTTTCTCATGGTTGGGCTGAGTTTTGCTTGTGAAATGGTGGTGTTGACAATCTGCAAGGGATTATTAGTGAACACAATAAATAGATGCTTTCTGGGTTGGGAGGGCTAGTATTGGTCATGGCTTTTACTTGTGAAAAAGGATTTTTTATTTTTCTGATATCATAAGGATTCATCTGGAGACAATTCAATTTCTACCTAGTTCAACTCCATCCCATTCTTGTTCCTGCCTTTTACGTTTGGAAAATTTAAATTGCAAATTGCAGGGTGTTAGGATTGCCTCTATTTTTATTCAATAAATGTTAGCAAGTGTTAAATTTATTTTTGTTCAATAAATGTTAGCAAGTGTTAAATATTAAAAAGATGAGAAAGTGTAAAAAGATTATAAAATATTTTGAAATTTATGAAAATATAGTGAATTTATTAACAAATGATTCAAAATTAACTTTTTTTTTTTTTTTGGGTCCTGTTTTACGTCTACGGACATTTAACAAAATATTTATTGTTTTTCATTGACATTATTAGGCTATTTTGAAAATATGGTTAAAAGTTATTTTTAAGTTTTTAATTTATTGGGTAAATTACATTGACACCCCCTGAAGTTTATGTTTATTACAATTTCTCATCTCCCTTTTTGAAAATTACATCTATTTTTCTAAGATTTAAAGTTTCATTGCAGATTGCTTCCTGCAGCAATTTAATTTTTTGAAATACTAATTTTGTCCTTACTTGGTAAATTACATTGACACCTCTCACATTTTATAAATTGCAATCCCCTCCCTAAGGTTTAAAATAGCATTACCAATTGTCCCCTTAGTTAGTATTAGTTGGAAAAAAAATTCATTGAAAAAAAAATTTATTTGGAAAAAAATTTATTTGAAAAAAAATTTTGTTAGCAAAATTTTTAAATTTCTGTTTAAAAATCAACGTAAATTTATTTTTTGAATTTACGTTTTTTTTTTTTTTTTCAAATTTACAAACTGAGACAACCATTTATGAGCCAAAAAAAATTATCAAACAAGTTTTTATGACAGTTTTTAAAATTTTTGTAAATATAAATTGAAAACTGAAAACGAAATGATTACCAAACAGGTTTCAGGTGGTAAAAATATCGTAAAATTAACAAATAATTAAATAAGTTACCAACGTCAGAAATGACTTATTAAAAGATTCTTAGACTATGTATGGTTTGATTTTTAGAATTTTTTTTAAAAAATTAAAAATTAATTTGGATAAAAAATAAAAAATAATTATCATTTTTATATAATTTTTATCTTTCGAGTGGTTAGAAATAATTTTTTATAAATTAAATTAAAACAGTCATATTTATGTATATAGCCTGTCCAAAAGTTAAAATGATAATTATTTTTTACCCTTATATGATAATTATTTTTTATTTTTTATTTCTTAACCAAATTAATTTTTAATTTAAAAAAAAATTCTAAAAATCAAACAATACATAGCCTAAGAATCTTTTGATAAATCATTTCTTACATTGGTAACTTATTTAATTATTTGTTAATTTTACGACATTTTTACCATTTGAGGCCTGTTTGGTAACTATTTCTTTTCAGTTTTCAATTTATATTTACAAAAATTTTAAAAACTGTCATAAAAACTTGTTTAATAATTTTTTTGGTTTATGTATTGTTGTCTTAGTTTGTAAATTTGACGAAAAAAACGTAAATTCAAAAAATGAGTTTACGTTGGTTTTTAAACAAAAATTTAAAAATTTTACTAACAAAATTTTTTTTCAAATAATTTTTTTTCTAATTAATTTTTTTTTCAATGAATATTTTTTTCAACTAATACTAACCGAGGGGGCGATTGGTAATGCTACTTTAAACCTTAAAGAGGAGATTGTAATTTCTAAAATGTAAGGGGTGTCAATGTAATTTACCCAGTGAGAGCAAAATTTGTATTTAAAAAATTAAATTGATGAAGGGGAGAATCTGTAATAAAACTTTAAATCTCAGAGAGGGAGATGTAATTTCTAAAAAGTGATGGGAGAACTGTAATAAATATAAATCTCATGAGGTGTCAGTGTAATTTACCCAAAAAATTATTTGAAAAAAAAATATTTGAAAAAAAAATTTCTTAGTTAAATTTTTAAATTTCTGTTTAAAAACTAATGTAAGATAAAAATTACACTGACATCCCTGGAGGTTTATGTTTATTACACTTGAAAGATAAAAATTATATAAAAATGATAATTATTTTTTATTTTTTATTTCTTAACCAAATTAATTTTTAAATTTTAAATTTTTTTTCTAAAAATCAAACCATACATAGTCTAAGAATCTTTTAATAAGTCATTTCTTACGTTAGTAACTTATTTAATTATTTGTTAATTTTACGACATTTTTACCATCTGAGACTTGTTTGGTAACTATTTCGTTTTCAGTTTTCAATTTATATTTATAAAAATTTTAAAAACTGTCATAAAAACTTGTTTAATAATTTTTTTGGTTTATAAATGGTTGTCTTAGTTTGTAAATTTGAGAAAAAAATATAAATTCAAAAAATGAATTTACGTTGGTTTTTAAACAGAAATTTAAAAATTTGACTAACAAATTTTTTTTTCATTTAATTTTTTTTTTCAATGAATTTTGTTTTCAACTAATACTAACCAATGGAGAAATTGGTAATGCTACTTTAAACCTTGGGGAGGGGATTGTAATTTCTAAAATATGAGAGGTGTCAATGTAATTTATCCAGTGAGGACAAAATTGGTATTTAAAAAAAATTAAATTACTGAAATGAATAATCTGTAATGAAATTTTAAATCTCAGGAAGAGGGATGTAATTCCAAAATGTGAGGGAAAACTGTAATAAACATAAATATCAGGGAGTGTCTATGTAATTTATCCTAATTTATTTTGAGTTATATTACCTCTTTATTTTTTCACATATTTTTTTAATAAAAATTAAAAAAAAAATTAATTTTTAAACAATCCATTATATGAAAAACGATTCTAAACCTTTTGGCCTCCTTGATAAAGAATGATATGAGTTCAAGATTTATGTTGGGAATAAAATAACAATATAAAATTAAGTAATTAATAATTAACTTAAAGTATGATCACTTAATATTTCGAAATTATTGTATAATTTCTCTCCTTCTTAAGGTTTCGCTTTGCCGCATATATGCTAATTAATTGGAAGTCAAGGCCCACGTAGCCAAAAAAAAAAAAAAAAAATGAGGGTGAATTACACTAATAGTTCCTATAGTTTGGAACTTGTGTCACTTTGGTCCATGACTTTTCAATTGTGACACATTTGACCCTGAATTTTGAATTATGTTCCAAATAAAGACAATTGAAGATATCATTAAATTTTTAAAGGTAAAATCATCAATTTGATAAAATATAAACTAATTTGACAAAAATAAATGTCAAACAAATATTTTGAATTTTTAAAAATTATTTCTACCCACTAAAAATAAAATTACGTAAAATTGAAAAATCTTTTAAACATTTATTTATTTTTTTACCAAATTAATTTTTATTATGTATTTAGATAACAATAATGTAAAATTAATTTTTAAAAATTAATCATGTAATTTTTATTAATTTTTATCAATTTTACATAATTTTATCATTGGTGGATAAAAATAATTTTTAAAAAATTAAAAATATTCTTTTGACATTTATGTTTGTCAAATTAATTTATATTTTATTAAATTGACGATTTTATCTTTGAAATTAAATAATAATATCTTCAATTGTCCTTATTTGAAATAAAATTTAAAATTCAAAATAAAATATGTTATAATTAAAAAATTAAAAACTAAAATGACATAATTTCTAAACTATAAGAATTATTAGTCTAATTTGTCAAAATAATAATAATAATAATAATAATCGGAAGTCAAGGCCTACGTACCCCCCCCCCCCCAAAAAAAAAAAAAAAAAAAAGCGGGGTAGTCAAGGCCACGTATACTCTACTTTCGCAAAGTCCTAGGAAAGTGATTCAAAAAAGAAACATATACATAAATTCACACTAATAAATTTAACAAAAATGATACACCCTCTAATTTAACTCTAATTTAAAAGTTTTAAAAAGCATTAATAATGTGAAAATTTAAAAAAAAAAGAAAAAGATCAAAACATTACACTTATGAGATCCACACATTAATTAAAGCTATTAAAAACTCTTAATTTAAAGCTTTTAATATTTTTTCTAAATTTAACACGTTATATTACATGTGTCACATCAATGAAAAAAATTATTATTTTTGTAATTTATTTAAATTATTCTATACACCATAATTATTGGATTTTTGCTAGCGAGGTGATTTTTTAAATTATTCTATATTATATGCGAGAGGTGATTTTTTCGATATTCTTTTTTCCTAAATAGATTTTTATTTAATTCTCATTCTGATATTTGAAATAAGAAATATTTTGGTCACGAGTGTTACAATTAGCACTCCAATAGTTAAATTAGTAGATTGTATATAATAGGGAATTAGTATGATATTTTAAAGACGAAGTCCAGTTAGTTCATAGAGCATACATTTCTTCTTCTATCTGTCTTCTTTATATAGCTATTTAGTGAAGATATTTTTTTACGTAATTTGACATATTTGTCATCATTACTTAAATGTCAGGACTTAATTTCGTATTACACCTTTGGAAAGGGACAGCCTGAGCACGCTTTAATTCTCGGCACAAGTGTCAACCGATTCTACCTATATCACTTATTCGGCCTACCACTTGGCCGGCGATCGTATTGTTCATTATTTAGCTTTCAATAACCCAATGGGCCTATCATGGATGAGCCCAAATGTCTTATTTGTACAAATAATTTACTCTACTCACAAAGATTAAAATTTTATGAGTAAGGCAATGTATCACTTGATTCATGTCATTTGCTTGTTCTACAACTATCTAATAATTTTAAAACATGTAATTTATTTGTGATCATTTTATTGAAAGAAAAGAATGACAAAGTAATTACGATCTTTCTACAAGCATGTCGCATAAATTTATAGGTGTGGGGACATATTTTCAGAGTACCAACACGTGGTAAGGTGACGCCGACGTGTCAGCCGAGGTGCCACGTGTCCTGGTCGTGATGCCGAGGTGATCTCGGTTAGGCCGAGGTTATCTCCGAAGATATCGGAATCCGAGATAAGCGGATAGGGGACAAGAGTCCTAGAATGAAGAGGGAACTCAACCTGGATATGGACAAGAGTCCTAGATTGAGAGAAGACTTCAGCTTGGGTAAAGATAAGACTCTTAGAGAGTTTATCCTAATCCCACTGAGAGTCCCAGATTAGCAGTAATCCTGAGTCCATTAGGGCCAGGCTCCTATTGGGACTAGGATTGTATTGGCTATAAAAGAGAGGCACCCCCATGGGTCTAAGGTATGCTTTTGATACTCAAGCTTGTGAGTTTAGCACTTGATTTATCTTTGAGAGATATCTTGACTTGATCGGAGTGCCCGGGTGGTCGAAACCACCGGGATTCTTATATTCTATTCTGGTCGGTCGGTGCCATCTATTCGCCATGCTATCCATTTGGTTACTAAGCAGGCGTGGTGGTCGAAAATCACCCACACAATTTGGCGTCTGTGGGAAAGAAAGGAGAATAGATGGCCAACGAAGGATCGATCGGGGCAACGCTCTGGCCGAGTGGGGAGACCTATCGACCTCGGCGTTGAAGGGACGATCGCGAACACGTAAACTTCGTGACGAGTCACGGAGTGAAAGACGACGCGGCGGGAAGACGACGCACCAAAGACAACAGATCGAAGCGGATACTACGACAAAGATGACCTCCAGGTATGGAAGGATAAATACCTGCGGAAGAACGAAGACCCTTCCAGAAGGGATGCAAAGACAGGGGGCATGAGCACTCCCAAAGAGATAACATTCAAGTATAGAAGAGCTCAGCCTAAGTGAGCAGATCACGGATTCCAGATTTCGGATCCGAGAAGACATCATCTCGGCCTAGATGAGTAGGCCCGAGAAGACGAGAGCTCAGCCTAAGTGAGCAGATCCCAAACTCCAGATCCCGGATCCTAGAAGACATGATCTCGGCCTAGATGAGTAGGTCTGAGAAAAGAAGAGCTCAAACCAAGTGAGCAGATCTAAGAAGATAAGATCTCGGAGCTTAAGTCCGAGAAGAGAAGAGCACAATGAGCAAATCTAAGATCCCAGAGGATAAAAAGGAAACATACAAGATCAGACTAAAGTTGGCCGGGTTGAAAACCCCGGCCTAAATCCAAAGATAATGCTTAACCGAAGTTAAGCCGAGAAGATTCTTAACCGAAGTTAAGCCAAGAAGATGCTTAACAGTAGTTAAGCCGAGAAGGTTCTTAACCGAAGTTAAGCCAAGAAGATGCTTAACAGCAGTTAAGCCGAGAAGATGCTTAACCGAAGTTAAGCCGAGAAGGTTCTTAACCGAAGTTAAGCCAAGAAGGTGCTTAACAGTAGTTAAGCCGAGAAGGTGCTTAACTGTAGTTAAGCCGAGAAGATTCTTAACCGAAGTTAAGCCAAGATTATGCTTAACCGAAGTTAAGCCGAGAAGGTTCTTATCCGAAGTGAAGCCAAGAAGATGTAATGCTTAAGCCGAGAAGGTTCTTAACCGAAGTTAAGCCAAGAAGATGCTTAACAGTAGTTAAGCCGAGAAGATGCTTAACCGAAGTTAAGCCGAGAAGGTTCTTAACCGAAGTTAAGCCAAGAAGATGCTTAACAGTAGTTAAGCCGAGAAGATGCTTAACTGTAGTTAAGCCAAGAAGATGCTTAACTGTAGTTAAGCCAAGAAGATTCTTAACCGAAGTTAAGCCAAGAAGATGCTTAACAGTAGTTAAGCCGAGAAGATGCTTAACTGTAGTTAAGCCGAGAAGATTCTTAACCAAAGTTAAGACCAAAGATTCCTTAACACTTGTTGAAATTTGTAGCAATTTACAAGTTGTTGAGCTGAAACCATTCCTTAACGCTTGTTGAAATTTGTAGCAATTTACAAGTTGTTAAGCTGACAAAGATTCCTTAACACTTGTTGAAATTTGTAGCAATTTACAAGTTGTTGAGCTGAAACCATTCCTTAACGCTTGTTGAAATTTGTAGCAATTTACAAGTTGTTAAGCTGACAGAGATTCCTTAACACTTGTTGAAATTTATAGCAATTTACAAGTTGAAGATAGACCGAGATCATTGTCTATCGCTTGTTGAAATTTGTAGCAATTTACAAGTTGAAGATAGACCGAGATCATTGTCTATCGCTTGTTGAAATTTGTAGCAATTTACAAGTTGAAGATAGACCGAGATCATTGTCTATCGCTTGTTGAAATTTGTAGCAATTTACAAGTTGAAGATAGACCGAGATCATTGTCTATCGCTTGTTGAAATTTGTAGCAATTTACAAGTTGAAGATAGACCGAGATCATTGTCTATCACTTGTTGAAATTTGTAGCAATTTACAAGTTGGTTAAAACGAGATGATGCTTAACCGAAGTTAAGCCGAGGTGATGTTTTTACATGTTGAAATTTGTAGCAAAGGTGAAGTTAAGCCGATATATGATATTTTAATCATCTGTTAAAATTTGTAGCAATTTACAGGTTAAAGAGAAATTTGTTTAAACACTTATTGAAATTTGAGAAAAGTTTATAAGTATATATACTTGTTGAAATTCATGAAAAGTTTGCAGGTCAGTATCTTGCCGAAGTAAAGTTTGTAGTTATTATACCCGAGGTATGTAACCCCGAGAAGATTGCACAAACAAGGCAAAGAATGAAAGGCATGCAGAATATTCTAAGTATAGAATCATACGAAGGCAATCAAGAAAAGACAAAAGCACAAGCATTCAGAGAAGGAAAGTTGAATTAGACATTCAAGAACAAAGGGGCACATCGGCCATATGCAGAGCTTACATTGTCTAAAGGTATAAGAGTACAAACGACAAGGAAGGAATGATGCTTAACCGAAGTTAAGCCGAGATGATGCTTAAAGTTAAGCCAAGATGATGTTTAACCGAAGTTAAACTGAGGTGATGCTTAACTGAAGTTAAGCCAAGATGATGTTTAACCGAAGTTAAACTGAGATGATGCTTAACCGAAGTTAAGCCGAGATGATGTTAAAACCCGAGAAAAGTTTACAAGCAGAGTTAAAATCGAGAATGAAGAATGGCTTAAACACTTGTTGAAATTCTAAGAGAATTTACAAGTTAAAGAGTGCACAAAGTTAAATGTCGGCAAAAGATTCATCGGAGTCAAACGTCGTTTTGGTTAGAACAGAACCACTAAGTGCACGCCAGAAGTGGTGACCAGAATTGTGAAAGGAATAAATACTTCAAGAAACAGCGATGATAGTTTGCAAAGGCCAAGAGAAAGAGGGTCTAAAGGGGGCGAATTAAATACCAGAAGTTTTAATACATCGGCGAAAGAAGAACACATCAGGTTTGTGATTACGGCACGAAGCCAACTTCCCTAATGTGATCCTAAGTGCAACTTATGTTCACATTAGGGGGCAGGGAGAAGATGTAGGAGCAAGGAATGATAACACTTGTTGGAAATTTTTGAGCAAATTGCAAGATGAGTTAACCAAAGATTATGAAGTCTACCACTTGTTGAAATTTGAAGCAATTTACAAGTTTGGTATAGCCGAGATAACACTGAAAGACGTTTCCGAGATATGATCATCCGAGATGACCCACTAGCTTGTTAAGAGCTGAGAAGGTTAGCAAGTACAGAAATGAAGACCTTAAAGAATTAGGAACTAAAAGCAAGAACGCTTCGACAGACGATGATGGTTCACCTCGGCGATCAATTGGAGGAGCTTTTCTACCGTTACCTCGGCACTAATTTCAAGAAAAAAGTAAATTACTCGGCATCAGCGGCAGGTTGTGTCTCACCCCCAGAAGACAGTTTAAAGGAACTTCTCAGCAGCCATCTCAGCTACGAGCTCAGCATCAATCTCCTGAAGAGTTTGATCGACGCTCTTCTCGGCGATTGGCACCTCGGAGTTTTGAAGGCAGGATTGAAAGCAAAAACACGGAAAAGACACGAAATACAGACTCAAGAACAACAAAGAAGAAAGTGGTGAAACAAAGGCAAGTGTTCAAGACAAAAAGATTGCATAGGTGTGTCAAGCAAACGATGGCAGAAATCAACAGATATGTGAACAGTGTGTATTCAAGAAGATGATTTGGAAACAACAATGATGATTAACAAATGAAGCAGAGCTTCTTGGAAAGCAACAAGTAATAAAACCAGGAGGAACAGTGGCTTACCAGAAAAAGATAAGTCGGAATGAGAATTGCCGAAGTCTGACGACAATGACAAAATGACGAAAGCTTCATCGGACGAAAGGAACGAAGACAGTTGCAGAAGCTTGAAAGCTCGGAACAATGATAGATTTAAGCAAAAGAGCTAGAAAGGAAAAAAGCCAGAGAATTGAATAAAGAGAAAAATCAGAGTCAAGAGGATGACAAAGTTCAAAGATAAAGCCAAGTGCACAAGCACTAAGTAAGTAAATGAAGAAACAAGAAAGTAATGGCCCAAACACGATGCTAGCAACAGAAAGAGGATATGACAAGAACAGTGCCAGGCATTCAAACAATTCAAAACTTGAAAGCGATTTAAAATAGAAGGCAACAGAGGGCAAGTAAATGGATTGAAGGTTATGAAAGATTGAGCTTAATAAAAGAGTTTATGAACCTACCAAGATAAGTGAACGCCGATATGAAGATCGCCAGAGTCAAATAGATGATCGAAATCGAACTCACCAGAGTGTGAGTGGAAGCGATTGCAAAGCTCTTGGAGTTTACTTAATTAATGGAACCAGAACCTCGGCTAGGAGGTATGATCTCAAATAGCTTGGAAAGCATGAAGCTTGATACTTGACAGAAGTAGACAGTAGAGTCCAGGAAACTTTGAGGTCGGCGAGTTTGATCTCGGTCAGAGGGGCACAGATGAACGAGCAGTAGGTTCCATCACCTCGAATACCGAGGTAATAGAACCTAGGGGGCTTGGGGGACATATTTTGAGTACCAACACGTGGTAGCAGGACGCCGACGTGTCACCGAGGTGCCACGTGTCTGGTCGTGATGCCGAGGTGATCTCGGTTAGGCCGAGGTTATCTCCGAAGATATCGAATCCGAGATAAGCGGATAGGGGACAAGAGTCCTAGAATGAAGAGGAACTCAACTCGGATATGGACAAGAGTCCTAGATTGAGAGAAGACTTGACTTGGGTAAAGATAAGACTCTTAGAGAGTTTATCCTAATCCCACTGAGAGTCCCAGATTAGCAGTAATCCTGAGTCCATTAGGGCCAGGCTCCTATTGGGACTAGGATTGTATTGGCTATAAAAGAGAGGCACCCCCATGGGTCTAAGGTATGCTTTTGATACTCAAGCTTGTGAGTTTAGCACTTGATTTATCTTTGAGAGATATACTGACTTGATCGTCGGAGCCGGGTGGTGAAACCACCATGGATTCTTATATTTCACACAGTCGACCAAAGCCATCTATTACGCGGTGCTATCCAGCTGGTTACTAAACGGGCAGTGTGGTCGGAAAATCACCCACACAATAGGCATGGTCTAAATAACTTCTCCAATTATATGGGGTTGAACATGGTTCAATTTAGGAGGAACCAAAAGGCTAAATTTTTTGTTTTTGGACAAAAAATAGTATTAGTGTGCTTAATAGTTAAATTACAATGCAGGTTAATATTTTTCTATAAATTTAAATTTGAAATTTCACCTTATTATTTAAGTGCTCTCTTCATGACCATTTAGGTTACAACCCAGATCCAAAAAGCCAAATTACTAATCACTATTTTGTGAAATTTAAAGTCAATTCAAAAAATAAAAATTTTAAAATCAAACATGAACATGGCGAAACTAGTGAAACGTGATTTTAGGTTCAATTTAGAATTATAATTTCTAAAAACATATCATTATTCATAGCATACCCACATAATATTATTTATCATGTTTGGTTCCATTTTTCCAAACTCATTTTTTTGAATTTTTTGAAATTTTTGTTTGGTTATTTTGAAAATGAGATAAAGTTTTCAGAATCTTGGTTTTTATGTGACAAAATTTTTTTTTTTTAATTGGTCAATGTATCTAGTCCTCTCCCTCAACTTTTGGAGGGAAATTTGATATTACATAATGCATTTTTTTGAAACCAAACATATATCTATTTTCAAAACAAAGTTTTAAACATAAATCTACGATTTTGTAAATAAATTTAAACATAAATTCACAATTTTTTTAATATGCCAATTTGTAAAAATTGGGCTTTTTTCAAAAATTATGTTTTCCAAAAATTTGTACATAAATTTATGTTTTCCGAAAATTTGTAAATAAATTTGCAAAAATTACAAATTTTTTTAATGCGAATTTGTAAATAAATTTTCTGTATAACATAAATGAGTACATACCAAATTATGTTTTTATACATATATGGTATGTACATATATATATATATATAACTAAGATGAGAGTATTTTTTGATGTGACAAATTTATTTTTTTTAAATTGTCTCTTTCCTTAAATTGAAGGGAAACTTGAAATTGCAATGATACATTTTTTTGAAAACCAAAAAATGATTATTTTTCAAAATAGAGTTTTCAAATCATTTTTATGAAAAAAAAATTCAAAAAAATGGAACCACACATACTAATTGATATCCTATTTAGACCATCTCCAACGGAGAACCAAATCCAACATCAGATTTAAAATTTGATGAAAAACTCAGTTTTTGAAGCTCCAACCGTTGCACCAAACTCATATCAAATTGACAATTCAGCAAAAGTTTCACCAAACTGACGACAGACTCCGCGTTTTACCAAAACACTGTACATGACCGTTGCCAGGAGACGAACCGGTCGATCGGCCGGTTGACCAACCGGTCGCCCACCAAAAGTTCAAACAGTTCAGAAAAAAAGGTTCAAACCGGTAAAAAAAAAAAAAAAAATTTTTTTTTGCCTAACCGGTCGACCACCAAAAGGGTTCAAAAAGTTCAAAAAAAAATTAAAAAAAAAAAAAAAATTTCTCGTCACCGGTTGACCGGCCGGTCAACCAACCGGTTGCCCGGCGCAAATTTAATGAAAAGATTTGATACTGAACCATTGGAGTGTGAAGTATCCAATTAAGAAAATTGCTACTTTTTTACTCAAATCTGATGAAACATTAGCTGAACCATTGGAGATGCTCTTAAACTTTAAGTAATATGTCAGCATTTTTCAGTCAATAATTATTTAGATGATTGTTTAGAATTAATTCTAGAATTATTTACATCAAGACTCCCCAAATAAAGTGATAATTTTTAATAGTTGAAAGGATTTATTTGTATACTTTAAAAGTTTATGGAGTCAAAATAATTCTTCCAATAATTTTGAAGGTCTCCGTATAAATAACCCTTTATATCAAATCAAACTTTTTACTCAAATTTAAAATAAATTAAAGAGTTAATTACTTAAAAGTCCTATTTACAAACATTATGGTAACTCAGGTCATACCTAAGATTTTTTGAACCAATAAGTTCTATTTTGTAAAACTAAAAATATCAATTTTGCGTAGTAATATTTCAGATAATTGTTTCACTAGCCGATGAAAAAAACAGAGCATGTGATTAAACGTTTTTGCCCTTCTATCTATTAGTTTGATTCAACTATCCAATAAAACCGAAAATATTATCAGTTTTTTCTAGTTTTAGAATTGAGAACATTATCAGTTTTTTCATTTTCATTTTTTTTTTCAATTTTTGCACATCAATGTTCCATCATCATGCTTCTTTATAGATACAAAATTTTCAGTTTTTTTCTTTTTTTTTTTTTGCACATAATTTTTTTTTAATTAGTTTTTTCAATTTGAAAGTCGATATTTTAAAGTTTTGAAAATCAAAATAAATGTCAAATCATCATATTTCTTTATAGATAATTATGAATGATAAACAATCATTGTTTAAAAGGTAATTTCAACTATTAAAAATTTAATGGAACTTGAGGGTTAAAAAAATCTTAGTTAGGATCTAATGAAATATAAGTTCATAAATTAAGACTTGTGTGTAAATGCTCCTAAATTAAATATAAAAAAAAGACACTCAGGTCATAGGTTCATTTATGAAATTGTTGGTGTACGAGCACGAAATATTGTTCTCGTATAATCCTGTTGATCAAGTCTGCGCTCCTCCGTACGTCGTCGCTTTACTCTCTGAAAACACAAATGTGAACTAGTCGGCGGGTGTGTGCCAAATACCTCTCCGATGCCTAAGTCAGCAAAATAGACAAATAGATAAAAAGCTCTGTGTATTCAGGAATCAAAGTTGTGTTACCTCTCCATAGGTGATGTTGTGAGCTTTTATAGGTTCCGTGTGGCACAATCCTAGTAGGACTCTTATGCAGAATCCTCTTAGGAATTACTCTCCTAAAAGATAATACTTATCCTTCAACACCCCCCTCACTGCTTAAACCAAGTGAGATGGTCCTAGCTCGTTGGTATGTCAAAACGACCGAGCTAGCATTGCCATGGCACAATGATAATGTAACCGAGTTAACAATACTCATGTTGCATTTATCCCAGTGCTTTATTTGTAACATGTACCTCAGCTTTACCTGTAGATCGTGCTAACCATAGCGTACTTGGACCGAGCTACTCAACAGCAAGGTTTTGAGTAGAAGCCAAAAATACCTCGGCTCAAGATGGTTTGACCGAGCTAACTGTTACTGCGTCGACCGTGGTGACCGAGCAAACCACCAAGCTCTTTCGGACCAAGCTATCTGCAAGGCTCCTCTGGACCGGACTAATTACAAGGCCCTTTTACTCAGCCCTTCTAACTGTGGTCCACAGAATGGCCCATTACCCAGCTCGGCCTAATTTACATATAAATTACCCTCTCAGTTGGTGTCACGACCCAAACTCGGCCCTATGGGTTTAGCATCAGAATCGCCAAGAATCCATTATCAAGGCCTCGCCAACAAAGAATACTGATTAATCGAGTACTGGGCCTGGCGGAAGCCAATACAGTAAGTACGTAGTGTCCATTGAGCTGTGAAAATCTGTATGCCAAAAATATTTTTCATGCATTCATACAGTTCGGAACAAAGATCTATACAAATATATACAACGTTCAAGACGGGATCTAATCCTCGATAACAAGACAAGAAAATAAAGAAATGCGATCTATACGGTAGTACAAAATAGTAAGGAGATCGATGGGGACACAAAAACATCCCAAGCCATAGCATGGCAACTCGGGACCTCGCAGTGAGGCACATAGGCTGGCTTGACAAAACTGGGGACCTACCCACGCTCCTAGCTCCGGTCTGGCTGCTGGGAACCTACATATATATATAAACAGTGAGCTAAAGCCCAGTGAATAACATAATGCGTAAAGAGGTTATGAATGAATGTCCTTACAGTAATGAAATCGCATTAAACAAGATTTTGACTTTTCAAGATTTCACTCAATCACCATATGTGGTACACCCATTAGCCTATAAACAAGAGGTCCAAGGACCGGTCTAACAGACCCAACAAATAATGATGGCCATCAATCAAGAAAACAATATGGTTCCACAAGGAAACCGACAGAGCTCAGAATAAGAATAAAGAATTGCTAAGGATGCCACAATACATTCCTGAATACAGACATACATTCATTCAAGAAACAATAGCAGTTTAATAACAGTTGATTCCAAGATTCAAAGGATAACCATTTTGAACATATCTTTACACAATTGTTACTCACAGAGATTGGGCTAATAGCAGCTAGAGCGCGTCCCCGAGAGCCAACCCTAAACAGTTAACGAATAGAACACACACTAAGTTTCACAGTCGGAAAGGATGATAATTAAATCCCTAAATTTCCTCGGTGTGGTTCTATGTCTAAATCCTCATTAAGATGTCTTAAACTAGGCCTAAGAATGCCTAGGATGGGATGATGATGCAAAAATATAGTTGGAAGGCATTTTTCAAAAGTTGCTGAAAACAGGGGTCTCGCTCGAGCGAGCCTTCCTTCGCTCGAGCGAGGTTGCAAAATCAAAGGCTTCGCTCGAGCGAACAATCCTTCGCTCGAGCGGTCTGATGAAACAGTAAAAGTACTGGTTGCTGGATTTTTACGCGCGATACCACACTCGATGCTCGCTCGAGCGGAGCCCTGAATAAAGGTGCTCGCTCGAGCGAGGAATCCTTCGCTCGAGCGAAGAAGCAAAATCTGGAATTTCCAGATTTGTCTTCCAAGTTCGAACCAAGCATTCATCAACCAAAAACTCAACCTCTTGGGCCCAAATTCTGGAAAATATATCCCAAAACAATGAATAACAAGTTTCTAAAGCCAATTTGTGAATTCAAGCCCCAAAGGTGAGTCAAATAAATCCAACATTCAAACCCATTTCAAGAACAAATTTCAAAACATGCAATGCATGAACTTTAAATTAAAATCAAGGTTCAAATCTTGCTCTAATGAGCTCAATAGTTGGAAAACAAAGTGAAAACATGGACTATAATACAAACATGAGCTTGCATGTACAATTCAACATGAAATCAACTCCAAAATACACCAAAATGGCCATGCATGCATGAATTCTAGCATGAATCAACTTATTTGCACTCCAACATGGCTTAATTCTACAATTGAGCATGAATCATGCAAAAATGAAGTTCAAAGACAACAAGGAGAAGATGGATTCACTTACCTAAGTCTCAATTTCGAGAAGAACAAGCTCAATTTGCCAACTCAAACACCAATTCCAAGCAATTTCTAGCCAATTCCTCAAGGTGTAATTCTCTTACTCTCCCTCTATTTCCTCTCTTGGTCGGCTATGAACTCTCAAATGGCTGATCAATTGTTTGTTTTGAGTATAATAAGGCTCTAGACTAATAATAAATAAAGGTCTACTAAGTGGGGCAATTTGGTAAATAAGTTAAGTTTGGCAATTAACTCCTTTTAATCTAATCTAATCATTCCAAATAAATTTTCAGATAAATATACCATTAAATCACAAATATTCTACTGATTCCAAAACATCAAACGGTTTCTAAATCGGCTGCCGATAAGGCCTTCAATTAGCAGTTTAAACATGAAATCACAAACAGATAATCAAATGGGCAACAGATAAAAATGCAATACAATAGATAAACTTATTCAATTTCAGTTTCGATTTCAATCAGTTCATTCAGTACTTCAGTTAATTCGATTATCGGTCATTAGCGGTCCAGTTTAGCAATAATCAGTATATAATTCAGTGGTTATTCGGTAATCGGTACGAGGGTTGTTACAGTTGGGTCAATAGATCCAAGTTTAAATCTTTTTGGGCCAAAAGAACACGTATATGTTCAAAGTTTAGCTATATGCCTATTTGTTCAAATGTCATGTATTTGTACACGAGTCACTTAACTGTCAAATTATTTGTTCAAATATTCAACTATTTGTTCAAATGCCACCAACCTATACACATGTCATATATCTATTTAATTATATGTTCAATGACACCTATATGTCCAACTTGCTACAACCAGTCGCTGACCACCACTGATCGCCAAAGATTTTTTTGATAATTTTTTAGCTCGTGTTCTTATTACCAATAAAGATTAAATTTTGAATTAAATAACATATGGTCAATAAAAATGAATTTTTTACTAATTAATCCTTAAAAAATGGTAAATTACAAATATATATCTAAAATTTGTTTAAAATACGGATTATTTCTTGTGGTTTGAAAAATTACAAATTTTTCTTGTCGAAGTTTTTTATTGAATAAAATTAATTGAAAAAATAAAATTTTTAACTACTCTTCTAGTAATAAAATTACTTGAAATATATTTTTAACATTATCAAAAATTATGAATTGAGTTGATGATTAGGGATGGCAATTTAAACCCGGCCTGACGGGGACTCGACTCCCCGACCCTGATTTGAAAATATCCCCAACAGGACGGGGATGGTATTCAAAAATCAATCCCCGATTAGTTTCGGATCGGGGACGGGGATAAGTGTCTCAGCCCGTCCTCGTCCTCGACCCCATTAGTTCCCGAAGTGAAATTACTATTTTTGTGACACCCTGAACGTTTAATTAAATACCACATAAATACTTATAGTTATATATAATTGTGAATGTATGTGATAATATATTATTAAATAAATAATAATAAATACATAATCTAATTTGGATAATATATTATTAAATAAATAATAATAAACACAGAATCTAATTTGACATTGGATTATCAAATATGAGATTAATTAGAGATTATTATTTGGGGTCAAATTAACAGAAATATATAATCATAATACTAGTTCGGTCAAATTAGAGTTAAAGATAGTAAATAAATAAATATAAAAGGAAGAGTAAATAAATAATAATAATAATAATAATAATAATAATAATAATAATAATAGTGGCTATGGTAGTAAAATAAATAATTAATTTTCTATTAGTATACGATAAAGTATAATTTCATTAGTGATTAATTTATTTATATGGTTATTGAGTAAAAGTGTAATTATTATAAGCATTTATTAAAATAACTATAAATCTATGCTAGTAATGAGTATATCTAGGTGAGATTGAAACAAATCTGTGAAATGATTCAAGATTGGCCACGTGTTGGCCGTACAATGGTCTTACCTCCTATAAATAAGGAGAAGTTGCTCAAATCTATGGAAGGAGAAAACAAATAAAGGAAAAAAAAGAAAGAAAGAGAGGCACCTAAGTACTGAAAGTAAGAAACTTATAGTAAAAAGGTTGTGATAGTAGAGTAAGGTTAAGGGTCAATATTAAGGTGAGTTATATTTTACGTTGAGTTATCATAATATATTTTACATATGTTTTGACTTACCATAATTTATTTTATACAAGTTATATTAATTCAAGTTATGTTTTAGAAATCTTTCAATTACGTGGATTAGTTTCTGAACTCTATTTGCTTAAAATGGAACTCATGGATATGTTTTTTTAAATTTTAAAGAATATTTGACTATAACCTTACAAACAATTATATTTTGTAAGTACCACCACGGGAGTCCCACACATTGGGGAACTTAAATAACCATTGGCCTCTATTTGGTCACTTTGTAGTCCTCTGTTTATCATGGATCCATTGACCTCTGTTCTGATTGTTACTTCTGTGACTTCTGTTCTGTTCTATTTTGTACCGTGGTCATGGTTATTTATTTACATAATTTTTGTATTTCAGTTTCTATCACTTAAATAATTTATTTACCAAATTGAGTTATGTAAATATTTTGGCTTAACTAACTATCCATGATTATTTTGTATTCCCTATACTCTTGGCATAATATTTCTCACTCTGTTGTGTGCTTATAACTGTTACCCTTTCAGGTAATGAGATGTAGGGGAAACCCATAACCTCACGAAATGGAACCCGCACGTTGATTGATGTTGAACCACTTTTTTTTTTTCCTTTTTCTCTTTTTTTTTTTTTTTTTATAAATATTTTTGCTCCATTTTGTTCTACTCAGGGCCGGTCATTGAATAATAAAATAATAAAAACCCTACAAATTTATTTTCTCTTATTAAAATAGTAAAATAGAGTAATTTCCTGTTTAATTATTTTTATTTCCGCTTACGCAGTCTAATTTGCTACAAATAGAAAAAGTTAGTAAGTTGATATTCCAACCCTAAGCCCCTGGGATTGGGTCGTGACAAATGTGGTATTAGAGCAATGGTTCAAAAAAAAAAATATTCTAATTTGATCAGAAAGTTCTAAAAGTTATAAATAAATCTATAAATAAAACTACATAGCTAAGTAAACATAATAAAATAAGATAAAATTAAAAAATAATAATAAAAAAAATATATTACCTGCAACATTAGTCTTTTTGTGTAAAATCTCATGTTTATTCTGGTGATGTAGGAATGTTAGAGATTAATCTTGATGATACGTTTTGGGATGAGCTCGAGACCATTAATTTAGACGAGATTTTAGCCGAGCACCTCGCCCCCGCCCCACCTAAGGATTGGTAAGATTCAGAGGATATAATCAGAGGACTGCGCCCAGGCCTTGCCCAATTGATGGGTCGGCCAGTTTATGTCCAGGCTGACCCTATCGATGTCCCACATTTACTGTGGAGGCAAAGTCGTGCCGATACACGTAGACATTTCCTTGGACCCACTCATGTCCTTGGCGTTGCCCCAGGACATGACCGCCCGCATTATATCATAGGCCCTCTACCCCCAGATTTTGTGGCCAGAAGGGGGAATATGTACCTTGAGAACTATATTTTCACCACAGTCCCTAACCCGCTAGAGATAATTAATATTCAAAATGTTGACTTTAATAATGACTTGTCATATATCGAGATACCCGACTGGATTGTTGACTGAGCATTTTTGGGATACATACAGTCCGTCCCCATTTTCACAATCCAGACAGCATGGATGTGTTTTGGTGTAATCCAGTTGGGGTGGGAATTTGAGCTTTTTATACAACACTATTTCCCCTGGTTTTTCGGCCCATTTGACCCACCATTCTAGATTTGGGTAGAAGAAAATCTTTTTATATGTTGACCATGATGTGTTCTAATCCCTTTTTTGTTGTCTTTTTGTTTTTGTTACCGCATGGATGGGACACTAACATATTTTGACCGATGTATATGAATTGTAAAAAAATGTAAAGTTAGCATTTTATATAAATATAGATTGCGCTACACATGTTTATATATATGTTGCGTTGTGAATGCAATGCCTCGTTTATTACTTTGTAGAATGGCTAATAATGGTAATGGAAGTGAGTCATCAGCCAGCGGCACTAAATCGATGGAAAGAGCGGTTACAAGCTTTTTGCAAGCCTTGCAAACTAACATCAATAATGGGATGCCGGAACGATGAGAAGAGCCGGTTACCATAAAACAGTTCTAGGATTTGAAACCCACCACATTTACCGGCGGCCCAGATCCAATGGTAGCAGGCGCTTGGGTGAAAGACATGGAAAAGATTTTTCGCGCCCTACCTTGCACTGAAAGACAAAAGGTAATTTTCGCCACTTTTACTTTCAAAGACAATGCACAGGAATGGTGGTTTCTCACTCTGGCCAAAGAACAAATTGCGACTTGGGCAAGATTCTTGGAAGTATTCTACGAAAAATACTTCCCAGATTCATTGCAGGAATAGAAAGCGTCTAAATTCATACATCTAAAGCAAGGAACCATAACGGCGACCGAATACGAGAGCAAGTTCACACAACTCGCTTGGTTTGCAACATACGTCATCCCCACCGAAACTCGAAAAACAAGAAAATTTAAAGCAGGATTGGATACTAAAATTAAAAATAGGCTCGAGGTCTTGAAACTGCCAACCTATGTAGAAGTGGTAGACCGGGCGTATATTGCAGAAAAGGGGATTAAAGCCTTGCGTTTCGGGAAATCAAGCCACAAGAAGCGATTTTGGAAAAGAGATAACAGAAGATCCAGTGTTGCGCCTCCCAAAAAGGTGAATACAGGCATAACCAGTTTAGGCCATCAAAGTCCTACCAACCCCCGAGGTGACACTATTCCAATTTGTCCTACTTGTGGGAAGGCTCATTGGAGACAATGCTATCAAGACATGGGAGCATGTTTTAAATGCGGTCAAGTTGGCCATTTACTGAGGGATTGTCCAAAGTTGACTAATCCTACGGCCAGCCCCTCTAACCCAGTCAGAAAACCTGCAGGACCTGGAAGAGAGAGGAAGGACCAAAAATGCCAAGGACGGGCTTTTGCCTTGGTACTTGGAAAATCAGAAGTTACCAAAAACGTTGTGTCAGGTACACTTTCTGTTTGTGGTCATTTGGCTTATGTCCTTATTGACTCTGGGTCAACTCATTCTTTTGTTGCACCACACTTTGCTTCCAAGTTAGCATTAACACCCGAATCATTAGGATATATATTGTTTGTGTCTTTTCCTTCTGGTAAGTCTACTTATAGTACATATATGTACAGATCTTGTGCTGTATTCTTAAAAAGAAAAACCTTATATGTAGACTTGATTTCCCTCCGCATTGGGAACTTTGATGTGATCATAGGTATGGATTGGTTGTCTGCCAACCACGCCTCTATAGATTGTAAAGCCAAAAAGGTCTTCTTCAAGTTACCAAACCAACTGAACTTGTCTTTGATGGGACTAGAGTCTCTAACCCTCTCTGTATTATATCCTCCATGACAGCCCAACGACTTCTAAGAAAGGGTTGTGATAGTTATATTTGTTATGTGATCGATACACAAAAAGAGGCTCCCACTGTGGATGTGATCCCCGTAGTACGAGAGTTCCCGGATGTTTTTCTTGAAGATCTACCCGGTATCCTGGTTGATTGAGAAATTGAGTTCACCATTGAAATCCACCCTGGCACACAACCAATATCAAAAGCTCATTATCGCATGTCGAAGACAGAATTGAAAGAGCTAAAGACTCAACTCCAGGAACTACTGGACAAGGGTTTCATTCGACCTAGTACCTCACCTTGGGGAGCTCCAATATTGTTCGTGAAGAAAAATGATGTCATGATTAGATTATGCATCAATTACTGGGAGCTGAACAAGGTCACTATCAAGAATCGATACTCTCTGCCACAAATCGACGACTTGTTCGATCAACTTCAAGGCACCCAAGTATTCTCCAAAATCAACTTACGTTTTGGTTACCATTAACTAAAAGTCAAAACGGAAAACATCGAAAAGACTGCCTTCAAAACCCGTTACAGACACTATGGGTTTCTTGTCATACCTTTTGGCGTTACAAATGCCCCAGCAGCCTTCATGGACCTCATGAACTGAGTATTCAAACCCTACCTTGATGAGTTCGTTATCGTCTTCGTTGACGACATCCTCATATACTCCAAGTCACCAGAGGCCCATGAGCAGCACTTACGAACGGTTCTACAAACACTACGTGATCACAAACTTTATGCCAAATTGAAGAAATGTGAATTCTAGATCACTAGTGTACACTTTCTTAGTCACGTCATTAACAAAGATGGCATCTCGGTTGACCCTCAAAAAGTTGTAGCAATCGTGGACTGGCCACGACCTACTAATGTGTCAGAAATCCAAAGTTTCTTGGGTCTAGCTGGCTATTATCGACGCTTCGTGCAAGATTTTTCAAAGTTAGCATCACCTTTGACCTAGCTAACTCAAAAGAATACACCCTTCGAATGGACTGATAAATAGGAGCGTTGCTTTCAAGAATTAAAAAGTCGATTTGTGTCAGCTCCTATACTAGCACTCCCTACAGGAACAGATGGGTTCGTAATTAGGGCTGCAAACGAGCCGAGCTGAGCCGAGCTGAGCCGAGCTTTAGTATGTTTGGGCTTGTTTATTAAGATTTTAACCAGCTCGAGAGAGCTGAATAAAAATTTAACGAACCGAGCTCGAGCGGAGTTGGCTTAGGCTTGACTCGAGCTCGAGCCTGTTCACGAGCATTAATGAGCCAAAAAATTTCTAAATTTATACTTGCATGTGAGATAAAAGTTACAATTAAAATTTTGATTATACAATTATATATACAATATATATAAACATACTAAAAAAAAGTCTATATTTTACTAAAATAATAATATCTACTACCACTATTATATAAATTTACTATCTATAGTTAATTGTTATTTACATTTATATTTTTTAAATATATAAATAGCATATTTCTATTATTTTTTATACATATTTTTATATTATTTAATATATAAATAATAAATATTAAACGAGCCAGCTAATAAGCCGAGCTTACGAGCTGAGTTTTAGAATGTTTGGGCTTGTTTATTAAAAATTTAACGAGAGCTCGAGATCGAACGCAAAAAAAAAAAAAAAAACGAACTGAGTTCGAACGAGTTCTTACCGAGCCGAACTCGAGCCTGTTCACAAACAACTTTGTTTATTTGCAGCCCTATTTGTAATCTATAGTGATGCTTCATACAATGGTTTAGGTTGCGTTCTCATGCAAAACGGAAAAGTCATTGCTTATGCGTCGCGACAATTAAAGACTCACGAGAAGAACTACCCAACTCATGATTTGAAATTTGTTGTGGTAATCTTTGCCCTCAAAATCTGGCGTCATTGTCTTTATGGTGTAACCTACAAGATTTACATTGATCACAAGAGTCTTAAATATCTGTTTATGCAGAAGGAACTGAATATGAAGCAACGGCGGTGACTAGAATTTATAAAAGACTATGATGTAGAAATCCATCACCATCTAGGCAAAGCTAACGTGGTGGCAGACGCACTGAGCCGAAAGACGACTAGAAGTTTGGCATGTACTCTCATTTCCTGCAAGATCAATGGGTTACTCGCCAACATAACCGTGGAGCCTACATTGATTGAAGAAATTAAAGCACGCCAATGGAAAAATAAATTTTTAAAGAAAAAGTACGAGGAACAAAGGAATACGCCTAACCCTGATTTCACTATAAGCAATGGGATATTGAAATTTCGAAATCGAATTTACATACCTGACATCCCGGAACTCAAGAAGAAGATACTGGAGGAAGCTCATAACTCGAGATTTGCAGTCCACCCTGGCAACACAAAGATGTACCATGATCTGAAGGAACACTACTGGTGGACCGAAATAAAAAGAGACATAGCAAGCCATGTTTCCAAATGTCTACATTGTCAACGTGTTAAAGTGGAACATCAGAGACCTGCAGGACTGCTGCAACCACTCCATATTCTTGAATGGAAATGAGAACACATTACTATGGACTACGTGGTCAGGCTACCACAATCATTTTTGAAGAATGATGTAATATGGGTTATAGTAGACCGATTGACGAAGTCAACACATTTTCTACCAATCAAAATCATGTACCCCCTTAATAAATTTGCCACTTTATATATCAAGGAAATTATTCGTTTGCATGGCATCCCAGTTTCGATTGTGTTTGACTGAGACCCCCGCTTCGTGTCTTACTTTTGGAACAAATTGCAAGAAGCTTTGGAGACGACACTGCAGTTTAGCATGGCTTATCATCCACAAACTGATGGACAATCCGAAAGAACAATCTAGACGTTGGAAGACATGTTATGTGTGTGCGTGTTGGACCTCAAAGGTAACTGGGATGAGCACCTACATTTAGTGGAATTCGCCTATAACAACAGCTACCAAGCAAGTATCGAAATGGCACCATACGAAGCTCTGTATGGAAAGAGATGTCGATCACCTCTATGTTGGACGGAAGTCGGAGACAGGAAATTGCTAAGCCTCGAGATCGTGCAAGTCACCAGTGAGAAAATCCAACTCATCCAACAACGAATTCGCACTACTCAGAGCCGCCAGAAAAGTTATGCAGATACTCAGAGACAAGACTTGGAATTTCAAGTAGGGGATCATGTGTTCCTCAAGATCTCACTAACAAGAGGAGTGATCCGATTTGGAAAGCAAAGAAAGCTAAACCCACGTTACATCGGGCCATTTGAGATACTGGAAAGGATTGGTCCTGTAGCCTATTGCCTTGCACTACCACCTGAACTATCCGATATCCACAATGTGTTTCACATTTCAATGCTTCGGCGGTACTTTCGAGATCCAGAGCACATTGTTGATTACGAAGATCTGAAAGTTCAGGAGGATCTCTTTTATGAAGAGCAACCAGTGCAAATTCTCGATCGTCATGATCAAGTTCTCGAAAATAAGACCATACCGTTGGTAAAGGTCTTATGGCGAAATTATCGTATCGAAGAAGCTACATGGGAAACAGAAAGTTAAATGCGAGCCAAATATCCACACCTCTTCGAAAATTAAGGTATGTCAAGTTTGGAGACAAACTTCTATTTAGGAGGAGAAAAATGTGACACCTTGAACGTTTAATTAAATACCACATAAATACTTATAGTTATATATAATTGTAAATGTATGTGATAATATATTAAATAAATAATAATAAATACAGAATCTAATTTGGATAATATATTATTAAATAAATAATAATAAACATAGAATCTAATTTGGCATTAGATTATCAAATATGGAATTAATTAGGAATTATTATTTGGGGTCAAATTAACAGAAATATGGAATCATAATACTAGTTATGTCAAATTAGAGTTAAAGACAGTAAATAAATAAATATAAAAGTAAGAGTAAATAAATAATAATAATAATAATAACAGTGGCTGTGGTAGTAAAATAAATAATTAATTTTTTGTTGGTATACGATAAAGTGTAATTTAATTAGGGATTAATTTATTTATATGGTTATTGGGTAAAAGTGTAATTACCATAAACATTTATTAAGATAACTATAAATCTATGTTAGTAATGAGTATATCCAGGTGAGATTGAAACAAATCTATGGAAGGATTCAAGATCGGCCACGTGTTGGCCGGACAGTGGTCTTACCTCCCTATAAATAGGGAGAAGTTGCTCAAATTTGTAGAAGAAAAAAAAAAAAAAAAAAAAAAAAAAAAAAGACACGTAAGTACTGAAAGTAAGAAACTTAGGGCTAAGGGTCAATATTAAGGTGAGTTATATTATACCTTGAGTTACCATAATATATTTTACGTATATTTTGACTCACCATAATTTATTTTATATAAGTTATATTTTATAAGTTATATTAATTCAAATTATGTTTTAGAAATATTTCAATTACGTGGATTAATTTCTGAACTTTATTAGCTTAAAATGAAACCCATGGATATGTTTGTTTAAATTTTAAAGAATATTTGACTATAACCTTATAAACAATTATGTTTTATAAGTACCACCATGGGAATCCCATGCCTTGGGAAACTTAAATAACCATTGGCCTCTGTTTGGCCACTTTGTGGTCCTCTGTTTATCATGGATCCATTGACCTCTGCTCTGATTGTCACTTCTATGACCTCTGTTCTGTTCTGTTTTGTACCGTGGTTATGGTTATTTTTTTATATAATTTCTTTATTTCAGTTTTTGCCTCTTAAATAATTTATTTACCAAATTGAGTTATGTAAATGTTTTGGCTTAACTAATTATCCATGATTATTTTATATTCTCTATACTCTTGACATAATATTTCTTACTCTACTATGTGCTTATAGCTACTACCTTTTCAGGTAACGAGATGTAGGGGAAACCCATAACCTCACGAAATGGAACCCGCACGTTGATTGATGTTGAACCACTTTTTTTTTTTTTTTTTTCCATCTTCTCTCTTTTTTTTTTTTTTCTTTTTTTTTTTATTTATATTTTGCTCCTTTTTGTTCTACTCAGGGCCGGCCACTGAATAATAAAATAATAAAAGCCTTATAAATGTATTTTCTCTTATTAAAATAGAAAAATTGAGTAATTTCTTGTTTAATTATTTTTATTTCCGCTTACGTAGTTTAATTTTATACAAATAGAAAAAGTTAGTAAGTTGCGATTCCAACCCTAAGCCCCTGAGGTTGGGTCGTGACAATTTTACCCCCTATATATATATATATATATATCTATATATATAAACCAAATTAGATTTTATCTCCCATCTCTTTTTCATTCTGCGTCTCTCATCTCTCTCTTCCTCATTCAGATTTCTCTCTCTCATTCCCTTACTTCTTATCATCATCATCATTATTATCCAGATTTACCACCATGAAGCCACCGATCTGAACAGATTGTGGTCCGTGAACCGTAAAGCCACCGATCTAAACAGATCATGGTCCGTGAACCATGAAGCCATCGATCTAAACAGATCGTGGTTTGATGTCTTGATCAATGGACTCGTTGGTGTCGGTACCGGTACCAGTGCCAATGGAGGAATCAACGCCCAACTTTCTCTCTCTCTCTCTCTCTCTCTCTCTCTCTCTCTCTCTCTCTCTCTCTATATATATATATATATATATGTTACTTTCACACAAGTTCCATCTTGATTGTATATGTGTGTGTGTATAATGAACAAATATGTTGTTGTTGATGAACAAATCTTTTTTTTTTTATTTAAGTTGTTGATGATTGTTGTTCATAAATAGATTAATTTTTTTGATGATTGTTGTTGATGAACAAATCTGTCCATATACAGATTAAGTTTTTTTTTTTTTTTTTTTTCGTTCTTGTGTGTGTATGTGTGTTGAACAGATTTGTCAGGGATTTTTCCGAGTCGTGAAAACCTGATCCCCGTTAGGGGGCAAGGGCGGGGTAGGTGATAGGTTCCTCGCCAGGGATTTGAGGTGGGAACAAGGATTTTTTTTATCTTGGGGGATCGGGGATGGAGAGTGTCATCCCCGACTTGTCACCATTCCTATTGATGATTTATTACTAAAAAATATCATTTATTATAAATTAAAAACTTTAAGGAATGTGATGTAATTTTTTAAATTATAGAAATAATTCATATTGTAATTAAGGCCTCATTTGACAAGTGCCTTTTTTAGTCAAAAAGTTAAAAAATTACTAAAAAAGTTAAAAAGTTAACAACCTATATCAAAAAGTCAAATATTTCATTTTCTCTCTACTTTTTGTACATTTCGTAAAAAATCAAAAAATAATTCCAAACATACTAATTTTTTTATATCATATTTTAATCAAAAACTTACTAAAAAATTATATTCCTAAATGAGGTCTAAATCTCAAATGTTATGTTTGGTTAGAGGATTTGAAGAGGGATTTGGAAAGGGAAATGAAAAAAGTAGGTAAAATGTGAGTAAAATATACCTATATTTCATCTAGTTTTGCACATCTTTTCCCTTTCTCTTTCCCTTTTTATTTCCAAATCCCTCTCCAAATTTCTTAAGCAAACACAGCGAAAATGTATTTATAATTTACATTGTTGCATGTATCCCTTTGGAAACTCCCATGTTATTGAGTGGTGACATTGTAATTAAAATGTCCTTTCGTGTTGATAATTAAAAAGTCAGTTTTTAATTTATTTTAGGTTACATTACTTTTTACATAAAAAAGTTAAAAAAAAAAAAAAAAAAATCAACTTTTAACTAACTTTCTAAATCACTATTTACTTAGATGTCGTTTGATAACACTTACGTTTTCAGTTTTCTGTTTATATTTACAAAAATTTTAAAAACTTAAATAAAAACTTGTTTGGTAAAATTTTTGATTTATAAATTAGTGGTCTCAGTTTATAAATTTCGCTAAAAAACGAAAACACAAAAAATGTGTTTCCGTTTTGAATTTTGAGTTTTTTTTTTTTTTTTTTTACCACCCAACACTAGTCACCACCTGTCACTATTTTCCACCACCATCTTCTGCCACCACCACCCATTACTCACCCCCCACCACCACCTGCCACCACTACTCACCACCCACCTGTCACCATCACCCACCATCCGCCACCACCACCCACCTGCCACCTACTCGCCGCCACCACTCACCCCTTGCCACCGCCGGCGCTGCAACCACCACCACCACCACCACCACCCACCACCCATCTGCCATCCACCCGCCACCCGCCACTACCATCCACCGCTCCCCACCACTCACCAACCACCTGCTACCACCATCCACCCACTACCACCAGGCACTTGCCACCCACCTGCCACCACCACCCACCGCCCACCACCACCCACCCGCCACCTACCTGCCACCACCACCAACCTGCTATCACCACCACCCGCCACCGTCACCCACCAATCCACCACCACCATTATCCGTCACCTATCTACCACCACCCGCCATCCGCCATCCGCCACCCACCTGCCACCACCACCACCACCATCACCCACCATCCACCTGCCACCACTATCCACCACGCACCACGCACCACCACCACCACCACCACCCACTCGCTACCACCTACCACCCGCCACCGTCACCTACCTACCTATCCACCACCACCACCACCACCTACCACCACCCACCACCCGCCATCCGCCACCACCCGCCATCTACCGCCACCACCCACCACCAACCGCACCACCACCCACCCGCCACCGCCCACCACCCGCCGCCATCCGCCAACCGCCACCCACCTGCCATCACCACCCACCACCCGCCACCACCACCACCCACCACCCGCTACGGTTACTCACCCACCCACCACCACCACCACCCGCCACCTACCTACCACCACCAACTGCAATCCGCCACCCACCTGCTACCACCACCGCCGCCGCCACCCACTCGCTACCACTTATCACCCGCCACCGTCACCTACCCATCCACCAACCCACCACCAGCTACCCACCACACACCGTCACTACTTTCCACCACCGTCTTCCGCCGCCACTTGCCACCACTTGTCATTTCTCACTCTTTTTTATATGTTAAATTTTTTTAAAACATTTTGTCAATTACTAAACGCGTTTGTAGTTTATGTTTTTCTAAAAATAAACAAAAATCAGTTTATAAAATTTTTATAAATATAAACTGAAAACGTAAACGTTACCAAACACACCCTTAATAGTTGAATAGTTTAAAAAAAAAAAATACATAAATATAAAAGGATATAAATGAGACTTGCACCCCACAATTTTTAACTCATAACCCACCACAAATTTATTTGTACCTCTCATATTTTTATAATTTTTTTTTATTTCCCACCGTCCTGTAATTTCCCACACCACTAATAAATACGTAGAGTTGAAAGCTTTGTTTGGAGTATCAGGATCCTCTGAAGTATAGTCCCTGAAGTGATCCCTGAAGTGTGTTGATCGAACGGTTGAAAATATAACTAACCAAAACGACGTCGTTTTGGTTAATAATTTCAAAAAAAAAAAAAAATTTTTTTTTTTTATTTCATTCAAAATTCCCTCAGCTCTGTGATTCGTTTTGATTTCTCTCTCTAACAGAGAAAAACTTGCCAAACCCCTGTTTCTGTTCTTGTTCAGAAAAACAAAATTCAAATCACAAACACTTATACCCAGAAACTAAAATCTATTTATATGTAGAATGTGTATATGTTTGGGCCTGTAGAGCAGCAGATTGAAGCCAGATCTCTGCATTTGTCTTCCGACGGTGTTCATCTTCATCTCTCTCTCTCTCTACCAAGTCAACAAGAACAAAACTTGAGTAGAAAAAAGAACAAAAGAGTGAGATACGAAGTCAACACGAACAAAACTTGAGGAGAAAAAAGGACAAAAGAATGAGATTGTTAGAGAGAGAGAGAGAGAGAGATTTTGTGTTTGTAGAAGGAGATGAAAGAGAAGAGGTGTTGGCTTATCTGGCTTATATGAAGATCTTGAAAAATAGTTGATGAAGATCAGATGAAATATTTTTGATGAAATATTTTTTGTTTTTTCAGATGAACAAAAAAAAAAATTTAGATGAATAAAAAAAAAAATTTCATATGAAATATTTTTTTAAAAATTATTAGTATTTAGGTAACTATTTTTCAAATGAACAAATTTTTTTTCAGATGAACAAAAAAAAATATTATATGAAGATCAGATGAAATATTTCAGATGAACAAAAAATGTTTTTCTGAAATATTGATGAAGAAATGATGAAGATCAACTAAAAAAATCCAGATCAACAGTTTATCTTCTGGATCTGAACAAGATCTGCAGAAAAACAACGGAAAAAAAATGATGAAGATGAAGATCGGTTGATATTGATGAAGATCTGTGTTGTTGATGATGAAGATGTTCCTCTCTCTGTGTTGTTGTTGATGAAGATGAAGATGAATAATCCAGATGAAGATGAATAATCCAGCAAGAAAATGGTATATGCAAGAGAGGAAGAAAAATCCAATTAATTCTGCAGAAAGAATATCAAGAGAGGAAGAAAATGGTATATGCAAGAGAGCAAAAAACTGAAGATCTCTTGAAAAAGAAATTATTCGAAGAAATTGATGAAGATCTCTTGGATTTTTCTTGCTTCAGTTTCTTTAATTTTTCCTCTCTTGAAAAAGCATATCAGCTTCCTCTCTTGAAGATGAATCCAACAACGAACCCAGATGAAGATGAATCCAACTTCTCCGATCTTTGTTTTTACTCATTTATCACAGAGCTGAGGGAATTTTGAATGAAAAAAAAAAAAAAAAAAAAAAAAAAAAAAAAAAAAAAAAACTTATTTTTTATTTGAAATTATTAACCAAAACGACGTCGTTTTGGTTAGTTATATTTTCAGCCGTTAGATCAACACACTTCAGGGATCACTTCAGGAGCAATACTTTATAGGATCCTGATACTTGTTTGGAGTGTACTAAAAAAATATATTTTTTACTTTTTTAATTTTTTTGAAGTTATATTATTTTTTTATTTTTTTACATATTTTTTTTTAATAAAAATTCAAAAAATATAATAATTTAAAAAAACAAAATATAAAGAGTTATTCCAAGATCTCCGGACTCCCCTTCGCATTTATATGTCTTCCTTTCCCGCCACCTGTTCTTCTCTCTTCCTTCCCCTCCTCAACATCCTCCCTTCATTCTCTCTCTCTTCCATTCCAATCCCAATCACATCAACAACAACAACAACAACAACAACACAATCCATCTTCGAAGATTTTCTGGGTGATTCCGAATTTGATTCAGGACTGTCTCTCACAAAATCTTTCTTCTTCTTCTTTATTATTATTGTTATCAGCAATGGATTTTCCTTCTTCATTTAAAAAATCATTCAAATCCCACAAACAACACACCCGAAAGATCTCCACTGGTAGCGCCGACGACGACATCTACCACGAAGAGCTCCCCATTCTCTCCGTTGACCCCCACGACATGACCACCGTCGATCTCACCGACCGCAGAGAAGTCATCGTCAAGATCGACGACAGGGATTCCTCCTCCTCCGGAGGAGGGCGGAGGGAGGTGGCGGACGACCCGCCGTCGAAGCTGATTGGACAGTTTTTGAATAAACAGAGAGCCGCCGGAGGTGAAATGGCTTTGGATATGGATTTGGAGATGGATGAGCTCCGCCACAAATCGCCGCCGCTCGCGGAGAGCCCAATTTACGGCACCACCACCTATCCCAACCACCATCACCGAGTTTCAACATCGAAAGATTTGAAAGTTTCTTTTCAATCCCCATCTTCCGATATCGAGCCCGAAAGAAGACACGAACATGAAGACACCTCCGAAGACGACGACGAAGAGCGAAAAATGGACTACCAACCGCAGTTCCAAAGCCGAATTCGCTCTCCGAGTTTCGTCGACCGTGGCGGCGGAGAGGTACTCAAATGCACGTCGTTTCAGAGGAGACAAAGCATGATGAGGACGAAGACAAAGTCCAGGCTGATGGACCCGACCGGCCCGGATCCTAGATCCGGTAAAGTTGCTAAGTCGGGTCAGCTGAAGTCCGGGTTATTAGGAAGAGGCTCGGGTATGCTAGGAAAACCACCTGATGAAGAAGAAGATGACCCATTGTTCGATGAAGATATTCCAGAGGAATACAAGAGGTCAAACCTCAATGCACTCACTATTCTTCAATGGGTTAGTCTTGTTTTCATTGTTGCGGGTTTGATTTGCAGTCTTTCGGTTCCGGCTTGGAAGGCCCGAAGAGTCCGAGGACTCGAATTGTGGAAATGGACTCTTTTGATTCTTGTTTTGATATGTGGTCGGTTGGTTTCGGGTTGGGGGATTCGGATTGTTGTGTTTTTCATCGAGCGAAATTTCTTGTTGCGAAAACGGGTTTTGTATTTTGTTTATGGAGTCAGGAAGCCTGTCCAGAATTGTATCTGGTTGGGTCTGGTTTTAATTGCTTGGCACTGTTTGTTTGACAAGAAAGTAGAGGGAAACAATAAGTTCTTGCAGCTGGTAGATGAAATTTTGTTGTGTTTTTTGGTTGGAACTTTGTTGTGGCTAGTGAAGACCCTCATGGTTAAAGTCTTAGCATCTTCTTTCCATGTTAGCCAGTTTTTCGATCGAATTCAGGAATCATTGTTCAATCAGTATGTTATTGAGACACTGTCTGGTCCTCCTTTGATTGAAATTCGGAGCATTCATGAAGATGAGGAGAGGATGATGGCAGAGGTCCAGAAGCTTCAGAATGCTGGAGCGGTTGTGCCTCCCGAGCTGAAAGCAACTGCGTTCCCGTCTGGGAAAAGTGGGAGGGTGATAACGAGTGGAGGGCTTCAGAAACCGCAGAGATCGTTGAGCAGTAAGTTTTCGAGGGCGGCTTCAAAGAAGCAAGATGAGGGGATACCGATTGATCATTTGCATAAGATGAATCATAAGAATATATCGGCTTGGAATATGAAGAGGTTGATAAGAATGGTCAGGCACGGAGTGTTGACTACGCTCGATGAGCAGATACAAGATTCGACAGTTGGGAAAGAGGCTACGACACTGATTAGAAGCGAATGTGAGGCGAAAGTTGCAGCCAGGAAGATCTTCCAAAATGTGTCTAGGAGAGGCTACAAGTAAGGGTTGTTCACTTGATGCATTCCATTTTAGCATTTGGTTACCTCATGAGTTGATTAAGATAGAACAGTTAATTATGATATTGGTTTAAAAAATTGGAAAGACTATTCTTCATGACTAAAATGCAAAATTGTAGAGAATACTAATCAAAGGATCAAGATTTGTCATTGCAGTTAGAAAGCACTCATGTGCGTTGGACTTAACCGAGGATATGGAATTTAATAGTCAATAGTCCAAGTCGCGGCCTTGTCATCCCAAGTAATTGGGAATTTGGGATAGAGGGTTGTGAGTTTAACTTGAGCTAGGATTTGTAATTCGTCTAACTAATGTTACTTGTGTTTGCAAGGATCGGTCTGGTGCCTACGTAGATGATTAATCATCTGCTTTTGGAAGAAATCAAAGAATTCCTTGGGAATCCTCTAAGATCTATTAGCTCTTTCTTTTCTTTTCTTTTTCTTTTTTTTCTCTCTTACAGATAGTCAGAACTTCATCAAGGTTCAAATCCTATTAAATGGTCAACTAGATATCAAAAACTTCTCTTTTGCCCCTTACATGCAATCGAAAAATAAAGAAATAATTAATATATTCAAGATAATTATGTATTTACGCACCTCAATTCATCTCATTCTCCTCTGTCCTCAGGGACGGAATCAGGATTTTATCATTTGAGGGATCAAAAGAAAAAGAAATTTCACCATATACACAAACATACATGTATATACAATATGTGTTAGGGAAAATCTATAATTTTCCACAAGTAAATCAATCAATGGGAATAAAAACTAATGCGGAAAAATTAAATCAAAAGTAACACAAGAATTTTTACGTGGTTCCCTCAATGTGAGGTACGTCCACGGGATCGAAATCCGATTCCACTATCAACCAAATAAGTTTCAAACGATTACAAACGAGACACGAATGGTCTCACAAACCACCCTTAGGTGAATTCCAAATAATCACAAATAAACAAGAGGAAAGATCTCACCAAATAGATGAACCAAAATCTTCAGAACAAAGTTGTAGAAGACCCAAAATAATAAACCCAAATCAACTCCACCAAAGCATCCAACTATGAAGCCGAAATTGAAGCACTCGAAGCACTCTGTCCCATAAATCAATTAGCTCAATTAGCTGTTGTACAACAAAGCAAATCCCACCAAATTAATTTTTTAATCAATATAACTTGTAGCAGCCGCAGCCCTCAGAAGAGCAACAAAACAATATATATATATATATTATTGAATCTTAGGTTTTGTAATCAAAACCCTAATTGTTACCAAACTGAATTGGATCTCCATAAATATAATATATAAAAATATATTATACCTAAACTAAGCCAAATTAAAATTCTTTAACAAACCAATTGGGTCCCACACTCCAATAAGGAGATATACCCAACAATTCTCCATCTACCGAATTAGGTGGAGATATCAACCATATCCGCCAAAGTTCGACACTTTGAATGTTTGTCCCTCGACAAAGTCTTTGTCAACATATCCAAAATATTATCATCTGTATGTCATCTGTATGAACCTTTTCGAGTTGTAACAATTTCGAATTTAACACATCACGAATCCAATGGTATCTCACATCAATGTGTTTCGATCTCGAATGAAAAGTAGAATTTTTGCTCAAGTGAATAGCACTTTGACTATCACAATAAAGCACATACTTTTCTTGCTTCAAACCCAAATCTTGCAAAAAAAAATTTCATCCATAACTCTTCTTTGCAAGCTTCTGTAATAGCAATAAATTCAGTTTCGGTAGTTGAGAGAGCAACACATTTTTGTAATTTAGAGTTCCATGCCACAGTTCTCCCTGCAAATGTCATCAAATATCCCAAAGTAGATTTCCTAGAATCAATATCACCGGCCATGTCAGAATCTGTGAACTCATCAAGCATCGGCTTACCATTCCCAAAATACAAACATACCTTCGAAGTCCTTCGAAGTCCCTCGAAGATACCTTAGAATCCATTTTACCGCTGCCCAATGTTCTTTACCCGGATTAGAGAGAAATCGACTCACCACACCAACGGTGTGAGCAATATCCGGCCTTGTACAAACCATGGCGTACATCAAAGAACCAACTGCTGAAGCATAAGGAACTTTCAGCATCTCTTCCTTGTCTTTCTCACTTGTAGGACATTGATTTGAACTAAACTTGAAGTGACCCGCAAGTGGACAACCAACCGACTTTGCTTTATTCATGTTGAACCTCTCAAGAACTTTCTCAATGTAGCTTTCTTGAGACAACCAAATCAGCACCTCTTTGCGATCACGAACAATTTTCATACCAAGTATTTGCTTTGCCGGTCCCAAATCTTTCATAGCAAAAGACTTGCTCAACTCCAGTTTCAACCTGTTTATCATGGTCGAATCTTGACCTACAATTAATATGTCATCAACATAAAGCAAAAGAATAATAAATTTGCCATCCGAAATTTTTTTCACAAAGACACAATGGTCCGAAGTGATTTTAGAAAAACCATTATTCATCATGAAAGAGTTAAATTTTTTGTACCATTGCCGCGGGGCTTGCTTGAGACCATACAAACTTTTCTTCAATTTGTAAACAAATTTCTCTTTCCCTTTTTCCACAAAACCTTTCGGTTGCTCCATATAAATTTCTTCTTCAAGATCACCATGAAGAAATGCGGTCTTCATATCAAGTTGTTCAATTTCAAGGTTCATACTTGCATCCATGCCAAGTACAACCCGAATAGAAGACATCTTTACAACCGGTGAGAAAATTTCATCAAAGTCAATACCTTTCTTTTGCCCAAAGCCTTTCACAACAAGACGTGCCTTGTACCTCAGATTCTTGCCATCATTCTTCAATTTGAACACCCACTTATTTTTCAAAATTTTCCTCCCTTTAGGCAACTTCACTAAATCATAAGTTTGGTTTTCAAGCAAGGAATTCATCTCCTCGTCCATGGCCTTTTTCCAATCACCTTTCTTTGCATGCTCAATTGCTTCTTGGTAGCTCTCAGGCTTCCCTTGATCGGAAATCAACACAAATTCATTGGGAGGATACTTTCTTGAAGGTTGTCGGTCCCTTGTAGATTTCCTTAACTCAAGTTGTGGTGGCGGTTCTTCAGTTGGATGCTCTTCCTCAATTTCTGGCTCAACTTCATTAGGATTAGCATCATCCTCTACATCTTCAATAGGTGACTGCACATCTCCCCCAATTTCATCATCCACCGAAGATGAAAGAGATGGATCCATGTCAATGAGATCACTAGTTTTTGGCTCCGGTTGATCACCTTTGTCAAAGTCTTCAATTGTTTGGTCTTCAAGAAACACAACATCACGGCTTCGAATGATTTTTTTGTCGACCGGATCCCACAATCTATACCCGAATTCATCATGCCCATAGCCAAGAAAAATACATTGTCTTGACTTGCTATCAAGCTTGGACCTCTCATCTTTTGAAATGTGAACAAAAGCTCGGTAACCAAACACTCTCAAGTGCTCATAAGATACATCTTTACCAATCCAAACTCTTTCAGGAACATCACCATTCAAAGAATAATAAGGAGACAAATTGATCATGTCAACCGCTGTACTCATTGCCCATCCCAAAAGGATCTTGGCAATTTAGCTTGTGAAAGCAAACGCATTGTTCTTTCCACAATGGTACGGTTCATCCTCTTGGCAATGCCATTTTGTTGAGGAGTCTTCTTAACTGTCTTTTGGTGCCAAATACCTTGGCTGCGACAATACTCATCAAATGGCCCAATGTATTCATCACCATTGTCTGATCAAATGCACTTCAATTTGTGTCATGTTTCTCTTTCAACCATGGCCTGAAAATGCTTAAATACTTCTAGAACTTGATCTTTAGTTTTAAGTAGAAAAGCCTAAACTTTCCTTGAATAATCATCAATGAAAGTAACAAAATAAAGTGCACCACTATGTATTCTAACTTTTAAAGGACCACAAACATCCGAATGAATCAACTCCAAAACATTTTCTTTTTTAGAAGCAACATTTTTTTGAAAAGAAACTCTATGTTGTTTACTCCCCAAACAATGAACACAAGTTTTAAGATGTGTACATTTCAAACCGGGTAGAAGCTCTTTCTTGAATAAAACTTGTAGCCCCTTTTCAATCATATGGCCAAGCCGCTTGTGCCACAATTCGGTAGAAGTATCATCTTCAAGTGCATTGACAACACCTTTACAAATTTTTCCTTGCATCGAATAAAGTGTATGAGTCTTCTTGCACTTAGCCACCACCAAAGAACCCTTTGTGAGCTTCCATATTCCATCACCAAATTTGTTGTTGAAGCCTTCATCATCTAGCTTCCCGGTAGAGATCAAATTAAGGTGAATGTCGGGAACATGCCTCACATCTTTAAACAATAACTTGCAACCCAAATTTGTTTCTAAGCAAACATCACCCATGCCAATAATCTTGGACAAACCTTCATTACCCATTCGAACAAACCATAATCTCCTTCGATGTAGATAGTGAAGAAATCAACTCGAGAAGTCACATGAAAAGAAACACCGGAATCAATCACTCAATTACTCTCTTGGCCTACAAAATTGATACAATCATCTTTACAAACAACCATGAGATCATCGGTAGTAATTGCCGTTGTGTCTTCTTGCTTCTTATCCATACTTTTGTCATGCTTTTTCTCCTTATTCTTGAGCTTTCGGCATTCCCGCTTCATGTACCCTTTCTCATGGCAATAATAGCACTCAATGTCTTTCTTTGAAAAAGAACCATCTTTTGATTTGTCACGGCTTTGATTACGACTATGAGAAGTCTTACTCCTCCCCCTTGTTTTGCTTCAGCCTCTCACAATGAATGCTTCCGAATGAGAGGAATCCGCTGATTTTCTTCTAATTTTTTCATTCAACAGGTTACTAGTGACTTGGCCCATTGTAATAATTCCATCGGGCGCCGAATTACTAACGGTCATAACCAAAGTCTCCCAACTTTCGGGTAAAGAACTAAGTAGCATTAAAGCCCGCAACTCATCATCAAAAACAATTTTCATAGAAGCAAGTTGGTTAACAATACTCTTTATTTCATTCAGATGTTCCGGAATAGGGCTGCCCTCTTTATATTTTAAATTAACCAACTTACGAAACATAAAGGCTTTATTTGTGGCTGATTTCCTATCATAAAGGCCTTATAATTTTTTCTATAAATCATGTACTGAAGTTTCAGTAGCAACATGATGAAACACACAGCCATCAATCTATTGACAGATAACACCAACGGCTTTTCGATTAAGCCTATTCCATTCATCATCTTTCATATCCTCGGGTTTGCCACTATCACCTTCAATAGGCCCATACAAATCTTTACAAAATAATAGGTCCTCAATTTTAGTTTTCCAAGTTACCCAATTGTTTCTATTGAAGCTAGACATACGACCCACATTCCCCTCCATTGATTTACACAAATAAATAAACTCAAATAAACCGTGAACTCTAATACCAGTTGTTAGGGAAAATCTATAATTCCCCACAAGTAAATCTATCAATGGGAATAAAAACTAATGCGAAAAAATTAAATCAAAAGTAACACAAGAATTTTTACGTGGTTCCCTCAATGTGAGGTACGTTCACGGGATCGAAATCCGATTTCATTATCAACCAAATAAGTTCCAAACGATTACAAACGAGACACGAATGGTCTCACAAACCACCCTTAGGTGAATTCCAAATAATCACAAATAAACAAGAGAAAAGACCTCACCAAATAAATAAACTAAAATCTTCAGAACAGAGTTGGAGAAGATCCAAAATAATAAATCCAAATCAACTCCACCAAAGCATCCAACTATGAAGCCGAAATCGAAGTACTCGAAGCACTCTGTCCATAAATCAATTAGCTCAATTAGCTGTTGTACCACAAAGCAAATCTCACCAAATTGATTTTTTAATCAATATAACTTGTAGCAGCCGCAGCCCTCGGAAGAGCAACAAAACAATATATATATATATATATTATTGAATCTTAGGTTTTGTAATCAAAATCCTAATTGTTACCAAATTGAATTGAGTCTCTACAAATATAATATATAAAAATATATTATACCTAAACCAAGCCAAATTAAAATTCTTTAATAAACTAATTGGGTCTCACACTCCAATAAAGAGGTATACCCAGCAATATGCTATATAATTACATAGAAAAAAAAAATTAAATACCACACAAATAATTTCTAATAAGATAAAGTTTTTTTTTTTTTTTTGTGTGTGTGTGTGTGTGCGCGCAAAATAGAAAGAGAATGTAAGATGAGAGAAGAATGAGATATATATATATATATATTTATCTTAGAGGTCATTTTATGTATAAAATAATATATATATATATATATATATTTTTAAAGTTCTATAGCAAATAATATTTTTCACAGAAACATGAGAGCTATGACTCACATAATCTTCTCCTAGTTCCATCCCAGTCTGTCCCAAACACATTTTGGGAGATTAGACATGCGGCATGGGTGCATCACTTATGAAAAAGAAAAAAAAAAAAAATTTGTTCCATACAGTCATTTTCATTCTAGTAGTTAGTCTTGAATCATCGAGCATCTTGGATGTTTTTTTGGTGGCAGGTTCATTTACCTGGAAGACGTGATGCGTTTCATGCGGGAAGACGAGTCTATAAAGACCGTGTGCCTCTTGGGAGGATCACCTGAAGTAGAAAAAATCAGCAAGGCTGCTCTCAAGAACTGGGTGGTAAGAACTATGCAATAATAGATAGCCTTTATTTATTTTTATTTTTTTTGGGTTTATTTTTTGACATTATTTACTTTTTATGGTTTTGTAATTAATAAACGTCGGAATGTGGTTTTCTTGGACGAATGGTCATTTACATGGCTAATTATGCAAATAGTAAACACAGATTTAGTGGTGGCCAAGATTCCAGAGACCTTGCATCTTTGAGCCCCGGACCTAAAACATGTTTGATTAGGTCTTGAAATGTTTTCAAACATGCCATTAATCTTGGATTACTTGTTATGTAAAAATAAATTTGGTGATTTTTATGTTTCTTTTTTCATGACTATGAAAACTTAATGTAAATTACAGGATCAATCTGCATTGTTTGGTTTTAAAACCATCATGTAAATATATATATATGGTAATCAATTACACTTGAATTCTTTTAGGTTAATGCTTTTAGAGAACGAAGAGCGCTTGCTCTAACACTCAACGATACAAAAACAGCTGTGAACAAACTTCATCAGATGGTGAATGTGCTAGTCGCCATCATCATAGGGATTTCTTGTCTCCTCATACTAGGAATCATAACCAGTAAATTTTTGTCCTCCATAAGCTCTCAGATCATCGTCGTGGCATTTATTTTTGGAAACACGTGCAAGCAAGTATTCGAATCCATCATCTTTTTGTTTGTGATGCACCCGTTTGATGTAGGTGATCGGTGTGAGATTGATGGAGTTCAGGTATGACAATCATATTTGATTTGACTTTTATTTTTTTAATTTTATGGCTTTTAGTGTATGTATTTGTGCCTGGCTAATCTAATTTCATAAATTTTCAGTTGGTAGTGGAAGAGATGAACATTTTAAATACGATTTTTCTGAGATATGACAACCAGAAGACTAGTTTTCCGAATAGTACTCTTTCTATGAAGCCCATCGGTAACTTCTATCGTAGTCCAGACATGGGTGATTCAATTGAATTCTGTGTCCATCTTGCAACTCCGGCGGAGAAAATTGCTCTGATGAAGCAAAGAATCTTAAGGTATAGAAACTCTCTCTCTTTCTCTGGTTTTAGCTTCTTCTTCTTCTTCTTGTTTTTTTTTTTTAATCTTTGCTTTTAGTATTATGCTTTCTACTTGCTATGCGAGAATGGAATGGTTTCAATATACAAAACAGTAAAAATAAATAAATCAAATAAACATAACATAAGATATATGTGATTCAGTTTAGCAATGTGCCTCCGTAAAATCCACCACATTGGTGGCAGAGAGAGACAATGAGTAGAATCAACCAACGCCTTGTATTCTCTTTCACTTTCTGGACCTGCAATGCAACCACAAACGTGAGTCCTTGTCAACTGGGTGTTCAGTCGGGAGCATTCTAATATTTAAGTCAGTAGATTGCAGGTCATAATACTCTCAGAATAACGATATGAATGTTTAAATTGCGTTCCTTTGCCCTCAGACTCCTCTTATACTAACCTGACATGACCATGGAGTATATCTCATAACAACTTGCACACATCACTTTGCCCTAGACAGGATTGTATCTCTTGTCTGATAATTTTTTCAAAGGGAAAAGTTAGAGATCATGAAAATTTTGTCATGAAAATGATCATGAAAAATTTATGATCCTTGGATTACCTTGATTAGTGGATGGTGTTTTATTTTAAGTGTAATCCAAGTGTTACGAAAGTTTCATGATTATTTTCATAAATTTTTTTTCATGATACCTAGCATTGCTGTTTTCCAGAGGAGATGAGCATAACCCCATACTTTTTGGGCTCACCTTTGACTTGGTCCACCCCTTGCTTGGGCTTTGCCGTCCAATCATCATGTTTGACTAGACGCATGACCGAATAGGAGCAATTACCAAAAAGTATAGAAATGAAAAGCCAAAACAAATAAAAATGAAGAGCAATTATTCATAGTAGTATGAAAATTTAGTAGAGTTATCACTTCTTGGAAACTCTATTATTGCAGTGATTATGTGCATTGAGCTTGTAGTTCTGATAAAATATGAGTTTGATTGATCATTTTTTGAATCCTGCCACTGCAGTTTCATTGAAAGCAAGAAGGACCACTGGTATTCGGATCCAATGATCATAGCGATGAACGTGGAGGACTTAAACAGGCTAAGGTTCGCGGTATGGATGAGACATCGGATAAACCACCAAGACATTGGAGAGAAGTGGATAAGGAGAGCCATTGTTTTGGAAGAGATGGTTAGAATTTTCAAAGAGCTCGATATGGAATACCGCTTGCTGCCTCTTGACATCAACATTCGTAACATGCCCCCTGTAACCTCCACTCGGATGCCTTCTACCTGGCCAACCTCTACTAAATGACCAAGGGAGGGCCCTATTCGGTATTGCTTTCAAGATTTTCAATTTTGTTTTTCACTTTCCTTCTTTTATTTTTTCTTATTTTCATAAATGAAAACAACATAAAGTTTATCGCTTTCATATCATTTTCATTTTTTTCCAAAAAAAAAAAAATTTGAAAGTGTTTCCTAATGAGGGTGCTTTCAAAAAGCTTTTCAATACACAGATTTTTGAAATAATTTTCAAAATAAGTTTTTCAAATTAGTTTCCTATTTTTTCGTTGCCAAGGAGATAAAATAGAAAACGAAAGTGAAAATGATACTGTCTTGATGTTAGTTTATGTTTAGTGCACAAGAGGAAAGAATTATTGCAGTGCGTATAGTACAATGGACTGTATGAACCAAATGTAGTGAACAATTGACTGCGGCCTCCAGGGGTTTTTTCATCTTTTCACTGGAAGGGCTAGGCAAAATTAACTAGGCCATGGGATTTGTCACGACTCAAACGTGCTCCTATAGGTTTAACATCGTAATCGGTCAGTAATCCTAAGATTACTAAAGGTTTCTGAACAGATAAAACAAAATTAAGGGATTAACGGAAGCAAATATCAAAAATACAATGTCCATAAAGCTGTGCAGACATACATGTAGTAAAAGTTTAAAACTTATGTACTTATATGTGACGTCATATATACGTTAGTCCTACGTCACCAATACAGATACAATCAAAGAAACTTAGTCCTAAATACAAAGCATACAAAAACTGTTTAGACAAACAGAAGAAAACAAAAACTTAAAACTTGTTCAAAAACACACTTTAACTCAGGAACCTCCTCGGGAGCGCAGTGGTTGGTTGACAAAATAGATCTCCAGGCAGTCATCACTAAGCCTGGTCACGCACGTGACCACCTACATACAAAAATAATATAATGAACTGAAACCCAGTGAATAATAACAAAGTAAAGGTTTTAATGAATGATATCCATAATAGATTCAGAAATCAGAGTTTAGAGTTGGAAACAGATTCATATTCATATTCAAAATTCAGAATTCACAAATAGTCATACATGATATATCCATTAGTTCTAACAGAGCAGATGACCCATAAAGGGACCAGATAACCCACAAAAGGGACATATATAGAGCAGATAATGGTTATACTTAACCAATTCCATAATAGAACCTCTGATACCAGGTAACAGATAACAAATATCACATGATGTTAAGAATGTCATAAATACATTTCAGAAATTTGGACAATCAATCATTCTTACAAAATCTAGTATTTTAGAAAACTGATCATATCATATCATTCAGAAAATAATTAAAATTGAACATAATTTTACAGAGTTATTACTCACAAATAGCTCCAGTAGCAAAATAGATAGATCAAACAGTCTATGGCGCGTGACCTACACAAACACATAATGGATACATATTGAAACATACACTCGGAAAACACTTAACTCATTTCTTTTCTATCTTGGAGTGTTTCTGATCCTTATCCTCATTATTATGTCTTAATTAAAGCTTATAAATGCCTAAAATACAGTGAGAATGCCAAAATATAAGTTGAAACATTTAGTCAAAATTTCAAAAACAGGACAGTTCGCTCGAGCGCAACTTTGGTCGCTCAAGCGGACCCCTTGGTCTGCAAAGCTTCTAAAAACTCTCATTTTATGCTCGAGTGCAACTTCCTTCGCTCAAGCTAAAGTCCAAAACAAAGGGTAGTCGCTCGAGCACAGGTTCTGTTGCTTGAGCTAACCCCTAAACTCTATAAATATACTGGGAGCTTCCATTCTTCACTCGAGCACAGGCTCCGTCGCTCGAGCGAAGAGCACGAATTTTGGAATTTCTAGATTTGCTTTCCAAGTTCAAAACACAATTTCAATGCACCAAAACTTGTTCATTTGGACCAAAACTTTGGAAAGCACTTAAAAACTTGTGTAAAAACATGAATTGAAGATCAATCCTCATAATCAAAGCCCAAAACCATAACAGTTTTTCCAAATCCAAGCTTGAAACTTGTACTCAACAGATGCATGCAATGATTTGAATTCAAAACTCCCAAAACATGGACAAATGAAGTGTTTAGATGTGAAATCACGGTGAGCTCTTGTAGACGTCCCCGAACGTCCCAGGAGGGAATCCCGTTTTGTTCATTTGGGTTCACTACAGTTCAGGACTCAATGTCACGGTCCTGTATCTAATCTCGCAGAGTGCAATGCAAGACCGATGAATCATCAAAGAGTCCAAATCCGGCAAATCGTTTTTGAAAACAGATTTTTTTGAAAGAAGTGCCAAACATGGACTGCTTTGCCAGATATAGAGTCGCCACCTAAATATTTATTTTGTGGGAATTTAGGAAACCCTGACTCGTTGCCTAAGGCTACGTGTCCGTCATCACCAAAGTTGCCTCGGCTCGGGAACTTGCGTACGATTGGGGAAGGTCACTTCGTGAGCACCCCCACTCGCCCGATCAAAGATCGGCCTCTACTAACCATGATATCGAGTTTTGAAAACATTATGCATTCTTATTCCGGTTATTAGCCTAGATTTACTACGTGATGCGCACAGCATACAAGTATAGACTGGATCGCCTGAGTTGGAACAAAACATTTCATGTTTGTTTTTTAAAGCAGTTTGCTACTCGCAAGTAGGCTAAAAAATATGGATTTGCCACTCTCAAGTGGGCTTAGAAAACATGGTGATTTGCCACTATCTAGTGAGCTTCAAACTCGCAATCGATGAATTGTTCCAATCCAGATAATCCAACCTTCACCCATAGGCATTCAGGCAGATATATCACATAAGCAGTTAGCCTCATGATAAGCATGCTATCATGGCAGTCACTCAAACACATGCAAAGATGCTAAAGCATAAACACTTACCAAGTACTCCGAGCCAAAGAAAGAAGCTAATTAGAAATCATGCATGAATCCTAACTATGCTAAGATGCCTAATGCAACACATACAGGTAGGGCTGCAAACGAGCCGAGCCGAGTCGAGTTCTGTAAAGCTCGAGCTCGGCTCGATAGAATTTGATAATGTTCGGGCTCGGCTCGAGCTCGATTCGAGTTATAAAAGTTGCGCTCGAGCTCGGCTCGCTAAATATTTATAAAGCTCGAGCTCGGCTCGACATAGCTCGTTTACAAACGAACGAGCTCGAGCTCGAGCTCAGCTCGAGTTTGAGCTCGAGCTCGAACACACCAACAAATTAAACTATGAATGGAGCCAAAATCAAATCTGCCAATCTTGAAAATAAAATAAAACATCCTCATACAACAATAAATCAATAACAACAGCCCAAACAAAATCTGTCAATATTGAAAATCAAATAAAACATCCTAATGCAACAATTGATACATCCTAATAACTAATCTGTCAATCTTCCTTCTCTTTCTCTTCGTCAACATCCTCAACCTTTCCTTCCTCGTCTTTCTTCTCTTCCTCATCCTCATCATCAGAAATTTCCTTCTCTACATAGTCTTCTCAATCCAAAGAGAGATTGGGTAACTAATGAATTCAAAATGCCCAATCGTGCTCCTGTCAGCACCAGCAGCAAGAGCTTCCATGAACTCTTTGGTACCAGACCTCGCAATTGTACCAAGATTGTTCGCCAAATCTGCAGCCATTAAATTTAGATTTAGAGACAACATAAAAATCCCAACAAACCATACATATATGCAGGTAATATGTTTATTTATGCAAAAAATAAATAAATAAAGAAGTTATGAGTCTTACAACTTTGACAGTTGCAGGGGTGATGTTTCAAACCGAGATTGGCTGCCGATTCATGATAGGTCCATTTGATAGGTCCATTTACTGAGATTACAAAGGAAAATGTAAGAATTCCACCAAGAAAATTATTGCCAAGTTTTCATCAGTGGCAAAGTTGCTAGCTTACCACTAATTTTACCACTGCCTAAACAATATAACTTATAAGCAAAGCCTCTTATTTTTATGGCCATTCTACAGATGTTCCATTGGGGTAGTGTATATATATATATGACTTTAAAGAATTTTTCCAGAATACTGTTATTGGCAATAAAGGAAAATTAATTACAATAGAAGGAAAAGAGAGATATCACACACAGCTGTCCTGATAAGAAACAGTTCATAAGCATACCTAAGAATGCCTTCAGATTTGACAAATTTAGGCAATCCATCCGCCAATCCTCTTACAAAACCAGGTTGAGTCTGAACACAAAACTTGACTGCCTCAAAGGGGCAAAGAGCAACATCAGCAATGGCCTCCGCAGAAGCCAAACCAGCAAGGTAGATCAGAGTTTTGTATTTGGCAGCATACTCTGGTCCAGTATCATGTATTTTGCAGCAAAATAGAAATGAAACCACGAAGGAATAAGGGAAAATAAAATATCAGTATCATGTAACACAGATGAAAGGTCTAAATTATGGCATAAATCACCTCGAACATCAAGGGTTAGTGAGACAAAGCCAGCATAAAACACTGATTCATAAAAAAAATATGTGTAAGTATATTATTTTAGAGACTCCAAAATGAAGAAATCAAAAACATAGAAATGAAATCATGAAGGAAAAAGGGAGAATAAAGTATCAGTAGAAATTAATGCCTAAGCAGAACAGCCAATTGAAGAGATTCTAAACCTATGTAATGAAAAATTAATGAGAAAATTGGGATCTGAAGAACTTGTACCTATTTCAGCAATGAATCAATAGTTCCATAGACCTAGTCCATTTTTAGTAAAGCACAACTCAGCAAAGTAAGCTGTAAGCCTGAAGAACATATATATATATATATATATTTAAGCAGTTTTACTGAAGAAGATCTGAAGCATGAACAAGACAATAAAAAAAACATAGAACTTCCATATCCCAACTCCAATATATAAAATTACATCACTTAAAAAAAAGAACAAGAGTCTTGCAAGTTTCTCTTAGTAAGCAAAAAGAGAGACTGAAACTGTGTGATGATGTCTTCACTTGAATCAAGGTCCAAAAGTTCCAAAAGTTTCCTTCAATTTTGTTGATAAAGCTCCAAAAATCTAGTTCATTTCATAAAGATGAATATTAGTGTAAAATCTTAAAATAATTACCATGAACAACTCTTGCATTTAATGAAAAAAATTAAAAACATTAAACATACCTTGTCAAGATGTCATAATTACAAGGAAGAAACCATTAAGGCAGCAAAATCTCTTTAAAAGATGGCTCGCCAACCTATGAAAAGAAGCAAAAAAAATTAATTTCATCTTTTTTTTTTCTTCTACTTTTCACATAAATTGATTATTAGAAGGGACTTTAATTATATAGGATAAAAGATTATACTTACATCCGGTGTCTTTTTCAGTCCATGTAATGCACATACCCAATCAGCTCCACACAACAATATTTGGACAGTTTCTGTTGACAATGATGCACGATAAGGATCAATGACTCTACCACCAGCACTAAATGTAGACTCCGAAGCTACTGAAGTGATAGGAACCGATAATATATCACACGCCATTTTAGACAATATACGAAACTTCAGATTATTCACTTTCCACCACTCTAATGCATCAAAACAGGAATCTGAATCTTCGTTACAAATATAAACTCCTTCTTCTAAATAAATGTCCAAGTCAGATTTCACAGGTTGAATGGTGTCGGATTTTCTAACGAAAGATTCAAATTTCGATTTTCCAGTTACAACAGATTTTCCCACACCTTGCATACAACTACTTGAACCAGTTGCTCGTGTGTTGTGCAAAAAACTTCTCTCAGTATTTGATGTGGTGTGAATAGAAACATACTCATTGTAAAGCTCATATAGAGCCTCACGAACCATAGAGATGTTTCTAGTAGCTTCAGCTTCTGGGTAGATCTCTGGAAAACAAAAATCAATAAACATCATTTTGTATCTTGGATCTAAAACAGCAGCCATAGCCATCAATAAATTGCATTCACCCCAATACTTGTCAAATTTGACCTTCATCTTCAAAGTCATTGCTCGAATGTATTCATTGTCATCTACTGATTTCTCATTCAATATCTCTTTTATTCTCCACACCTCTGTAAGGAACAAATTAGAAGTTGGATAGTCACTTCCAGAAATGATATTTGTAACTTCATTGAAAATTGCCAAAAATTGACACACATTCTCAACTTTTATCCAATCTTCAAGGCTAGGCACATAAATAAAACCCAAATCTCTCTCTTGGTACCTAGGGAAGACATCTTTAAACTCCAATGCAGTAGCCATCATCATATATGCTCCATTCCATCGTGTAGGACAATCCAAAATCAATTTCTTTGCAGGCAATTGCAATCGCTAACAATTTCATTAAATTGAAGAAGACGAGCTTCTGATGCAACCAAATACTTCACACCTTCACGAACACCATCAACAATATCTCCAATTTCACTAAGGCCATATTGCACCATGATATTGAGGATATGTGCACAACAACGAACGTGAAAAAGTTTTCCGCCTAATGGTAATTTCTTCTTCATGGCAAAGTTTTCTTTCAAGACCCTCAAAGCAACGTCATTGTATGAAGCATTGTCAACTGTAACAGTAGCCACCTTGTTTTCAATTCCCCATTCAACTAAACATTTGTGAAGGGCATCAGCAATGATAACACCGGTGTGCGGAGGTGGCACATTACAAAAGTTGAGGACACGCTTTTGTAATTGCCAGTCATCATCTACAAAATGAGCTGTTATGACCATATATTGGATTTTTTGCCCCGATTTCCACAAATCTGTTGTGATACTGATTCTGTTAACATTCTTCATCAATGCTTTCAACTTCTTCTTCTGAATGTCATAGGTTGATACACAATCATTTTTTGCTGTTGTACGACTAATCTTTTGCCAATATGGGGTAGCAGTCCTCATAAACTTGTTAAACAAAACATGCTCCATTTTCATAAAAGGATACTCATGATAAAGTATCATGTGAGAAGCAGCTTCCCTTACCTTCGCATGATCATACGTGAAGGTAGAAGCACTGGTCACATTATCGGATCCAATTGTAGAAAATGATAAAACCTTTTGCTTCTTTTCTGCAAGTTTGCGTGCCACACAATTTTTCTTCAAATGCCTCAGAAGTTGAGTTGTAGCACCAGTTGCATGAATTGCAAATTATGTTTTGCACCATTGACATTGAGCCTTCTTCGTACCATCTGGAAGGACTACTTCAGTAAATTCTTTCCAAGCTTGGGATGTCCTTTTTCTAGATTTCTTTTCAAATGGGTTTTTGTCATTTACAGCTTCTTCATTGTCTCTTTCATTGTCCTCTATTTCAATCATATCATCAACATCAATCTCAACATTATTCACAACATCATTGATAGAATTATCCATGAGTGGACTAACGGATGACTCTTCGAACGAAGAAAATGGTGTACACGAATCTTGTTCTGGAGAAGTGAGATGAAGTTGTCTATTTGACATATCTAGAAGGGAGGGGGGAAATAATTTCAAAATATGAGGCTTAAAAAATGTAATTAATATTGTTAGAAAAGGAAAGAAAACTAAAATTTAGATTTTTAAAAATTTTCTATTTGATGCAAAGGCCAAATCAATTACAAATAAGACACACGACAAAAGAGATTTAAATGAATGAGATAAATTACTCACACCAATTCCACTATGCTAAAAGAAGAAAAGAGTATAATTCAACTTAGTAAATATGCAACTGTGTGGGGTATACAATACCAATCAGACTATACAAACCCAACAAGTAAAACATTCAGAGAATAAAATACAATTGGTATCTCAAAGCCCTAAATATAAATATACTTAGATGATAGTATACCACCCAATATCATGATAGGGACAAAGCTCACATGAGAGGCCAACCAAATTATTCATGGTCCCCCACCAGCTCAAGTAAAATATTAACTATATAACAGTATGATGATGTAAAAAATTGCTCTAAAGTTACCAAGGTTTCGGTTGAACTCTAATTTGGGGCAATAAAGTCACTTCCCATCAAGTATATTTATTTATGTATATCCCATAGGCTATAGATGAAATTGACTTGGATTGAATTGGTTTCTAGCTTCCAAGTTGGTCAGACTCCCAAGATTTTAAAGCCTAGATTGTTCTAGCTTACTTGAATAGTTCCAGAGCCCTAAAATAAACAAAAAGCTGTTGGAAAAAAGAAAAAAAAGGGAAAAAAATCAACAAATACGAGTCCAGTTGGTTAGCTAGTTCCATTCATCCTGTAACAAATACATCAAGAGCTAAAATATTGAATTTGAATAGTTTAATATTTTAGTCAGGATCTTTGATTTATTTATTTTATAAAAAAAAAAAAAAAAATCTGTATATATATATATATAGAACACAGAGAGAGAGAGAGTATAACCAGTTGAAGTCCCACTGGGAAGGAAGAGTTTTGCAATCTAACCCTCTCTCTCTCTTTATCTCTAACCTAACCTTACACAAATTATTCTAGTGATATGAGATATGATATGTTAGCTTCAATCAAAATCCAGATGATCAGAAACCCTTCAACCCAAAAATTGAAGAACAAAAGTAAGGAATAGAAACTTACCACAAAGGATTGAAAAGAAGATTTTATCTTCTAGTCCCAAATCTTCACCAAAACAAAGAAACGTTGAAATAGAGATGTGTTCTTCGTTCGATTCGATGTTGTAATCCTAGCCCCAAAATTTGTCTGCATAGAAAGATGAGATGATGAGACCAAATCTCTTGAAATAGAGATGAAAAATAAGAAAATAAGGAAGGAGGAGTAGAGAAAATAGAGATGAGATGAGATGATTTTATCTTCTCTCACACTTATTCGAATCAGGAAAAGCTGGGATGGAAACAAGGTTTTGTTTTGGGTGAGAGAAGAAAAACGCAGTAGCTTCCAAATCTGAGGTGAGGACTGAGCTGAACCCTAATTTCATAACACATATATATATATACCAGGCTCGCGAGCCCAACCGAGCCGAGCCTTATCAAGCTCAGGCTCGGCTCGTTAACAAAACGAGCCTAAATTCCTAGCTCGAGCTCGTTTATTAAGGAACCGAGCCGAGCTCGAGCCGAGCCTAATCGAGCCGAGCTCGAGCCTGTTCGCGAACAGCTCGGTTCGTTTGCAGCCCTACATACAGGTATGCAACTAAGATAGGCTCGGCTATTCTAAGATGGCATATGAAATGCAACAAATGATACACGTATTCAACTCGGAATTGAAATACAATGCAGTTAGTATGATGCGCTGAGCCCGGTGCATGCAAGACAGATGAATGGATGCAAACATGCGAGCATAAGTATGCTAATTGAAACATGCCTTAATCTAACCATCATAAGCCGATAAATAAAAGGGAGAAAAACGTGGGGTTGGAAAACATACATCACACACACGCACACTTATTACAAAATTGCCCTCGCTTGGAGGGTCCGAATAAATAATACAGTCCGAATAAATAATTAACTACTCTAGCTAATTAAATATTACAAAACCCTAGTTAATTAACAAATTAACTAGGAAATCAAGTAAATTAGCATGCAAGCTAAATGGACCGCCTCAGCTCTGTTCCGAATGATGAATGATGCATGCTTGAGTCGCCTCGTCGGAAAATCCCTCGCAATGCCCCGATTTGCCTTTGTTTGCAATTAATCCCGAAATGCTGTGCAAGGCTTTAGAAAGCTGCTGCTTTCTGATTTGCTGCAACAGAGAGCAAGAAAGGGGCATGGCAAAGTATTTTCACATATGTATGTACACCTCGATCCTCGTACACCAATCACGCATCTCGATGCATGATGGTCGAGGAGTCGAATTGCACGAATCGATATGAAATGAATGCACATATAAACACAACAAGGCCTAGACTCCATCACGATTGATCCGAAGTGTCGGCGACCGGGAATTGAGACACGTTTCGTCACTTGGAGTACGAAACGTCCCTCGTTTTCCATACTTGGGCTAACTCCTATCCCAAACACAATGCAAATGAGATGGCATACATAATGCGACTTAACATGTAACCTAGCATACGCAATGCTATGGACTAAAATAGCATACACAATGCACGTGATGTAACATGGCATACGCAATGCTCTAACATGCAACCTAGCATACGCAATGCTATGGACTGAAATGGCATACACAATGCACGATGGACTTACACCAACATGAGTGGACCTCAGCCATACTCACATCAGTGGCCATATGAAGAAAATGAGATAACCGAAATACATGCAAACATGCACGAATGCAATGGACCGATCCTAGGACACAACATGCAACTCTAACAAGGCATGACAAGGAATGAAATATGGCATAGGATGGCGCATGATACAGCTCTGAAATGGCATAAAATATGGTCCCGAAGCATGCAAATATGGCACACAATGCAAGCTAGGGGGTCCGGGTACCGAAACTAGTGAAGTGTGTTACACTAGAGGTACCCAAAGCGATGCACAAATGGAAAAACCAACCCCAAACAGACCCTAGGCAGGTCTGAAATAGTGGGGAAATGGCCTAAAATGATGGCTCGGAATGCAACGAAATGGAGCTCATTCAATGGTCCGAAAACAAGGCATACGAGTTCGACTCTCAAACACATTTAAAGAGTACAAAACATGGCAATATAGCATTCAAAAAAGCTCTGAAATATGATGTATAATGAGCCCAAAACATGAACACACCTCAGTATATGCATGGAATGAACCTCAAAACTCAAAGTTAAGCATGGGTATTGAACTACAAGCATGCAAAACCAACATCATTCAACTATGAGACCCAAAAACAGAGCTAGGGCAGTCCAAAATAAGCACAATATCAGTTTAAGGCATGGCCAAAAAGTGCTAAAATCAAGGGTCAACAAAGCATGCAAAGAAAGCCAATGAACCATGATTTACACTACACGTATATGAAGCACATGAAGGCTCATCAAACCAGCCAAAAACAGAAGTATGCCATGCCAAAATATGCCCCAATAACTACTGAAACTCAGTCAATGCATGCAAGAATGATGGGCGCCTTTGAAAGGCCAATAAGAGGGTTGTTCTACACATATAAGATAGACATGCAAGATGGTAAAACAACCTCTAGACAGAGGTTCTGAGGGTCCTAAAACCCACCAAAAAGGCCCTGAAATGGGTCAATGAAGCATGCAATGAAAGGTCCCTTTGAAAGGCCTTGAATGAGATTGTTCTACACATGCATTAAAGACACAAAATATGGCCAAAGGGGTGCTGGATAGAGTTAAGGAAGACCTTAAAACTCACAAATAATGGCTTGAAACAGGACTTCGCAACATGCAAGTAGGAGCCCATTTGGAAGGCCAAAAGGACCAACAAACAAAACAAGGAGAGAGAGGGCCACCCCCTCTCTGATTTTGGCTTTCAAAACAATATGTTAGCCACTGAAAATCCATTGGATTTCAGTGGCTAGAAGGCCAAACAAAGCATGAAACAAAGGCCTAGATGCAAGGCTCAAAACAAGATGCAAACAAGCATATAAGGGGGCAGATGACCCCAAAAATAAAAATTCCCTTAATCAAACTTCAAGAGAGGCTCAAAATAAGACACTTTTCAGTTTATGACAAATCTCGAAAATGCTTGCAAGCAAGGCTAAGATAGGAAGCAAAATAAGCCTACGAAGAGGGATGGAGCATACAAGGAGATAGATGACTTCAAACAGAAAAGTATCCTCAATCAAACTTTAAGAGGAGCTCAAAATAAAACTTTTTTCAGTTTATTTCAAAGTCCAGAAATGCTTTCAAATAAAGCTAAACAATGAAGCAAAATAATACAAAAATGGAAAAAATAGAGACTTACCCTTGTAGAGAAGACCTCCAGCAACTTCTGGACCAAGATGGTGAACCTTCAACCTCTGGAAATCAGTACCAAGATGCTTGGATGGATGGTGGAGGTGGTAGGCTAAGGGTTGGTGTGCAAATGGTGCAAGAATATTAGGGTTTTGGAGCTCAAGTGTAGAGATATAGAGAGAGAGGTGTATAAGCCATAACCAAAATTGTTGAACCCTTAAAATGGAAGAGGAGGGCCTCTCTTATAGAGAAGGGAGGCCAAAGCTTCTCTTGGAAGTTTCAAATATCCTCCATACACGTGTATGAAGGATGCACCAAATGGCCCTTAGTTGGCACAGCTGGATTGCATTCAGAGAGAGCAAAAAGCAGATGGTTGGCCGACCAGTTAAGGTGGTCGGCCGACCACTCCCCCTGGTCGGCCGACTAGGGGTCAAAAGGTTTAACCTCCAAAGGTGGTCGGCCTACCCAGAAAGGTGGCCTCTCAGATGAGTAGAATACAGCTGTATGGTGAAAAACCAGAAAATGTGATCTAGGAGAGAGAAAAACCAGCTTTCTAGCAAGGTTCAAAAGGGTCAAGAAGAAATACTGGTCGGCCTACCCATATTGGTGGCCTCCCAGATGAGCACAACACAATGGTGGTATGAAAAACCAGAAATTATGGCCCAAAAGTGAGAAAAACCAGCTTTCTATCAAGAAAATCGGCTGGAGGAGAGAGAAAATGGTTTTCAAAAGAATTGCTGGTCTCCCACTATAGTACCACCTTTCTAACAATGAAAATAGGGTCTACACCAAAAATGGATCCAAACCAATGCAAAATGAAGGTTTGGGGGCCAAAACACGCGGCCCGGGGGCCCGAAAACAGGCTGTAAGCACCGGAGGTGGCGTACAACCATGAAGGTGATCTCCCGGGCCATAGTGTCCCTCTAAGGAGAGGAAACAAGGTGTGTGCCAAAAACCGGAGCAAACGGAGGTAGTTAAGCGGTCCCGAATCGAGGCACACGGCCGATGGCTTCGAAAATCGAAAATTGGTCTCCAAATGGGCAAAATGGCCTACGACCACGAAACGTAGCCTATGGCCACTGAGAGATGGTCTACGAGACCTCTCCCTCCCTTCGGGAAGAGAAAACGGGACTTGGTTCGCAAACTGAGGCAAAGCACAAAAGAGCCCCGAAGTCCGGAGGCAAGGCTCGCAGCCGAGACTCTGAAACCTCAAAACGAGCACAATATGCATCATCACCGAGCACTCAATCGGTGACGTCTGAGTCTTAAGGTCGGTCAAAAATGGGGTGTCTACAGCTCTCAAGACTTAGCAAAAATATACACTTGCATGTATGAATTCTTGGAAAGTAAACTCAAAACTTGGTGATTGAAGCATGCATGCAAGGATTGTTCCTCATTACTCCTTCCTTAGCTCAATTCATGTGTGTGATCTCTAAATTCTCTTGAATTCACATGCAAAGTAGTTTAATTTCAAAAAGTGAGTTAAATTCTTACCTAGAATTCTCAATTCCTTGAATCCTAGCAATTTCTTGTACAATTCTTCTAATTCTCTTCAATTCCTTAGTAATTCCTCTTTTTACCCTTGTTAGATGATGGTCTCTCTCAAGAGTAGTCTTATTTTCTCTCTAAGATTCTCTAGGTTGTGTTGAGCTCAAAATAATGAGCTAAGCTCATGGTTAGTGCATATATAGATTGAATTAGCTTAAACTAATTAAATGTTATTAGAGCTAAGTTAAATTATTTTAATAATTAATTTATTCTAATTATTTGATTTCGAATCAAAATCTAATTAAACTTACCATAAGTCTCTAAAAATTCTAAATAACACATGCGTAGTCAATTTCATGTTCAGATGCCGATAAGAACTTCAATTCGCATATTGAATCGGAAATTTAAATAGATATTCCTACAACCGACAGATACAAGCACAATTAACACAAAACACGTGCAATTAATATAAAATTTTCTCTTAATTACATATTAAGCATTCTTAATTAAGGATAATAAACTAATCACAGGTCGGGATTGTTACAGGATTCAATTTTCTTGTCCAAGTTTTGTAATTAAGATTTTATATTCATTGTTATATAGTTGACATTGATTTTTTTATTTTTTCATATGTAGTAGCTGAATCTTTTTCAATACACACAAACACAAGTGTATGCACAAAAATAAAAATACAAAATTTGTTATGCATTTTTTTGTTATAGTGCAATATTGAAACCCAGTTAGGATTTTTCAAAACAAAAATATTTCACCTTTTTTTATTTATTGTTTATTATTTATTATTGTTTTATTTTAATCCTATGTTATAAAAGATGTTTTTAGGATGCAACACACCACTCAATTCAAACTCTTGTTGGAATTGGAATTCAAATTCAAATTCAAATTCAATTTTGTTTAGACTATATTTGAATCTTGGATTTGAAAATAAATTTGTGAGAGAAAGAAAAATAAAAATGAAAAAAAATAACTTCATTCACTTTTTCATACATAAATCTGTCATTAATTCAATAATCAAATACAATCTAAAAAATAAATACTACTAATGAATAATTTAATCAATGCCCATCAAATTTTTGTTTTTGGACCTTACAAAAATAAATAAATAAATAAACTTTTTTTGCTGCTTATTTTCTTTTCTTTTCTTTTCCTTAAATTTTTTATTTTTAAATCAAACTAATAAAATATGACATTAGAACTTTGCAAGTATCATTTTATTAAAAGATTTGACATATCTCTAGTTAGAGAGAAGTTCATATAGATAATGAAAGATTTAACGTTAATAAATCTAGTTAGGCTTTTCAACTTTACCATGACTCCCATTGTGTTGATATTTTTGTTTTTGTTTTTGTTTTTGTTCATTTATTAGTTTTTTTTAATTAAATTGTACATGGAAAAAAAAAAACAAAAAAAAGAGTAATGTTAGGGATTTCAAACATTTTTACCAAATATGTCACATGGGTGTAGGATCTACATAGGACTCACATCGTGTGGGTCCCACACCCATGTGACACATTTAGTAGAAATGTTAGTAAAATATTTTGGGTCTCTAATATTTTATCACTCCATTTTACTCTAAATATACTCATTTCTTTGTCATTATAAATAGTTACATTAATACCCTATCATACAAAGTACAATCCTTGAAAAAATCAAAATTTCAAGGGTATTAATGTATTTGAAACAAAGAAGAGAGTATATTTAGAATAAAGTAGAGTGAGAACAACGACTCCTTAACAAAATAGATCACATTGATAATTCGGATTTCAAAATAATCATATCATTTTGGATGGATAAAAGAAATTTCTTTGTAAATTGTTTTTTAAGAAAAAAAATATATATTATACTAAAATATATTACAAATTTTAGTGTTTTATATTATATTAATAGATACAATAAAATTTTAAATTCATATAGCATTACTTTTTTTTTTTTTTAAATAATAACCCAACGTTAATTTCTAAGAATAAATAAACTACACTTTGCCCATTAAATTTTAGCTTTTTCTCACTTCAATTATTTATTTATTTTCACTTAAATCCTTAATTAATTTTTTTTTTAATTTACTAACTACCGATGTCCATTTAAAATTGAATGAAAAATGCCACGTTGGCATATGTCGCAGCATATTATTGTTTTGAGTTAACTCATTAGGGAGTTAACTAATTGGATTGGCTCAGATTCTAAAAACCTTGTTACTTGTGGTTTTAGAAGCTGAAGTTGCAGCATCAATTTGCCAGCAAGTTGGCAAGTTAATGTCATGAAAAAGTACTATTTTGTCCTCCAATTTTGTTGTATAAATAGGAATGTTAGTAGAGTGAAAAAATCAGAGCAAATTAAAGTATGTGAGAGCAAGCAAGTGTAAGCAAAGTGTGAGTTGAGATTGAGAGTCAACTTCTCCTCCATTGTTGTATTTGTTTGTTCTCTTGAAATTAGTGAAAATTTGCCCCCGTAGATGTAGGCGCATTGCCGAACCATATAAACTTGTATATTTCTTGTTTGATTGCATGTTTGTATTTGTTTCTGGACCCTGAGCGTAACACATATGGCATGATAACGGGTTATTATTGATTACTCTCGCAATTCTATATGATATTATTTATGTAATGCTCTAAACAAATTACATAATAACAAATTTTAAGAGTGGACATGTAACTTACTTCTTTTAGGTGATTAAGAGATGACCCACTTACTATATGTTATGATTTTTCATTTGTTAAGAGCACTGTATAAACATCTTAAAGTTACTCCGATGCCATAAAAATAAAAACTAAGATCCAAAGTTTTTATAAAAAAAAAACATTAAAGAGAGAAAAATATAATTTATCCTAGTTTATGTAACATGGCATCACATAGTTACCAACATGATATTTTCCATCCAAATTTGGATAGAAATAGACTATTGGAATAAAGTGAGAAAAATTAAAAATATTGCATACCAAAGTAAAGAAAAAAAAAATAGAGTGAAGGACCATAGTGAAAATACTAAAACTTGAGAGGGTAGACTGCAATTTATCTCTATACTGGATTGTGTTTCCTTCGGCCACGTGTTCTGTTGGGAAACTATCATAGTCCTCTCCAATATTTGGACACTCCCAACAGAGAGAAGAGCTCCCATTCATACCTTAATTTCATTTTATATTTCTATCTTTCTTGAAATTTTTAATTCGGATTTGTACTGATGATCTAAACTGTTTATCTTGTAAATTTCGTAATAAAAGTCATCTATCAAAAAATTATAAATACTGTTGGTAAAAATTTGGTTTAAGCCCAATCAACAATGATTAATCAACAGACTTAAATAAATTTTAAATAAATACAAATAAAAATCTGGCTCTGTGGTTGAGTTCTATGCCTTAAACAAATTAAGGACTTCCCTAGAGGTTATCAAGTAAAGAAGAATTTGAGCAAAAAAGAATATGTATTTATTCAATTGGATTGTCACTTGCTACCAGTTACAAGAACATCAAACAAGAACAAAGAAAAAAACAAATACAACAATCGACAGAAGGAAAGAAATGGGGGTTAGAAAAAACTATCACTAATATACTCCTAACAATTGCTAAATTAAACTACTCCTAGATAGAAGCTGATATCACAAATTGTGAGTGGTTGTGGATTCCTCTTTCTTCTCTACACCCAACTCTATTTTATACTTTGACTTGCCCAACCTTCAGTTATTATCTTCCTTGATTTTTTATCCCTTTACATATCTATCCCGACATTCTAGGGACTGTTCTTTTGAACTTTGATCTTTCCCTTGATTCTTTGTCGCCATCCTTCTTATCCTTTAAAAAGAGTCCCGTAATACATCCCTCTTATTATACCATGTTAGCAACTTGACCACATCAACCAGCCTATTACGTCAGCAACCGGTCGACGAAAAGTTTCCAAATTTTAATTCCAACAATGCCCCTCTTCATTCAAGGTAAAAATCTTTTGCCTTGAATGACTTTATTCTAGGCTTATCAATAACAACAAACCCTTTTTGATCAACCCTGGGCCTAAAAACCCCTTGACCTTTTCGAGCCTATTAACAATTTCTAGGCCCATATATTGCCAGGCTCCCTCCAATGTACCTAATTTGTTATTTTATTTGGGCTCCACACGAAGGTTCTTAAAGTTTTCAAACTCTTTATCTTCACCACTTTCTTTCAACAAACACTCCATTTGCCTCTGAAACTAAGAAACCCTAAGCTCTCCAACCTTGTCTTCTGATTCAAACTCTGACTTGGTTCGTCGATTCCCTTATGAAGCCATCCAACTTATCGAAAAGAACAAATTGACTCGCAAATCACAACTAATCTCACCGCTGGTGTTGGGGAACTTGGGCCTTGTGTCCTAACCACCTTTCTAGATGGTCTGTCTCCATACTACCCAATCGTTGATGATAAAACTCTTCTTTGGACCAATCTTCACTTTTGTGGCTAAACTGGTCAACAGGCCCTAGTTCATGGCCGAAACCAACTGATGCGTGGGTAACTTGGGTAAAGAGGATGACTACCTTTAAAGGGATATGTGGCACAAGTTAGGTATTTACCACGCCATTTAGTTGTCTGCCATATTCTTCGAAATGGACCCATGGCTTATTAGTGCTGCCAAATGTTTTTGGTTTACCTCCTGCAATTCTATGATGCTCAAGTTTGGTATGACTTCTCCCACCATTCTTGATGTTATGCATTTTATGGGTCTCCCTGCCTATGGCCAAGACATTCATGCTCTTCTTAAAACTTCTGAAGTCAAGCATGATGTTAAGATAGGTAATTATGGAAAATTCATTTCAGACCGTTCAAAAAAAAAAATGGTATTTCTTTAGTCACTGAAAAGACTGCCTTTTACTTATGCTGGTTGTGCCAATTCCTCTTTTGTATGGGCAACTTTAGGATTGCTAAGGAATATCTCACCCTTCCCTTTTAATTCAAGAGGGTAGACAACTGCCCTTTACCCCTTTTCTTTTGGCCACCATGTGTAGAGGCCTTTTTTCACTCCATGATAAAAGAATTAGCCATAGTGCAGGTGGCCCTTTTCGGCTTTTCCAAGCTTGGCTTCTCATTTATTTCCCAAAGGTTAGAACCAATAGGAGAGTAGAGTATACCTCTAAATGTGAGACCTATTCTAAGTTCTTTCTCTCTCATCGACCCTCCTCTAATGTCACCTTTACTCAATATTTCTCCACCTTTCTAAGTTTTACTATCGACAGAATTCATTTTCTTTATTTTCAATCCTTTCTTTTTACTTTTACCTTTTTGTCCTACCTATATGTTGACCCCACTACCTTAGATGATGACCTCTAGCAGGCCCAAAAGATAGTTTGGGGCATCTGTCTCACCCTTAGACACATTTTCGTTGGATTATCTCTCTTTAATAATAGGCATTCTACATACAGTTTTAAGAGTTACAATCTTATCCAATGGACCAGGCAATTTGGTTTGATCCAAAGCATTCCTCTTCTTTATGTTTATCTTACCATCTATGAATATATAAATGCTAGAGTCTAGTTCACTAAGCAACCATTTGCCTATGCTATCCTGACTGAGAATCAGAAGCTCTTGTATGGGCCCAGTTTCTTTGCCTTTGTGGTTAGCTCGAATATTAGCAACATGTTCAAGGATTAGTGGACTATCCTTAGTGCTATCATATTCCATAAATTACTGGAAGAATACCTATCTTGCCTTTCCCTTTTTTATCGACAGAGCCAAATCTATAAGTCACTTACTTCTTTCTTGTTGCTCTTGTCTAATGTTCTTGGATTTTATTTATTTATTTATTTATTTTGTTGCTGAAAGTCATTTGTTTTTTCAACAACTGATGTTTTAGAAGAGATTGGGGATGCTAGCATCTCTTATTCATTGCTTCCTTCCAGCAACGCCAGGACCTCTAGTAAGGCTAAGGATAAGGCCCCCAAGGTCTATGCAAAGAAACCCAAAAGGAGAAAGAATCCCATGGATGACCCTCTCATGGCTTTCTCTTTCATACCCTATGATGTAGAACTTGAGAGGAAAGCCAAGTAGAACTCTCCTCCTTTCTTTCAAGGCACATCCTTCTTCAACAAAATCAAAGAAAAGACAAAGTCCTATTAGCTTAGACACAGAGAAAGGCAAAGATTCTGACATGGACAACCTGACTCTCGAAGAACATAGACTTATTCTTGAAGATTTGTCTCTTGCAGAATAAGCACTAGTCTATGAAGCTCAAATCCCAATACCACATGCTGATGTTTCCCTAACAAGTTTTTCTTCTAATGAAGGCAATATTCCCGTTATTTCTCTTCTTACAAAACCTACTAAGAAGGCTAAGATTCCTCAGGTTTAGTTCTTTTTTCCTTTTTCTTCTTTTTTGTTTTTGTTTTTGTTTTTTTTTATACATTTGACCTTTATTACTTGGCATGTCCTTCACCTTTCTTTCTATCTTCTCTTCCCCTTTCTTTTCAGCCAAAAAAGAGAAAACTTCTAGCGGTTAAAGACACCAGTAGCCCCTCTAGAGACTCTGCTCTTCTAATTCTTGATCAGAAATTAGCACATCAGGAAGACACCTTTAACTCATCTATAGCAGAAATAGTTGCCAATCTGCTACACTATGCTACAACTATTATGCTTGTTCTACCTCTACAATCTGTCCCTTTTGGGGATGATGAAATCAGAGCTTATCACTACTCCAACTCTGAATCCTTAAGCAGTGATAGCTCAATCCTCCAACTTAATCGACAGAGGTTCCGTCGATAGGATGATGAAGCCTAGCCTTTTAGTGGATGGGCAATGGATCTAATTGGGAAAATCTTTCCTCTTTCCTCAAAGCAACATTCTTACTTTTTAGTGGCTACTGATTATTTCACTAAATAGGTAAAAACAGTGCCATTAACAATAGTGACTTAAAGCCATGTAATTGATTTTATAAAGCAGTACATAATACATAGGTTTAGGTTACCCCAGTCGATTATAGTTGATTAGGCCACCATATTTAACAGGGATGAGATCAAGGAATTTGCCAAGGAGTATGGCATTCAAGTCCTTAATTCATCACCTTATTATGCTCAAGCTAATGGCAAGCTAAATCCACCAATAAAATAGTAAAGAATACCTTGGAAATGATGGTTGAGGAGAATCCTAGTGATTAGCATAATTTGTTATCCAATGTATTATGGATTTATAGGAACTCCAAGAAAAACAACATTAGGACTACCCCCTATGAATTGGTGTATGGCCATGATGCAGTATTGCCCTTAGAGGTGACAGTTCAATCTAGTAGAATGGCCTTGCACTATGATAGCCCTATCGATGAGTATGCTGAAGCCATGATGATAGAATTGCAAGACTTGGAAAAAATGAGGGTTATGGCCTATAATCATTTTCTTGCTCGGAAAAAAAAAGGTTGAAAGAGCTTATAATAAAATGATGAGAGCCAAGGTATTTTCAGAAGAAGATTTGGTGTGGAAAACTATATTGTCATTCAAAAGCAAAGATCCAAACTTTGAAAAGTGATCCCCAAATTGGGAAGGGCCATTCAAGGTTTACAAAGTCCTCAAGGGGGCAGCTTATCATCTTGTATCCACAAAAAGAGTCCCGCACAGGAGAGTCATAAATGGAAAATATTTTAAAAAGTATTATCCAACCATGTGGGAAAGTATCAAGCATGTGTAAAGAAAAGAGCTTGTTTCCATTGATAAGGTCAAATAAAATTCACATACAAGAAAGGTTATCTTGCTACCTAGAAAAAAAAAAAAAAAAAAAGTTTACATAAGAGAATCTCAATCCTTTTGGAGGGCAGTCACAAAACTGGCCTAAGCTGAAAGGATAACTCTTCTCTTTGCCTCACTTGGAAGAGGTTCCATTGTGCATCTTTGAGGGCGGTTAGGCCATCTTGAGCTAACAACTGGTTCATTTGTTGGTTAATATTACTCTGTTATTCCATCAAAGTAACTTGTTGAACTTCAGTTGCAACCAATTTCACGTATAATTGTTGAATTTGTACTAAAATGACAGTCTTCCTCTCATCAATGGAAGCACTAGATTTGGAAATAGCATGGGTTCTAGTAGAAACACTAGCCAAAGTGTGGAAAACATGCCTCACAGAGGCCATCCTGGCGTTGGTAGCTTCAAATTGTACCACGAAAGAGAGGTGTTGAGGAAGTTGGCCCACGAAGTCTTGAAAAGACGTGAGGTTGATCGGGGTCTAAGAGTCTTTCTACTAGTGGCATGAAACTCTAAAAGCCACCAATAAGTTCTTTAGCCCGGATGAGGGAAAGATCCTCAAAAGAATGGCTGAGTAGGAAAAAAAATTGATCAACTTCTTGTTGTTGGGTAATAGATAGCTGACTAAACCATTCCTCATAGATAGTGTTGGCAATTGATAGTTGAAAGCACTGGCTTTTTGGAGCAAGTCAGGAGTTAGGTCCATGGGGGAGTGGCTAGTCTATGAAAGGAAAAAAACAAGAATGTTAAAACAAAAACGATAAAAAAACACAGATGAGAGAGAAGAATAATGATAACTCTACATAGGAAGAAGGCCAATTCTGAAGGAGGCTTGCCTGAAGAGTTTGAACTCCCATTTCAATAGTAGGGGTTGCCCTCACTTCAGTAAGAGTGGTAATGGTGGCAAGATTGGCTATGGGTGAGATAGTTGGGTGTCGCTCCACTTCAAAGGGTATAGATGTCAATAACAGGCCCTAAAACGATGTTAGCAAGACTAAAAGATGATAGCCTTAGCTCAATAATAGCATGAGAAGGGCATAAAGTGGTTAGTGGAGGAAGAACAAAAAAAAAAAAGATGTCTTCTAAAGAAGTCCTAAAGTCATATGGTAGTGAAGAAGAGACATGAACAAAGTAAGTGATACTTTTAGAATGAGTAATAGGGTTGGTGTGGTTCTGTTGTTTTAGCATGGTTTGATCAAAATGAGGCTCAGTAAGAGCCCCAGAGAAGGACTCAGGAACGATCTCAAAGCCAGCAGCTGCACATATAAATGAATAAAGGAATGAGAAAGAAGAAGTGGAGAAAAAAGCAAGATATGAGAAGTTAGAAAGAAATATACCTTGGTGTCAAGGTATATGGTGAAGGACATTAGCTAATAGGTATTTGGGATAGCTCAATAGGATCCGTGTTAACTTTAGAAACAATGGCTGGCAAGAAGGGTGTTGTATCAACCTTAGAAGTTTGCTTTGAAAGATTAAAGAAAGGGTCTGCAGGCCTGACCTCAAAAAAGGGCTCTTCAGTCCTTTGCTCAGGCCTTAAAGAGGCCTTAGGACCAATGTTTGATGCTAGCTTTTCCTCTTGTACTCTCATTCCAGAGGTAGCAGGATGAGCCTCATCAGTCATAGGTGTATGTTCCTCCATGTTTGGTGCTTCAGCTTCAGTTTCAACCCTGGAGAAAGAAGCACCTTCTTGTCGACTAAACCTATGTCGATTAAGTTGGAGGGCTGAGCTATCAAGATTCAACGCTGGAGTAGTGATAGGCTCGGACTTCATCATCCCTAAGAGGGACAAATTGTAGAGATGGAACAAGCACGACAATTGCAGCCTAGTGTGGTAGCTTGGCAACGATTTGTATTATGGATAGAATGAAGGTGTCCTCTTGTTGTGCTAGGTTTTGATCAGCATTTGGAAGAATGAAGTCTCTGGAGGGGCTACTAGTGTCTTCAGTCAGACGTTTTCTCTTTTTTTGCTGAAGAAAGGAAAAGAAGACAGAAAGAGAAGTGAATAGTAAGCTAAGTAATAAAGGTCATATACATGGAAAAATAAGAAAGAAAAGAAAGGGAAATGAACCTGAAGAGTTTTGGCCTTCTTAGCAGGTTTTGTAAGAAAGAAGATGATGGGAGCATTGTCTTCATCAAAGGAAGGACTTGTCAGGAAGGCATCAGCATGTGTTGTCTTAGCTGGAGCTTCATAGACCAATGCTTGCTCTGCTAGAGACGAGTCTTTAAGAAAAAATCTGTGTTCTTCAAGAGTAAGATCATCCATATCAAAATCTTGGCCATACCCTATATTTGAGTCAGTAGGGGTTGCCTTTTTCTTTGATTTTGTTGAAGAAAGAGTGCCTTGGAAGAAGAAAGATTCTGTTTGACATTTTTTCTCTCAAGTTCTGCGTCATAGGCTATGAAGGTAGAAGCCATAAGAGGATCATCCATAAGATTCCTTCTCCTTTTGGGTTTTTTGGCATAGACCTTGGAGGTTTTATCCTTAGCCTTACCAAAGGTCTTGGTCAACAAGGGAGGCAGTGAGTGAGAGATTTTAGCAACCCCAATCTCTCCTGAAGCATCAGCTGTTGAAAAAAAAATATATAGGGCTATTAGCAATAGAGAGAAAAAGAAAAATCCAAAAAACAACAAATAGAAAAAAGAGAAAATGAAAGAGAATAAGTGGCTTACAAATTTGGCTTTATCGATGAAAATGGGAGAGACAGGATAAGTATTCCTCTAGTGATTTATGGAATATGATAGCACTGAGAACAGTCTCCCAATTTTTAAACCTATTGCTAATACTCGAGCTAGCCACAAAAGCAAAGAAACTAGGCCTATGCAAGAGCTTATGATTCTTAGTTAAGATAACATAGTGTAGACACCCCGTTTTTGATGGCCCTTACGACTTGGACGTCCTTGCATGCACACTCGATGATGAGTCTGTTTGCTCGCCAAGTGCTCGAAGTCCTCAGCAGAATGCCACAACTTTGAGCCTTTCAAACCCTACACCATTTTTGTCTCATTTTTGGACCATGCCTTGGTCTTTCCAGCTTGCAACCTCTGGTGGCCTGCTGGCCATCCTTGGAGGCTACCGGCCACTGATGTGGCTTACCAGCTACCAGTGATGGCTTGCCGGCCACCACTGATGGTTGGCCGGCCACTAGTGTATTTTGCAAATATTTTGTAATAACCCAACCCTCATATCTGTTTTTGGCATACTTTCGGTTCCTAATTCTGTGCATTTAAATGCTCAATGTGAAATTTTATGTGAAATTAGTTGGAGCCAATGGATCTTATGGGTTGAGATCTATATCTGTTTGAAAAGAAAATTATCTATCTCAATTCAAGTGTTTGGATTAGAAATTGAGGGCCTTAGAGGCATGATAATCTGAAATTGATTTTACATTTGAGATCAGCATAATTTTTAAGTAATAATGAGCACTTTTGTGGAAATTTGATTCAGGATCATTAAACTGATAACATTTTGTCCTATTCAAATATATATATGTAAGCCTCTTTGACTATTGGATTTAGAACCTTATACAAAAAATCCCCTGGGAGAAGGGAAAGAAGAGCGTTTGAGATAAAGGCTCAAGATGAGAGCTTCATTCTTCAAGGAAGTTGGAATTGAGAGGAATTTAGGAGAAACAAGCTCAAGGAAAATTTAATTCATCTTGTGTAACCTTTGTCTTGGAGTTGGGTAAGAATTTCCTTTTGATTCATGTCACTTAGGATTTGTAATTGTGGTCTTGTGTGTATGAATGTGATTAATTGGCAAGGTAGTCTTATCCTTGATTATTAAACTCAATTTGGATCACCTAGGGAGGAATTACATTCTATTTCTTCTATTATTAAGCTTAAATTCATCTTTATGGTCAAATGGTTATATGTGTGTGTGTGTGTGTGTGAGGAGATTGGGATAATATGTAATTGGGTTATATTATGAGTTAAGAATTAAAGATCTAATTCATGTTGAGATTGTTGTATGTTGGTAATGACTTTTGTACATGATTTTTTTGAACATATTCTAGCAAGTAAAGGATCCATTTTCAGCCTTGTAAAAGCCTACCAAGAGTTGAGTTTTTGTTGATTTTCGCATGTAATTATGCGAATCGCCGACGTAAGTGGAGTCATCACGCGCGCGGGAAATGGTGCAAAATTGTGCTTTGGCTACTGTCTAAAAAGCATGTGCGGGCTTCACTGCCGCACGTGCGGGACCAACCGCCGCACGTGCGGCCTAAGCTAAAAAAGTTTGTCTGCTCCATTTTGCGTGTTCGACCCTCGGATATTATTAAAATAATTATTTGATACCCTTAAAGTGTTCGTAAATTCATTTGAATGAAACGAATCCAAAACTAAGTTAAAAAGGGAAATGAACTAATACTTGAAATATGTGTATGTAGGGCACATATCGGGAGCGTCTGCCACTCCACCACAGCACTGTGAATAATAGTACGCCATACATACATTTCACTTACTGTTAATGACCGTTGTTACTAACGCTCTGTTCCTTGTAAGTGATTACACTAACATTATGTCGGTTGGAAATCGGTGTGAACGTTGAAAGAATTGTTTACATCGGTATGGCTTTGGAATCATTCTGTTCTGTTTATAACGAAAATTAAACCTCTATTATCTTTAAGCAAACTATGTCATTTTATGTTCATCCTTGAACAATGAAATCTGTGTGAATTTAAGATCATTCTGGTATGCTATTTATGAACCTGAGATTATTCTGTTGTGTTATACATGGACCCAAGGTCGTTCAGAACCTATGATATGAATACTACAGGCTAACATCATTATGCGACTCACGTTAGAATGTGAATTGTTCTGTCTCCATGAATAGTACTGAAATGACACATATGTTTTCTGTAAATAATTATTATTAATGCTTTGTAAATAACTATCATTAATGCTCCGCTATACGCAAGACGACCATGTCAACTTGTAAGAAATCATAGAGGGAAATTCATGTGTACTATTGTGAACAGTATTACTATGAATCCGGGGTTATTCTGTTCTGTTTATTCATTCTGTTTATGTATTCGGTTCTATTTATTCGTTCTGTTTATTATATGACATGATATGAATTGTTCGGTCTTTAAGACCTATGGATTTCTGGTATGGAACAAAGTGTTGTACGGAACTAAGTGCTACAATGCGAGCCACCTCTAGAATCCGTGCGAGACATCTCTTGAATCCATACATATATGAACCAGGCTTAAAGTCGTTCTGTTATTTCTGGGCCGATGGTCGTTCTGTATCCGTTAAGCCTACGTCCATTCTGTATCTGTTGGGCCAATGGCCATTCTGTTACATTTGGGCCAATAGCCAATCTGTAAGATATGTTAGGCTTGAGGCCGTTCTGTACATTATTGGGCTTAAAGCCACTCTGTTAAGAAAACTGGGCCCATAGCCGTACTGGAAATAATTACAGAATGTAGTTAATCATATGCCTCTGCAGTTATATGCTTCATTATTCAAGTTAACCATTACATTATTTATGTACTATTATTCACTGAGTTTCACTTCGTATTTTGTTTGTTTCTGTAGGTAATCAACCGGGAGGCTAGTCCTAACCCTTAAGGCTTGTCTCTCTTGTTAACCTCTGTGTGTCCAGGCACTTAGCTGAAGCCGTGCATTTTGTAAAGTTTTGCTAGGTTTTTGGCTTACGCTTTGGTTGTCTTTCATTAATGTTTTTGTTATACGCCCAATTGTGGGGCTAGGTCTAAGTATGTGCCTGTGTGTGACCGAGGCTCGGGTGTATGTTTTCTGTATATTATTTACTTAATGTGATGTTTGTGATCCTGGCTTAATGGTGGTAGCTCAATGGAATAGATTTTTGTTATCAGGTGCTTCCGTTCAGGCCCTATAGGTTACATGTGTTAGATTTATGTCTGTTTCTGAAGTGGTCATGCCCAAACTTTTAGGGGCGTGACATATTTTATGCCAGTTGTTTGCACAGATGCATGTATCTTCACTCACGTATAGGGTTGGATCTCCTTGAGGGAATTTCATGTTTTCTATATATAGGGACCCCCTCTCTCTTGTAAAAAGGTTAGAAAATTTTGCACTCAAAAATTTTCTTTTCTCTCTAGCAAATCTCTACACTTTAGCCTCTAATTCCTAAACCTTTGCCTATACATCCTTAACCAAATCTTCTCATCTTTGAGCTGAGGTGTTCTTGAGGTTGGTTTGAGCTTTAAAAGGTGTACTTACTTGGTTTTGTTGCTTGGAATTACTCTTCTTTTCAAGAGATATAATACTTGCCTTTTTAGCTTGCTTTGCATACTTGTTTTTCTATGTTTTTTCCACTGATTTTGGGTCGTTTTGGGGCCATAAAAACTCTGTCTTTGTGGGTTAAAATTCGTGGTTTTAGGCCATTTAAAGTTAGGGGGTGGTTCATCCTTCTTTATTCCTTGTTTGCAAAGCCTTTCCACTTGTGTTTCCCACCCTTTTACTATCTTTTTTCAAGCTTTTAAACACTGATTTCCAGAGTATTTTTAGTGGGGGAAAATCATGTTTTGAAGTTAAAATTTGGAGAGGTTAGCATCCCTTCCTTGTGTCTTACTTACTAACCTAGGTTGTGCCATGTTTTAGCATTTTAATCTAAGTCGTTTTAGCTTAATTCCAGCATGTTTTAACCTCTGATTTAGACTATTTTAACTCTTTTTTGGGTTGGTTAAATCATTTGAATCTTGTTTTGTATGCTTCTAGTGTAAGTGTCCTCGCAAGCTTAGTGTTTTAGGCTTTTAAACACCATTTGTTTGAGTTAATTACATGTTCTAGTGCTTTTCTCACTTAATTTCAGCAAGCATAATCTCTGTAACCTCCCTCATTTCTTCACTCTTTGTTTTCTTTGAGGGTTATTTCAACCTTAGGATAGTTTAAGCTTTAGATTGAGATCCATGCTTAATGGTTTAATCCTCTTTTGGGGGTTCATTATCAACGACATGGCACCTCTCTCTTGCCTTAAACTACCCTTTGTTTGACATTTCTTCCTCTTTTAGAGGACTTAACTCATCATTGGACTTAATTGGATTAAAAGAAGGTTGGTAAATTAAAATGAGTAAACTTGGGACTAAAAGTAAGCAAGATAATAACTTGGTGTGTTCAATCGGATGTTAATTGAACACATGGAACTTGGACCATTTCATACTTGCTATTGATGAAATGACACTTGATCATTCATGAAAGGGAGGAGGTTTGTGTCTTTTTTTCTTGCATTTATTGAATTTGCACACTTGGGTTTATGTCACAACCCAAACCCGTCCCTGTGGGTTAGGCATCGCAACCGGCTAGTAATCCGTGGATTACCAAAGGCCTCTGAACAGATTGGCAAATAATAAGGGGCTGCGGAAGCAATAATACAAAATAGACAAGGTCCAATGAGCTGTGATAACGTATATGGGACAGAACATGTCAAAACTTATTTATATATACATAAACATGCCAGTCCAGATACACAATATTTACAAGGTATTTACAGAATGTACTTCCCAAGACCTAACTTTACAAAGCATACACAGAGACTAGCATGAATACAAAAACAGCCATGGCATTAGGCTTCGCTCGAAACCTCCTTGGGAGGCACAACAGTTGGCTAACAAAAACAAAACAGAGAGCCGTCAACTCTGGCCCTAGTCACCCGCCAGCTCACCTACATACATAATATAAACTGTGAGCAGAAGCCCAGTGAATAATAACAGAGTAAGGGAGTTTTATGAATGATGTCTAGCACAAGTTAGGATCCAGTATTTAAATTAGAACATATTCAGACTTCAAAACAGAAATAGATTTAGATACACACTCATGTTCATATTCATATTTTGCATAAGATCATGCGCGGTACACCCATTAGTTATCAGATCAATTTGGTCCAGAGACCCACATGCATAGTTGGTACCAACGACCATAAAGGTCCATATCTTGCGCGCAAGTAGCCATGGTATTGTTACCCCCCGGCAAGGGCCACGTGCAGATTGGCCACAGTATTGTTACCCCCGGACGAGGGCCACGTGCAGATTGGCCGCGGTATTATTACCCCCGGGCAAGGGCCACGTGAACTAAGGGTGCCACAAATACTTTTCAGAAAATTGGACATTCATTCATAATTCATAAGATAGCATTACAGAAAACAGATCATACCATACCAGTCAGAAAATACTTAAGTTAAACATAACTTTACAGAGTTATTACTCACAGTGGGCCTTAAGACAGACAGACGGAGTAAACTTGGTCAAACGGTACGTGGCACGTGACCTACACAACACATAACAGATGCACACTTGAAACACACGTTCTAATTGTACAAAACTTATTTCATTGGCTCTTAGTGTGTTTCTAATCTCTTATCCTCATTATGGGGTCTTAAACATGGCCTAGAAATGCCTAGGATGGAATGAAGATGCAAAAAGGCATTGAAAACCATTTCTCAAATTTTGCTGAAGATAAGGTCCACGCTCGAGCGTGGCTTTCCCCGCTCGAGCGAACATGCAGACAATGAAGCTCCGCTCGAGCGTGGACTTCCCCGTTCGAGCGAACTGCAAACTTATGAAAAAGTGCTAGATGCATGAAATTCATGCTCGACGGGCACTCTACCCTCGCTCGAGCGTATGACACAAACCCTCGCTCGAGCGTGGCTTCCCCCGCTTGAGCGGACTACAAAACACACAAACTTCTGGGTATACGCATTTCACGCTCGGGCATGACTCTCGCCGCTTGAGCGAAAGTGCATGTACTCAGGCTTCATGCTCGAGTGTGAAAGTCCCCACTCGAGCGTGGGTCAAATTTCTGGAAAATCCGGATTGACCTCCAAGCATGAAACTCAACCCTTAAGCCTTCAAAACTCATTTTTCTGAGCCAATATTTGAGGAAACATATAATAACTCATAAAATAACATGTATTAAAAATCATTTCAAGAAATCATGGCCCAAGAGCAACCCAATTTGTGCAAAATCAACATGAACTTTATGAATATGCTATTAATTCAACATGCAAGAACCTCTTTGAATTCAAACCCTCCAAAACATAATCAAACTTGATAATTTGATGGAAAACAAGTTGAATGACCATAATGTGAGTGAAATTAACACATGCATGGAAGGAATCTTAGAATTCAAACTCAAAACAAGGAAATTTATGCATGCATGCATGCATGGATTGACTCTTAAAACAACACCTTGAGCTAAGTCTAGACTTTAAATACCAATTTCACCACGAATCTAGCAAGGACAACTCAAATTCATAATTAAAAGGATGAACTCCCTACCTTAGGTCTTCAATTCTAGGTCTGGAAGCTCAAATATGCAAATTCTCTTCAATTCTTCTAACTTTAAGCCAAATCCTAGTTGAAATCAAGTTGTTCTCTCCTATACTCTCCTTCTCTCGGTTTGGTCACAAGAAGATGAGCAAATGATGCATCCAATATGTAATAAAGCAAAATAAGGGTCGTTTAGAATCAAGCCACTAAGTGGCAAACTTGTAATAACTCAAACAAGTGTAAATTAACATTATTAAATCTAATTCAATCATACCAAATCAAATTTTAATTAAATCTACCATAAAATCACATATATTCTAACTAGTATGAAACACTAATCAATTTCGAAATCGGGCGCCAATAAGGCTTTCAATTCGCAGTTCAAAGTCTAAACATGAACAGATCATTTTATGGCAAACAAATAGAAACGCAAAGATAATGCAATACATATGCACATTAATTCCGGATTCCTTCTAAATTACTGTTAGACATAACTAAACATGGATTAGCATTAATCAGAGGTCGGGATTATTACAGTTTACAAGCCATCATGGAATGAAATTGCTTGAATTGGTGGTTTGTGGCTTAGGTTCACAACTCCTTGGATTTGTTTATGAAAAGGAAGGGTGAGTTATGCAGACAATCCTTGAAAATGCCTTGTATATGCTCTGTTTGTCCTCTGTTGCAATAAGATAAACCTGTGCATCAGTGGCCGGCAGGTTACCGGCAAACCACCTTTGATGGTCGGCAGGCCACTTTCATGGCCAGCAGGTGGCCGGCAACCTTCATCTTTGGCCGGCTAGCCACTGATGCAAAACTCAGCAGAGTATCAGTAAGGTGAAGCAAATTTGTTCTGGAAATGTTCAACTGTGCAAACAGAGGCATTCGGGAGCAAAACAATGGCGTTTTCAGGTGAAACCGGCATGCGCATGAACATCTCTTATTTCCCAGGCAGAGTAGTTAATTGCTTAGTTTAATTATTAATTGTAATTGTATTGTAATTATTTAATTGTTTAATTAGTTAGTTAATTAGTTAATTAATTCAAGTGTTGTAATAATTAGTTAATTAGTTTAGCTAGTTATTCATTTCAGTTTGTAATAGTTAGCTAGTTAACTAATTTATTCATTCGGACCCTCCTGCGCGAGGGCATCAATGTTATAATAATGTGTATGTCTTCCAACCCCACGTCTTTCTCCTTTTTATTTATCCGCTTTTGATGGTTAGACTAGGGGCATCATATTTCAATTAACATTCCGCATGTTTGCATTCATTCATTTATCCTACATACACAGAGGCTCAGTTCATCATTCTAACTGCATTGTCGTTTCAATACCTCATTGAATACGTGTTTAAATGCATGCTATGAAATCGTTGTAAATAACATGTTAAATAGTCGGATCTATTTTAGTTGCATTAGTGCATGTGTTGCATTAGCCATCTTGTATAGTTAGAGATCATGCATATTTTTCTAATTCTTTTGTTTTATTTTAGCTTGGAGTACTAGGTGAGTTTTTAGTGCTTTAGCATACTTGCATGAGTGTAAGTGACTGCTATGACTAGCATGCTTGCCATGAGGCTAAGTGCTTACTTGTTAAACTGTTTGAATGTCTATGGATGAAGGCTTATTGCTTAAATTGGAATAATTCAATGAATGTACATTTAAGCCCACTTTGTCAAGTGGCAAATTCACAAACTTTAAGCCCACTTTGTTAAGTGGCAAAATCAAACCCTTTTTGAAAAACAAACATGAAATTGAATTATTCCAATTTGAGAAAACTAGTCTATATCTTGTATGCGCACATCACATAGTAATACTAGCCTAATAAATCAGAACAAGAGCATATAATGTTGATAAAAATCATATCATGATTAGTAGAGGCTGATCTTTGATCAGACAAGCAGGGGTGCTCAAATGTATTCATGACCTTCCCTCATCGTACCTAAGTTCCCGAGCCGAAACAATCTTGGTGATAATGGACACGTGACCTTTGGCACAAATCATGGGTTTCCTAAATTTTTCTAAAATAAAATATTTAGATGGCGACTCTGTATCTGGCAAAACAGTCCAATTTTGGCATTTTTGATTCAAAATCGATTTTCTAAAAGATTTTCCAGATTTGGACTCTTTGGTGTTTATCAGTTTCACATTGCACTTGTTAAATCAGATTAAGAACCGCATGAGTCCGAATTGTAAGGCTTAGTTCGACCTCTCGAAAATGGAGGCGAGAAAAAGTCGAGCTACACATAGGCAGATGGCTGCTTAGTAAATTAGACTTTGGCATTTTCATATTCGTGAATGGTGGGGTGAACATAAAGAAGAGGAATTGAATCAAACCAAATTGTCTAACCCATTGGCTAGAATTATAACTCTCAAAGCTACAGATGGAATGCCTATTACTAAATACAGAACATCCAACCAAAATATATCTTGGGGTGAGACAGATACTCCAATCTTTTAAGCATGCCTAAGATCATCATCTAAGGTAGTAGGATCAGCATATACGTAAGACAAAGAGGTAGAAGCAAAAAGAAAGGATTGAAAAGGAAGGGAAGGAATCCCGTCAATAGTAAAACTTAGAAATGTACAAAAATATAGAGCAAAAGTGACATTAGAAGAAGATCAATGAGAGAGAAAGAACTCAATGTAAGTTTCACATTTGGAGGTGTAGTGTAAACACTCCATTTTTGACCGCCCAATCAGGTTGATCACTCGAGAATGAAAAGTTACGCTGTACACCCGCTTAATGTCTTCAGCAAAAAGCTTCAGTTGTGAGCTTTTAATCCCAACCTTACACTCTATTTTGACCAAAGCTATTTTAGACCTTAAAATTATTTTTTTCAAAATATTTTTCCCAATGTTTTTACAATATTCTGAAGCTCGCATTTCGTTTAAGATATTGCACTTTTCGATAAACCAAGTAAGTACAAAGTGAAAATAAGTGGAAGGGAGGTGAACTCTTTGAAAAATCTTTAAAAACATCTTATTTATAGGTTTGGAGTTGAAGGAAATAAGAGGGGATGAAAGAAAACTAGTTTGGGGAAAGGTTGGGCATCAAACCGTTAAAAAATAAATGAGCAGCCTACACTAAATGAGGCATATCTCATACACTTAGAATTTAGATATAAAACCACCACCATTGGAAAGTAGACTTCTGGGGCTTCAATTGAGACTCAAGAATCACCTAAAACTAAATCCAGATGAAGGAGATATACCTGTTTGAAATCGGGCTTGAAAATAGATTTTTATCTGCAAGTAGCAGGCCGGCCACTAAGTAGTAGGCCGGCCACTAAAGGTAGCCGGCCGGCCAATTGATGGAAATTTTGGCCATTTCAAGTGATCGGGCAGCCATGTGTCCCGGCAGGCCATATAGCGATCCCGGGTTTTACCCCTTGTTATACAGTGGTCCGGACTTGAGTCCGTGGACATTAGCAGTTGTTATTCTCTTGTTTACATTCTTTCACACTTTGTTTTGAGTTATAGGATGTGTTGGGCAGGTTTGTTACAGATTGGTTGTGTCTGGGAGCCAAGGGTTGCTGCCTAGAATTCTGGACCTTCGCTCGAGCGAGCTCTTTGTTTTGGTCCTTCACTCGATCCAGGGTTTGGTCGCTCGAGCGAGAGGTGTGTTTTGTGTCTGGTGGGTCGAGCCAGAGTGACTTCGCTCGAACGAGCGATTGCGTCTAGTTTAGACTTAAGAGCTACATTTCTTGGCTCGAGCGAGCTTTTCTTCACTCGAGCGATCTGGTTTTTTCTTCGCCGGCGAGTTCCGCCGCCAGCGTCAGATTCTGAACTGTAGCAGGGTCGAGTTGCTGGCTCGAGCGAACATTTTGTCGCTCGAGCGAGGTTCTGGGTTGTTGGCTCGAGCGAGACTTTCTTGGCTCGAGCGAGGTTTCCTGTGTCTGGTCGCTCGAGCGACCAAGTCTTCGCTCGAGCGAACCTGTTTTATATTAGCAGGCAGCAGCGATTTTAAACATAACATTTTCATCACTTTTCATTTTAAAACCCTAGATCTGAGACTCTCTCTCTAGACTTGCCTTCTCTCTAAATTTTCATCTCTTTCTAGTGTGAATCTACCCTTAGTTCTTTGTTAAAAAGGTAGAGGGTGTTGAAAGCTTTGATTTAATCTGAAAATTTGGCGATTTGGAGCATTTTGGTTTTTGGTCTTCATCTCCGTTGGAGCTCAAACTTTGAGGTAGGGATACCCTACTCCTCCTTATGGACTTTGCCTTTCAATTTTAGCTTTTTGATATGTTGGGTGTTGTTGTGTGATTTTACAAAAGTTTGGGTCTTTTGTGTAATTTTACAAAAGATAGAGTCTTGTTTATAATAAACCTATATGCAAGATTGGCATAGAAAAGTGAGATAGATGATGGATTATGGATGAAAATGGAACCTTAGGGTTGTTTTGTTAATTATGGGAATTTGCCCTAATTGATTTAACAAATTAATTTGAATAATTAATTTGAGAAATGAGGAATTGAATTGGAAATGTTGAGATTTGGAATGTACGGGATTAAAGGGTGTAGTTGAATTAGTTATCACTCACCAAATTGAAATGTTGATTTTATTTATTTTCTGTTTAGAAATAACTGCTTTGGGCTATCGATGGAGGATAGTCTTGATTGTTGTAGACAATGCATGATGATTAGGCAAACGGAAACTAATTATCGGAATGTGTCATTAAGTATGACGGTTGAAAGAATACATTAACTTTATGTACTGATTGGTAATGTGTATAGTAATTGTTTATATGCATTGTGTTGTGTTGGAGGAGATAGGGGATGTACTCCACGGTTCAGGGGAAGATAGAGGATGGACCTTTAAACCGGATGTTGTTTGGGAGAAGATAGGGGATGGACTCCATAGATACAGCTCATATGCTTATCTACTATTATGATGATACAGCTCTTATGCTTGTCCCTGGAAATGTAATATAGCTCTTATGCTTATCTGTTGATGTGTTGGTATAGCTAATATGCTTATCTATTGTGAAATGGGAAAATGTCTAATATGAGTACTGTCTCATATGTGTTGGTTGGCCAGGCTCTGAGTCATGGTTAAGAATTGGGAAATGAATAAGAAATGGAAAATAAAAAGTAATATGGACTTGTATGTCATAAAAACTTTAACGTGGTGTAAGTGGATGTATAAGTGTTGGCCATCTATCACCTGCTAATCTTTTAGTCATTGTTCATAGTTTGTTTAGTATATTTCTACTGGGCTGTAGCTCACCCTATATTGGAACATCATTTTCAGGTACAGGTAGCATGCCACCTCCAAGAACATTGCTTGGGAGGCTAGAGGCTGTCAGACTTTTTGGATATCATTTTCCTTTTGATGTATTACATGTAAATTCAAGTCTAGGGCTTAATGTGTATATGAGTTAGTACTCATTTCTTGTAACCAAGTGTTGGCTTGGAAAGTTGTAAGGCCATGGGGCGTTTACTTTTGTTGTCAACATGTAATACTTTTTGTAAGGAAGTACTCTGATGAATAGAAGGATGTTGATCTTTTATATATCAATGCATGTCAATATTGTTGAGTTTAATGTTATTATTTTGAGGGCGTTACAGGCCAATTTTGGTGGCCGGCCGACCATGTTTCTCGACTAGTAGATATTTTGCTACTAACTGTTTCCCCATATGCATGCACTACACCAGCTGTCTCTACACTATGTTCGACAGAGGCACTGGGTTTTCCATATGTAGAGGACCATACCTTATGTTTTTAGGTTAAAAAAAATTCCAAAAGCTCAAATTCTTGAAAATCTCTATCTCTCTCTCTCTATATATATATCTTACAACCTATGTGACGCTCCAAAAATCAAGAACATTAGAGAATATAATAACAAATAAATATAGGGTTTATCTAAGATTACAAAGTAGGAAATGTCACTAATGAGTTCTTTGATCAATAACCAAGTAAGATCCCAGGAAAGATCAGAGGAGTCAAACTAGCATCCTTTCAAAGTCCAATCTCCTTAGATAGCAAAGCTATCTTTTTGACAGATCTTATCAAGGTATTAACACAAGGTCTACATGAGTTGACGAAAAATAAGGAATAGGTAGCATAAAAGATATGCATAGATATATAATAATTACAAAATCAAGTCTTAATTACAACATAGGATCTATCATTTACAATCTCACAACACGTTTACAAACTAGTTTCTAATCCTCCTAGGGTAGTTGTGCATCCTCAAATGCTTCAGCTTTGCCTTCGACTGGTCTAATAGTCTTCAATACCTGGCATGAAACGCCATGAACTTTGAATGCCCAGTAAACGCACACACACCCCGTCTTTTTTTCCCAATTCAATACACCAACGTATTTATAACATACAAGTAGTAAAGCATGATATTCGAGTCAATAACAACAATTTCAATAATAGAGGAAAAGGACATGACATTCAAATAGATAACAAAGACTACAATGTTAGTGGTTAGTATTCTAGAAATCCCCCAAAGAGATTTCATTTTCCCAACCACAAGAATTGGACTCGGATTATTCGGTATGCTCCATCTTTTGCTGCTTTGCAGACCTTACCCTGGATGCCTACCAACGGTTATATACCACGTAGCACCAACCGAGAACCTCAAAAGAGACGCTAAAATAAGGGCCTTGCCCATAACCTCCCCTAACCTTATCCACCGTAAGCACCTAGGGTCCGAATACAACCGATCCATTTAAGGGTTCCGATACAACTGCTTGCGCAAGATTTTCCTTTAATTAGGGAACACATCCCATCAATCCATAACACATTATCATCTCTTCATTATTCATGTGATCAAAAATCCAATACCATTCTAATTAAGTTTCCCATTGAGTTACATGTCTTAAGTTCGTTAGCACAAGTAATTGAAATAAATTTTCATAGATATAAGCATCATCAAGGAAAAAAATACATAATCATGACATGTATAATATCATACCTGTAACAACCCTCGTACCGATTACCGAATAACCACTGAATTATATACTGATTATTGCTAAACTGGACCGCTAATGACTGATAATCGAATTAACTGAAGTACTGAATAGACTGATTGAAATCGAAACTAAAATTGAATAAGTTTATCTATAATATTGCATTTCTATCTGTTTGATTGATTGATTATCTGTTTGTATTTATGTGTTTAAACTGTTAATTGAAGGCCTTATCGGCGGCCGAATTAGGAACCGTTTAGTGCTTTGTAATCAGTGAAATTTATGTGATTTTATGGTATAATTATCTAAAAAGGGATTTGGTATGTTTAAATTAGATTAAATATTGATTAATTGAAGAGTTTGGCTTATTTACCATTATGCCACACCTAGTGGCCCACTATGTCAACACTTTGATCTCATACTACACTTGAACCAACTCATTGATCAGCCATTTCTACACTCTAGCCGACCAAGAGAGGAGAATTAGAGAGAGAGTTGAGTTCATTTTATGGATTGCTAGAAGAACTTGAAGATTTGAGGCATAGATCGTATAATTGAACTTCTAGACAAGAAATTGAGACTTAGGTAAGTGAATTCACCCTCTTCTTGTTGTCTTTAAGCTCCATCTTGCATGTATCATGGATGTAGAGAAGTTAAGACATGAAATTGCTCATATATGTTGAATTAGAACTCATTTCATGCATGCATGTGTGTATTGATGAATTTTGAGTGTTTTCATGGCAATTTGTTACATACATGCTCATCTTTATGTTTAAGTCCATGAATTTCTCTTGTTTTGAAAAGAATGAGCTCATTAGAGCATGAAATGGAAGCTTTGATTTGATCTAAACTCATGCATGTCATGTTTGAATGTTGTTCTTGAAAAATGGTTAGAAATTGGGCTTGAATTAAACACCCTTGGGCTTTAATTTCTTAAAATGAGTTTTGAAACATGTTATCCTATGTGTTTACAAGAGTTTTCCAGAAAATAAGCCCAAGAGGATCGATTTTGATGGTTGAAAACTTGATTTTGAGCTTGGGACTCGAATCTGGAATTTCCAGATTTTGGTCGTCACTTCGGCGAAGTGCCGCTCGGCGGGAAATCAACTCTCGGCATTTTTTGGCTCGTGTTGCGATCGCTCGAGCGGATAAATTCGCGCTCGAGCGGAGAAATCGAGCATCCAGCATCTTGCACTGTTCATCAGTCCGCTCGAGCGGAGGAATGTGCGCTCGAGCGGAGGATTGTGTGTCACGCTCAAGCGGGGAAGCTGGCGCTCGAGCGGGAACCTTTGTTTGCCTGTACGCTCGAGCGAGGAAACCTGCGCTCGAGCGGAGACCCTGTTTCACTGAAATTCTGAAATTGTTTCCCATGTGCATCTTTGCATCCTCATTCCATCCTAGGCATTCTTAGGCCTAGTTTAAGACATCTTAATGAGGATAGATGTAGAACACACCGAGGCATAATAGGGAGTTAATTATCATCCTTCCCAACTGTGAAACTTAGAGTGTGTTCATTTGTTAACTGTTTAGGGTTGGCTCTCGGGGACGCGCTCTAGCTGCTATTAGCCCAATCTCTGTGAGTAACAATTGTGTAAAGATATGTTCAAAATGGTTATCTTTTGAATACTGAACTGAATTGTTTATTGAACTGATATTGTTTACTGAATGAATGTATGTCCTGTATTCTGAACTGTATTGTGGCATCCGTAGCACTTACTGTTTACTGTTACAGAGCTCTGTCGGTTCCCTCGTGGAACCATACTGTTTATTGATTGATGGCCATCATTACTGTTGGGTCTGTTAAGGCCTGGTCCTTTTGGACCTACTGTTTATAGGCTAATGGATGTACCACATATGACTGATTGACTGAAATACTGAAAGATTGAAATACTGTTTAATGAACTGATTTCATTACTGTAAGGACATTCATTCATAACCCCTTTACGCATTATGTTATTCACTGGGCTTTAGCTCACTGTTTATATATATATGTAGGTTCTCAGCAGCCAGACCGGAGCTAGGAGCGTGGGTCGGTCCTCAGTTTTGTCAAGCCAGCCTATGTGCCTTACTGCGAGGTTCCGAGTTGCCATGCTATGGCTTGGGGTGTTTTTGTGTCCCCTATCGGTCTCCTTACTGTTTTGTACTATTGTATAGATGGTCCACTGTTGTACTGTACTGTTATCGAGGGATTAGGTCCCCGTACTGAATGATTGTATATGACTATATAGACTGTACTGTTTTGCACTGTGTCAATGCATGAAAAATGTTTTTGGCATACAGATTTTCACAGCTCAATGGACACTAGTTATTTACTGTATTGGCTTCCGCCAGTTCTCAGACTGCTTAATCGTATTACTATTCAAGAGCCTTGGTAATCTCGGATTCTTGGCGATTCTGATGCTAAACCCATAGGGCCGGGTTTGGGTCGTGACAATACCAATACATGATTATATATAAGTAAGCATATTCAAAAAGTCAAGAGCACAAAATATTAATATAAACAGAATTTCCAGATTTTGAGTCACTTAAAGATCAAGATTAAAAGGACTATTTCAGATTTTTCCCAGATCTGGCCTTCCTATGATTCGTAGAGAATTTTGTCTAGTTTTTAGAACATTTTTCGGAAATGGAATAGCTTTTCCCAATTTTTAGATATTTTAGAAATACTCCAGCTCTGTCTAGATTCGTCGACCGTTACGAAAATTGAATTTTCTCATAAACCGCTCACTCTTTTTCAATGAAACCAATTTTCCTTGAAAGCTAACTCCTTAAGGAAAAGTTGGACATAAAATTAAGGTCCAGAAGATATTTCTATATTTTTCTATAATTTTCAAAAGTTGGCTGTAAAACAGATTTTCCTGGCACAATTCTTGCAATAAGAAAGTTAGTAAAAAAAGAGGTCAACTAGAGGAAGTTTTTCACTTCTCTTGTAATGAAAACATGCTAAATAATATGTATTAAACTTAGAAATTTAAGATGAAGGTGTGCCTTGGGAAATTTTGAGAGATTGATATAGAAAAGGTACTCTTATACCAATTAGGAAGAATACACGAAGGATAGAATCGAGGCTCAACTCCTTTTATTTTGAACACAAAAGTACCATCAAAACACATATGAAATGAATTTTTAAAACTTCTAAGAGCATGTATTTGAAAGGAAAAATGAGAGAAATTTATATTGTGACTTACTTGAGGGTTGTTGGAATTACTAGCAAACTTTTTCTTTCTCTCCTCTCTTCTACCAAGTTCACCCTCTTTCCTCTCTTCTCTCTCAGCTGGACATAGCGTGTATGTGTGTGTTCTTGCATGTAAAATGCTATGGAAGGGGTTATTTTTATAATGAATTTGGTGCAAAAGCTCATAAATGCCCATTGGTTAGAATTGGATTAGATAGTTTGGATTTAGTTTGAATTCAATGGAATAATGGAGGATTAGAGACCTTAATTAGGTTCCTAAACATGATCTAGTTAGGGTTTTCCTCCTAATCAAACCAACCTAGCTGCATATATACATATATATATATATATAAAGTTTGTGCCAAGTCAAAGACATTTTCCTTAAATCATGCAAAATTGTCTCAAAGTGCATTCATAGTATCTATATAGGTTATGGTTGGCCATAAATGGTGATTTAAGGGACTTATATTATTATTTTTTGGGGTACAAATGTTGGAAATTGTAAAATATAATGTTTAAAAAAAGATTTTATGGTACAAGTGTATATATAAATATATAATGGTACTTGCTTGGGGTCAATTTGCGATTTAATAAAAATGTGAGAGCTTTGGCTTTAATTTATGAGTTGGATCATTTATTTTAGTGTAGAATTAAATTAAATTAGGATCAGAGAGTCTAATTCGGTTTGGATTTCTTGTTTTGAATAAAAAGGCGATCAACCAAAGAATGTGATAAAGATAGGAAAAGCCTAGGGTTTTTAAGTGGTAATTCCATATTTAGAGAGTCAATTAATCAGTATTAGGGTATTAGAAATGATTCCTAAGTTCCGGGTTCAAACATGTAACGCCCTCAAAAAAATAACAATAAACCCATCAATATTAACATGCATTGATATTTAAAGGATCAACAACCCTCTATTCACCAGAGTAATTCATTACAAAAGTATTACATGTTAACAACAAAAGTAAATGCCCTACGGGCTTGCAACTTTCCAAGTTAACACTTGGTTACAAAAAGGAGAGTGCTTACTCAATTACACATTAAGCCCTTGGCTTGAATTTACATGTAATACATCGAAAGAAAGTAAAACAACAAAAAGGTCTATCTGCCTCTAGCCTCCCAAGCTATGTCCTTGGAGGTGGCATGCTACCTGTACCTGAAAATGATGCCCCATATAGGGTGAGCCACAGCCCAGTAGAAATACACTATACCAGCTATGAACAATGACCAAAAGATTAGCAGTTGATAGATGGTCTACACCTTTACATTCTTTCAAAACACATTTCAGTTTCATGAACTTAAAGTCCAGGTTCCATTTCATTTTCCGTTTCTTTTCAACTTTGAGTTTGAAAACAAGGCTCAACACTCAGCCAAATAATTTAATGAGTTATGACTCATCTTTAAAACACTTTCGAAATTTATGATGGATACACATTTTGGTGCTATATCATTAACACCTAAACCACTTCCATACTTCACTAATGATACACATTTTGGTGCTGTATCAACATAACATAGAAACATTTCTATACTTCATAATTGATAAAGATATACATTTTAGTGCTATATCAAATCAATTCGACACTTCTATAATCAACACCTGATACACATTGTAGTGCTGTATCAATGTCAAACAAAATCCGATTTAGAGGTCCATCCCCTATCTTCCCCTAAACTGTGAAGTACATCCCCTATCTCCTCCCACACAACATATGTATATAAACATAGATCATATACAATCAATCAATACATAAAGTTAATATATTGTTCCTACCGCTATATTCAATTGTATACTCAATTGATTAGTTTCAGTTTGCCTAATCATCATGCATTGTCTACAACGATCAAAACTATTCTCCACCGATAGGCCAAAGCAAAAATTTCTATACTGAAAATAAATGCACCAAATGGATATATAATCAACATTTCAACTAGGTGAGCGATGAATGAATCTAACTACACCCTTTAATCCCATACACATCCAATTCCCACATTCTCAATTCAATTCCTCTTTTCTTCAAATTAATTAAATCAATTAATTTATCAATGTAATTAGGGCATTTCCCATAATTAACATCCCAACCCTAAGGTTCCATTTTCACTAATAATCCAATATTGATCTCATTTCTCTATGCTAAGCATGCATATAGGCTTATATAAACAAAACCCTAACTTTTGTAAAATTACACAAAAGACCCAAACTTTCTCATAATTACACAACAACCTCCAACATATCAAAATACCAAAATTCAAAGACAAAGCTCATAAAGAGGAGTAGGATATCCTTACCTCGAAGTTTGAGCTCAAATGGAGATGAAGATCAAAAACCAACGTGCTCCAAAACCCAAGTTTTTCAGATTAAAACGAAGCCCTCAATCCACTCTATCTTTTTAATAAAGGACTAAGGGTAGAAACTCACTCTAGATAAATCAAACCTTAGAGAAAAGACAAGTATAGAGAGAGAGAGAGAGTCGGATCTAGGGCTTGGTAGAAAAAGAGAGATGAAAAAGTGATGTTTAATTCGCTACTACGATCTGATATATAACAGGCTCGCTCGAGCGATGGATTGGTCGCTTGAGCGACCAGACACAAAGAATACTCACTCGAGCGAAGAAAGTCTCACTCGAGCCAACAACTCGAAGCTTCAAGTCTGCAACCCAGAAGCACACTCGAGCGAGGAAACTCAAAACATACACCTCGCTCGCTCGAGCGAAGGAAAGCTCGCTCGAGCCAAGAAACACAGCTCTCAGGTCAAAATGAGACGCAGACGCATGCTCGAGCGCAAGACTTCTCGCTCAATTCACTAGACACAAAACTCAACTCTCGCTCGAGCGACCAAACCCTGGCTCGAGCAAAGGATCCAAAACAAAGAGCTCGCTCGAGCGAAGGACCAAAATTCTGGGCAGTAACCTTTTGTTCCCAAACACAACCAACCTGTAACAAACCTGCCCAACACATCCTCTAACTCAAATACAAAGTATGAAAAGACGTAAACAAGATTTAAACAACTGCTAACATCCACGGACACAAGTCCGGATCACTGTACAACAAGGGGTAAAACTCGGGATCGTTATAAATCAGGGTTTGTATGAGTTTATCCGTGATACGTTTTCGGTTCTAGGGTTAATTTTGCAAATTAACGGGGAACCAAGGGTTTTTATTATAATAATTCAAAAGTAAGGGTCTTACTAAGATTTACAAAAATTTAAGGGTCTCACAACCTACTTACACCATACCAACACTTCCTAAACCAAATTTTTTAATCTCCTTGCTGAGGTTCTTGAGTTAAAATTTCAACTCTTGAGGGTGATCACTTGTTGGTTTGTGAATCAAAGAGTAGCCTTTCTTCAAGAGGTATAACTTTTGCCTTCTTTACACTACTTCTTCCTTCTCTTTTCTTGCTATTTTTATACTATTTTTTGGACTATTTTTATGGGTTGAAACTTGTTACTTAAAGTTACCAAAGGTAAAAGGGTTACCCACCATTCTTTGAACCTTGTTCTCTAAGCTTTTGTCCTTGTGTTTCCCATTTCTTTCTCAACTTTTTTCCAACTTTTAGCCACTGATTTTCATAGTTTTAAAAGGCTAAAACATGTGGCTTTGAGATCCAAAAAATAAAAGGGTTAGCCACCCCTTCTTAGGCTTGCTTACTAGCTTCAATTCTCTTTTATTTTGCTTACTTTTTTAAGCTTTTCAAAATGATTTTCCAGCACTATTTTGTTGTTTTTAGGACTGTTTTAGTATGTTTATTTCATTTATACTTTGCATAGTAGGCTTGTATTGTTGTAAGTCCTCATAGTTTTGGTGGTTTAGGCCTTAGACACCAACCTACTTGAGTTGATAGCTTTTATTTTCATAGCTTTCATACATATAGTTTCACCTTTAATAATCACCTCTACAACCTCTCTCCTTTCTTAGTTTTCTTTGTTTAAGAGTTCTTTCAAACGAGTGTTTGTGAAAGAGACTCTTCCATGCTTAATGGTTTAATCTCTTCAGAGATTCATCACCAAGGCATTGCATCTCTCTCATTCCAAGGATAACTTCTTGTTTGACACTTCTCTTCATTAGTTGACATAGCTCTCATTTTTGGATTAAAATGGTTAAAGAATGGAAATGTAATAAAAGGGCTAATAAAATTGAACTAAAAGAGGCATAAAATAATAAAATTAAGTTGGGTTCAATTGGACGTTATATTGAACCCACTGAGTCTTGAGTCATTTCATACTCTCAAGTGATGATAATGGCTCAAGAATCAACGTCGAATACTTCCCTTGATCAATTACATTATAAGGAGGAGATCTTGTTGGTCTTTTATTTTCATTCATTGAGCATTTGTCCAATCGAGTCATGGATCATCATGCAACAACCTTGTGACCACTAATGATTTGTGGATCTATTCTACCACTCCCTTAATTAATTTTATGATAATGAGAGGCAGAATGGACAAACACCTCCTGGAAATACTCTGTTTTTGCTCTGTTTCATTTCTGTTGCAGCAGGGTAGTATTAAAAAACAGTGGCCAGCCAGCCACCTAACCATCTAGCCGACCATTTTTCAAGGCCGGCCGGCCACTTTATTTTATGCAACCAATACCATTTTCATGGCAGAACAGAATAGAGCAGAGGCTGGGGTGAAAATAGATTATTTTTTTGACTACAAAATAGAACAGTTCTAGCAGCAAAATAGAGGTGTCTTCAGGTGGATATTCCCGTTCATGCATATACGATTCTCTATTTCCCATGGCTCGTGCAATTAATGCTAATTGGTAGATTTATTTGAAACTTGTAATAGCTAGCTCATTAATTAGTTGAATCCCTTTGAATTTGTAATAGCTAGTTACTTAGTTAATTCATTTCGTGTTATAGTTCATTAATTAGATTCGTTCAATTTGTAATAATAAGTTAGTGTAGCTAATGTATTTGGTGTTGTAATAGTTAGTTTAATTAGGACATTCATTTAGACCCTCCTAGGCGAGAGCAAACTTGTAATATTGTGTATGTCTTCTAACCCCCATTTTTTTTCTCCCTTTTATTTATTCGCTTGTGATGGATAGCATGTAGCATAATATTTTCCTTAGCATTTTTCATGACTTGCATCCATTCGTTTCGCATGCATTAGGTTCGGTTCATCATTCTATCCTTGTTTTTATTTCGTACTTACTTGAATGCGTGCGCTATCGGATGCCTTGAATTGAGCCATATGTCATATTAAACAACTGAACCTAGTAGTTGCATTTTGTATGTGTTGCATTAGTCACTTGCATATTAAAGCATGCATTTTTCTAACTATTTTTTTTTCCTATTTTGGCTTGCCTCGTTTGAGTACTAGGTGAGCATTTTTGTTTTAGCATGTTGCATGTATGTTTATGTTGCCATATCAAGCATATCACAATGAGGCTAAGTGCTTATTTGATATATCTCTTAAATGCCTATGGATTGAGTCTTTTTCGCTTAAGTTAGGATGATATGATTAATATATATATGAGATCACTTTTTTTCAAGTGGTACATATTCAAAACACTTTTAAAAAACAAATATAAAATTAAAACGTTCCAAAGTGGGTGGATTAGTCTATACTTGTTTGTCCTTACCTAGTAAGGTTAGCATAATAATCGGAACAAGAGTATATAATGAAAATAAAAATCACATCATGATTAGTAGAGACCGATCTTTGACCGGGTGAGTGGGGTGCTCAATTCATGACCTTCCCCTTTCATACCTAAGTTCCCGAGCCGAGACACTTTGGTGATAACGGACAAGTGGCATTTGGCACGAGTCACGGGTTTCCTAAATTTTTCAAAAACATTTAGGTGGCGACTCTGTAATTTGGCAATGTAGTCCATTTTTGGCGTTTTTGATTAAAATCGATTTTCTAAAAGATTTATCAGATTTGGACTCATTTGTATTTATCTATTTCACATTGCACTTGTGAAATTAGATTCAGAACCACGGGAGTCCAAACTGTAGGACTATCATATCCGATGAGACTAAACCCCTCCGAGGAGCACGAAAAGCAAGCTACATGTAGTCTATTCTCCTATTAGACTCATCTTGGGGAAATAGGCAAGAAGCCAGGCTTAAAAGAGCCAAAAAAGGTCACCTACACTATGGCTAATTCTTTTGTCATGGAGGGAGAAAAGTCCTCTGTACATGTTAGCCAATAGGAAAAAGGCAAAAGCCAGTTGTCTTCCCTTTTGAATTAGGAGGGCAAGGGTAAGGTATTCTTTAGTGACCCTAAGGCCACCCATACAAAAAAGGAATTAGCACAACCAGCACAAGTAGAAGGCAATCCTCTCAGGCCATGTTTGTTTGGGTGGACATGAGCTTGGGATTGGACTAATAGTCCAATAAAATTATTAATCCGATGTTTGGTTAAACAATTGAAGTACGGACTAATTATTTTAAACTTGACTATTAGTTAAGATATGATACATAATCCAACGGATTCGTAGTCCTAGGACTATTAGTCATGTGAATGCTAATTCAGTCCACCCAAACAAACATGACCTCAGTGACTAAAAGGATGCCAGTTTTTTTTTTTAAATGGTTTGAAATGAATTTATCGTAGTTGCCTATCTTAACGCCATGCTTAATTTATGGGGTTTTAAGTAGGGCATGGATGTCTTGACTATAAGTAAGAAGACCAGTAAAGTGCATGACATCAAGGATAGTGGAAGAGGCTATACTAGATTTGAGCATCATAGAATTATAAAAAGTATACCAAGAACATGTGGTTGCGCCAATAAGCCAAGGGGTCTATTTCAAACGGAATGGTGGACAATTGAATAACATAGTAAATGCCCAGCTTATACCATATATCCCCTTCAAAAGTAGTCATCCTATTCACCCAAGCTACCCATATGTCAGTTGGTTTGGGCCATGACCTAGGGCATGTCGACCAGTTAAACCACGAAAGTGAAGATTGGTCCAGAAGGAGAGTCTCACCATCAGTAATTGAGACAAACCGCCTGGAAAGGTGGTTGTGACATAGGGACCAAGTTCCCCAGCACCGGCAGTGAGACTAGCTGTAATTTAGGAGTCGAATTTGTTCTCTTTGATGAGTTAGATAGCTTCATGAGGGAATTGACAAACTAGGTCAGAGTCTGAATTGGAAGACATGGCTGGAGAGCTTAGGGTTCTAAGTTTCATGAGTAAATGAAGGGTTTGTTAAAGGGAAGAAGAGGCAAAGAGGGAGAGTTTGAAAAACTTTAAGTACTTCCGTATAGGGCCCAAGTAGAACAACAAATTGGATAAATTGGAAAGAGGCCTAGTAGTGTATGGGCCTGCTGATTGTTGGAAGGCCCGAAAAGGTCAAAGAGTTTTAGGCCCAAAATTGGTCAACAGGGGTCTATGGTTATCAATAATCCCAGAATAAAATCATTCAAAGCAAAAGATTTTTTACCTTAAATGAATGAGGCCTTGTTGGTGCTAAAAATTGAAAAAATTTCGTCGACATGTCACTAACGTGGCAAGATTGATTAATGTGGCTGACATGGCATAAGGATGTGTTAAGAATGAGTTAAGAGACTCTTTTAAAAGGATAAGGAAGATAGCGGCAGAGAATCAAGGAAAAGATCAAAAGCTCAAGGAAACAATTTCTACTAGAATGTTGGGATAGATATGCAAAAATACAAAGAATCAAGGAGGATCAGAGCTACAAGTCAAAAGTCAAGTATAAAAAAGAACTGGGTATAAAGAGAGAAGGACACATTTAGAACCACTCGCAAATCGTGAAGAAGTACTTAAGGCCTCGTTTGGGAATAGGTTATTTTAGTAACTTTTTGGCTTTTTACGAAAAAATGTGCAGAAAAGTAGAGATGTGATGTGACTAGTTTTAGTTGACTTTTTGACTTTTTGGCTAAAATAGTCAGTCCCCAAACGAGGTCTAAGAGTAGTTTAAGTTAGCATTTTAAGAATAGATTAGGTAATTTTCCAATCCGCACTTCTCTTCTTTCTATCAATTACTATATTTTTCATTTATTTGTTCTTATTTAAGTTTTTATAACTAGTAACAAGTAACAATTTAATTAAATAAATACATATTTTATTTCTTATTTATTTAATCACCTTCAAAAAAATACTTAATCTATTTAAGACATATAACTCAATCATCAAAATCGTAATTATTTTCTATGTTTATTTGAAAATTAGTCTAAAAATTTTATTAAATTTTTTTATCAAATATCTCATTGATCTAAGAATTCACAGGAGACCGCATGATCTGGTCCTGCACCCAGATTTAATAGAAAATTTGGTAAAAAACGATCTGTCTGGTAGCTTCGACGGAGACACCCAAAGGCCCTCTCTCTCTCTCTCTCTCTCTCTCTCTCTCTCTATATATACAGAGATAGATTCATTGATATATACGTATACCAAATCGAAAGCACGATGGAGTGGAAGATGAGAAAGAGGCCGAGAACGAGGTTCGACACGGCCATCGTGGATGTTTGGAAGCGAGAAGTCGGTGTGCTCTCCACCAGACACTTCGCTCGCCGTCTCGGTGCTTCCCAGGTCCTTTCTTCTGGATCCTCGTCATTCTTAACCATTTTTTAATATAATCTCGTTTCTGATTTGTTTATATCTTATATTGTGTCAATTTCCATTACAATTTCGATTTTTTGAAATCTGTTTATCTTGTTTATTTACACATTTACGATGATCGCTTGGTCGTTTTTGCTGAAGGAGTATGAAGTTTAGTCGTGCAATCGATACGATTGATGCTAGATTTAAGTCGGGGTGTTTGTGTTTTTGTGGAAGAAAAGTGTAGGAACATTGATGTTTGTCTTATCTTCTCTCTAATATTGCCATTGTAATTGTGACATTGATGTTTGTTTTGGCAATTTGGCGGGTGCTAGAAAAAGATTTGATATTGGGGCATTGCGGGAAATTTCATAGATAGACACCCCAATTGTTTCACATTTTATGAGGGAAAATTATATTTAGGATTTTATTTATGTATTTTTGCTTCACATTGTCATGGTGATTGGTGTGGATGTATTAGCTAAAGGTTAAGATTGAGGCTTCTTTACTATCAGCTAATTAGTAGTGGTTGATCCTACTAGGACTGCCAATATAAGTTTAGATGTTTACTAGATTTGACATTGTCTTGTTCATCAAGAGCCTCTATTTACAAATCACATTTCATTTCAAGGCATACCATTAATTGATTTAATTTTTATTACAATATTAATCTTATGTAAAATGACCACAAAGGACAAAGGACTATGGTACACACCTTTTCTAAAATTACTATAAAAGATTATAATGAATACAATACATACCAAGTATTTCAAACGCTATTTACGTATCTTCTCTCTGAAGAATCCAAAAATCCTGAGATAAAAATCAAAACCCCTTAAAGAAACAACCAAAAATATACGTGTTATTGAATATTTTGATTGGACTAAATGATGGATGCATCTGGTAATACTGGTTTGGAACAATAGAGTAAGGAAAAGGTTAATTTTTCATTTATTTATTTATTTTTCCGTTTTTGTTTACTTATTGAGTGGTAAATCATTTGTATTCATTCAGTTATCTAGAGTCGAACAATATACCCATGTTCGACTATCTACAACTGAACAAATTATATATGTTCGATTTTATAGCGTTGAACTTTGCTTGGCTTACAACTCTTGTACCATCAGGAACTGATAGTGTGAAGGAGCCTTTATAAGCCTACTAGCATATTGTGGATTCTGAAGTCACTAAGGCCATCTTGTTCAATACTCACATTTCAAACATATTGAAATTGTTCGACAGACTAAGTTCTAATAGTTTACTTAAGTTCGATGCTAAAATGTCGAATGTATTGAATTTGTTCAACAGAAACACTCCTGACAAAAGGTTAATATTCGACAGACCAGTGTAAGGGTGAAGATGGAAGATATGAGCGGGGTGTGTGACTAAGGGCAAAGATGGAAGATTGTGGTGTGTATTGAGTAAATTTTGTATTTATCAAATTACTAAAGGTGTGCCTTGAGTAGTGATGTGTCTTAAGATGAAAGGTGGTGTGTAAATAGAGGCTTCTTTGTTCATCAGCTTCCTTCATTATAGATGAAAAGTAGAGCAGGAGTTTCTGAAGATCAGAAAGAAATCATCTTTACACGTTTAGGCTAAAACTAGGGTCTTCTTTTCCTCTTGAAATATCCTTCTTCATTTTTGCAATGCTTCACAAGGGAGTTGGAAGAATTTTTACTTTTTGGTTCTTTCCTGATAATTTTTTTGGTACACTAGTGGGGAGGCAATGAACGTAGATTCTGGTTTAGATTTCTTAAAAGACGGCAATGTTTTTCAGTCTAATATTGCTCGGTTTGTTATAATATTAGTCAGTTTGTGGTAATTGGTGAACTTAGCTTTGTTCCCACAAATATTCTTCTGCACATTTTTCTACAGTTATACAGTTTATAGATATATATGTTTTTGTTTGGATTGGGTCTTTGTAGTTTTTGTTCATTGTAGCTCTTCATTTTTTTGGCAAGTGAGGATCAATCTGGAAATGTTGGATTATGTGCCTTTTGATGGGACTTAAGGTTTGGTTTGGCTTGGTTATATGGAATTTTATATTCTACAAAGCTTTATTTGCTTCTTTTTTTTATTATTTAAATTCTTTTCTGTACAGGATCTTGTCCTCCGACTTGATATCTTCAGAAAGCTGGAAAAACACAGAGGTTGTGTTAACACAGTTAGCTTCAATGCAGATGGTGACATTGTTGTGTCGGGCTCTGATGATAGGAGAGTCATACTCTGGGATTGGGAAACTGGTTATGTTAAAGTCTCATTTCACTCTGGTCATAATAACAATGTTTTCCAAGCAAAGATCATGCCTTACACAGAGGACAGAAGCATTGTTACCTGTGCTGCTGATGGGCAGGTAATTCATTTTCTTAGAATGCTTATTTAGGACAGCATACACTTAAACAGTGGGTTCCTACTATAAGTAAACATTTGAGGTGGATTATATTCATTATTGATGCATGTTTGTCACAGAATTTCCTCCTGGCTGGAATTTTCACTTTGTCTTATCGTACTTTTAGAATTTATGATACAGGCTGTATTTCATGAGCTAAAGAAATCACTAGTGTTTGTTTTCAATGAAAACATTTCTCAATTATAGGTCAGACATGCTCAAATTCTGGAACGTGGGAAAGTGGAGACTAAATTGCTGGGGAAGCACCAAGGTCGAGCTCATAAGTTGGCCGTTGAACCTGGAAGCCCTTATATTTTTTACACCTGTGGTGAAGATGGATTGGTTCAGCATGTAAGTCAGGATTTATCATGTTTTTGTTTTTGTTTTTGTTTTTGTTATTAACTTTCTATTATTTGGTTTTTCGTTTTCAATTAATCAATTTAAGTACTTCTGAATAAACCAAAATAACTATTCATAGCAATATTACCAGAAGATTTTATACATATTGTGTTTCTTGAATTATATTTTTGTTTTCTGTGCTTTGTCCAAATTGTAGACTCAACCGGTTTGACACTTGTTTATTCTCACAGTTTGATCTGAGAACTGGAGCTGCTACTCAACTTCTTACCTGCCAATCCCTCCATGACAACTGTTACTTGCCAATGATTCATCTAAATGCAATCACAATAGACCCAAGGAATCCAAATCTGTTTGCAGTTGCAGGGTCCGATGCATACACTCGACTTTATGATATCCGCAAATATAAGTGGGATGGGTCAACTGATTTTGGTCAGCCAACTGACTACTTTTGCCCTCCACATTTGACCGCTGACGAGGACGTAGGAATAACAGGCTTGGCATTCTCGGATCAGAGTGAGCTTCTTGTCTCTTACAATGATGAGTTTATCTATCTCTTTACAAGAGATATGGGATTGGGACCCGATCCTGCCCCAGCCTCTCCAGTGTCTATGGATAGTGATGCTGGTGAAATGGGAGCGGATCATCGCTCCGCAGCATCTCCCTCAGATATGGATGCTGATGTTATAGTTACTCCCCAAGTCTACAAGGGGCATAAAAACTGTGACACAGTAAAGGGTGTGAACTTCTTTGGGCCTAATTGTGAGTATGTTGTGAGTGGGTCAGACTGTGGCCGGATTTTCATCTGGAAGAAGAAGGGTGGGGAGCTCATTCGTGTTATGGAAGCAGATAAGCATGTGGTGAATTGCATCGAGTCCCACCCTCACTCTGTTGTTCTTGCCAGCAGCGGGATCGATGCTGACATAAAAATATGGACTCCAAAAGCCCTTGAGAGAGCTACTCTGCCTACAAACATTGAAAAGGTATCCTCTGTTAAATTAAAGTAAATATTTGAAACATAACAATTTTGGGTATTATCTCAATTTCTAGCCTGAAGTCTACAATGTTCGATGTTTATTGCTTCATGGACCATGTATGTGTGAAATTGGAGTTTCAAAGTTGGAAAGGACAATCTATGCATACAATCTGGTCCCAGTGTGCTGAGAATATATTTATTGAAAATCAACCAGGTCAGAAGGTGTTAAGTTTGTTCAATGATTGGTTGCCTACATTATCCATTTAAGTCAAGCTTTCTACAATGTGTACTAAAATATTTACAGGACCATTTTGGGTATTGGGGGAAGGGTCTGTCTAGTGCCTGTTTCCCTTGCATTTGTATCATGCCAACGAAAGCATGTTGGTTGCTTTAATGCCTCTACTTTATGATCTCCAGTGAAAGTTTGGTTTCAACTCTTTTATACTGTTAAGAGTTATTCTCTAATCTTTGTTCCTCTACCAATTGAATCTTGTGTCTCTCAAGTCCTATTTAGGTGATTCATATACTTTCCTGCTTATTTGTTAAATATGAAGGTCCATGGTAGACCATTACAATTCAATTATGATTTTATTAGTATCCTTCCCCTTTGTTTTTCTAAGGACACTGATTCAACCACTGAACAAAGCACAACCCTCTTACATGCATGTGGGGCTCACATCCATGGGTGGTTTGTTCGGTGGTTTGGGAGTTGTGTCCTTAGTTTTATTGTTTTTCACCTTGTGAGAAAGAGTTTATCTCCAATGTTGTTTCTTGTTTTATGTTTTTTAAATAACCTCATGGGTGTAGACCTAGGCCACCTTCTCTTAAGTGCTTTACTAACCTACAAACTTCCCAACAATTGGCAGTTTTGTTACTTAAAAAATTAAAAATAAAAAAGGTGGCATTTTTGTTTACAGATATACATGGGCATAGTCTCCTTGCTACAAACTGTATGGGTTGCAGATGAAGTTCTTATTTCTCTGCTGTTACTTGTTGGATAAGGTTTTGATACCTCCTCAAATTTATTTGTTTTTCATTGGTGATACGGATGATGATGGCGATGGTGACAATGACGATGATAATGATGTTACTGATGAGGATGACGATGATTATGATGAATCCGGTGATGATGGTTCTAATGATTGTGGTGATGATGGTTCTAATGATTGTGACGATGTCTATGATGACGATTTAAATGATGGATGACAATGGTGACGATGATGAGGATAATGATATTTATATTGGTGGTGATCATGTTTCTAATGATGACGCTTAATGCTGATGATTTTCTTCTTTCTGTTTCCAGGTGAGACCCAAGACAAGGGGCTGGAATTACCGCCCCTTGGCTTCACCCCAGGACCTGATGTTGCAGCTGTTTCCGTTGCAAAGGCGAAGGACAAGTTCAGAGAATGTTGGAGATAATTCTGCTCAGCGACGTGAACTGCTCGATTTTCTTTTGACATTTAACACCAACAGTGATGGTTCCTCAGATGATGGCAGCGATACCTTTGTTGCTGATTCTACAGAAGACTTCTTTAATTGATTGGTGCTACATTCAACTTTTGTTTTATGAGATACTCTGGTAATTGTACATAACATAGCAAATCTTTTGGTGTTCTACTCTTCATTTTGAATCTGTTGGATACCTGCTTATTTAGTAAATCTTTCATTCTTTTATCGATTTTCTTATTATTGATCTTGGTTTACATGTCATAGTTATGTTTCATCTATGTTTTCATACTGTTGGATGTTAGTGGTTTAAAATTTTCGTTCTCAGAAGGCATTTCAGATTAGGAATCTTAGAGCCACTTCACCCAATATGCCAATTCCATGTGGAATGTGGCAATCCAACGGCTCAGTTTTGGCTGCAAGAGTGAGCTCCAACCGGTGTACAAAAAACTGACATGGCTTTTGGCATCACTCTTGCATGTCAATTTTGACATGCTCCTACTTCATGCCTTTTTTTGGAAATAAAAGAGCTTTCATGTAAAATAAAAGAGTTTAAATTTAAAAAATAATAGATTAATAAATTTAACATATTGGGTGGGGAGTTTTTGTTTTCATGTCAAATTGACATATGTTAATTTGTTACCCAAGTTTTTAAAAAAATTTGCCATCAAATTTTAAAGGTTTGGGTGGAGATGCGGGATGTTCTAGAACTCTTACGTTTTGCCATTGATGACATGGTTTCTGCGAATGATGTAGCTGGTGGTGAATCTCTCATTTTAGGTCTCTACTGCAGTGTTGATTGCCAAAAGAGGGTATTACCTTAGCTGGTTTCATTTCTACAGCAATCAAATTGAATCTGAAATATATGTTTCCATGTCATTGTATTCTGAAACAGGTAGCTGCCAGTGCTGAGTCTGTGTGTGTGTGTTTGTGTGTGTGTGTGTGTGTGTGTGTGTGTGTGTGTGAAAAAGATGAATCTCAAGAGGACTTCTAGTTTGAGATCCTTGTTTGTAGCAAAGCAGATGTTGGAATAGCCGTTGGCAAGAGACCAGGCCTGATGCCCACTCTCTCTCTCTCTCTCTCTCTCTTGAAAAGGATATCTAGTTTGAGATTTTTGTTTGTAGGAATGTAGATGTTGGAAGCGCCATTGGCAAGAGAATAGGCCTGATGCACACTCTAGAGACGTCTCCAACTTCAATTACATGCAATTTCTCTGATATAGTGACTCAAATTAGTGCAGAGTCCATGTGAATTTGAATGAGAATAAGAGTAAGAAATCATCCTTCCAAGTAAAATGTAATGAAAAAGTTTACGTGCACAAAAGGAACCAAATACAGTATGCACAGATGTGAAACAAATGGTCGCATGTCACATTTATGCATTCTGTCTTTGGTTCCTTCTGTGCAAGTAGCTTGGCTGAACCTAATAAAAAGAGACTGAATTTCTGGTCACATACATATCTTCCCCTGCCACAGGCTCTCCAAGGCTGAGGTTCTTAATATTGGTCCTGCACTGCACACATGGGTAAATCATGATAAAGCATTTTGACTGATTGCCTGAGACTAATATATCTAGATGTTAAATAGCATCTAGTTTGAGTAATACTATACAAACATTAATTTTTATATATAATGATGTGGCAGTTCTTTTATTTTTAAACCGAAATTTCCACCGTTGTAGCTTATAATTTCAAAAAAAGTCATTGTCCCATCATTCTGAATAGATTTTATAATAAATTTCTATTTTTAGGTCATTTTCCATCTAATTTTTACATAATGGTGCATGACATGTTTGTTATGAGTAAGTCTACCGCATAAACTATCAAGAATACATGCTTGTTAGTACAATATGACCCATCTCTAATGAAAATAATGAAGATATCTATGAATGAGGAAATCTCTGATACTTTTAGGCCTTATTGTACGACAGACACTCTTGATACTTTCTGTGAATTAATTCTTTCTCATTTTTTTTTTCTCTTGAGTTGCCCCTGCATTATATATATACATATATTTTTTTCCCGGTGTGAGGGGGAAAAGAACTAGTTGGAATCTGAAAGTAGATCACCTGGGAGAGAAGTAGCTGGCAAGTTGGATGCGCATCCAACTTGCAGAAACCTGCAGAAACCCAGTTAACTTCTGATGAGACCTCTTATCTTCAAGAGAAGTGTTTCTTGAAAAATAAAAATAAAAATAAAAAAATTTAGTGATTCAACAACCTTGTTGAGAAAAGTAAATGCAAACATTTCTTGCAAAAAATATCTCTTTTGGTCCCGAGATTTCTGTGCTGATAAACTCATCATTGGCCTTGACAGATCATCATTCGTTGAAACCCTCTCCATTTACACAATCAAATCTTCAATCTTCTTTCTAATTTCACAGGCCTTTCTCTTCATCTGCTGATCACCCTAGCCATCACTGTCTTGAGGTTACTTGAGCTAGCAGGTTGTGGGTGGGACGTGACATTCCATGAGGAAGCTTAATCATGTTCCATGATTTGTTCAGGTTACTTGGGCTAGCAGGTTGTGGGATGTGACAATCCATGAGGAGGCTCTTAGACTTAAAAAAAGGGTGATTGAAACCATGGTCTTCAAAGGGCCGAATGGCAATGATTGTACAACATCAAGAGTGACTTTCTAAGGCATCAAAGGGCCGAATGGCGATGATTAAAGGAATGAGATGGTCTTCACCCATGAATGAAATCTCTCTCTTCACAATGCTACTATTGGTGAACTTCATCAGAATATGCCCTTGCTACCTTGGATGAGTTGGGTTGTGTCGTAAATTCCTCAAACAACTCGAGGAACAGGGCAAGCTTCTTGATTTTGCTTGTGAAATATCTGATTGAAAAATTCTCCAATCTCAAAGTATAGACAACTTCATGTCTACAAGAAGATTTATTTTCAGATATTGTCTTCACCGAACCTTTTCTTTCAACAATATATATCCCACCTTCTCAATGGACGGATACAATTTATGAAATGAAACAACACAATGCTTCTTCGACTCAAATCAGAGTCTTGTTATTGCCGCCATGTATACATCTATTTATTATAATTATGTACCAAGGTCAAACAAGAAAACAGGTCAATATCAGAAAGATAAATAAAACATATGTAAATGAACAGGAAATTTGTCAGCTTATATGATCATAACTGTTGTCATTTTGCAGGACTTTGTAAGTCACTGTCCTACATGACTTTCAGTACCATTTATTGTTGTCTTATGCACTTGGATTAATGGGTAAGTGACACATACGTAAAAACATACAAGAGTAGAGAAGGCCTTGTTGCCACCAGAGTTTATTGTTTCAGCTAACATATTGTATAAGGAAGTTTTCTCAATGGAAACATGTTTTTGTCATTTATAATCCAAGCTAGCAGAAAGGAGACAATCGAAAGAGATCCAACAGAGGTTGCAACATCGACCAATACATGTCGTATCAAACTAATCATATTTGAATTTGAAAATAAGACATATTCTCAGTAGATATAAAGAAATCAAGATGTATGTCAGTGTTGACTGTACGATCATAGATAGACGATATCAGACAAAATTGATTAATATTGTAAGTCCAAAATTTCAATACATCTTGTTGATGCACCTAGTCCTAATGGTTATATGTATCTGGTGGGAATATACTTTGTTTTGAAATTCCTCCATCCCCTCCACCACCCCCACCATTCATAATCGTTATCATCATTTGAAGGACAATTGATCAATTACATTCCACTACCGGACTTTGTTTGACCTTTGATCGATCCCTTCTTATTTTTTATTCTTTTAAGTCAACATGAGCTAGGTGGCAATAAAAACTAGGCTGAATTTGTCTCACATGTTGTTAAGCAAGTACATGACATCTTCTAACAATGGAATGTTGTTTAAGAACCCGACCTTAATAGATGATTCACCATGAGAGTGAGGAAGTAGAGAGGCCTCTTCAACTTCAATCTTCAAGATTGGCCTTTTCAAAATCATTACCATTGCACATTTTGTACCTGTATCCTCGAAAAAAATTCTTATGCATACTGCTTCAACCATTGATATTTGATACAAACGCACTGATAGGCAACAGAAGAGATACAATTGAGGTACGGAAAGTTAGTTAGCTAGTAAATTTTTTTTTTTTTTTTTCCACTCGTCAGAACCTACAATAAAGGTAAGGAACAGTTAATTGCAGCTAAAAGTGACCAAAACAAAATAAACAAAAATATAAGCTCAAATATTTGAGCAATGTAGAGGAAGCCAGCAGCTAAGGTGCTGGCCCCGCGCACACATAAAAGCCATGTTGGTTCTGTATTTTTTAAGCTAAAAGTTGATAATAAAAAAACATATTTTCTCCCAACTTTTAGATAATTGTTTTTTTTTTTTTTTCCCTACTTATTTAAGCTAGTTTTATGTTGTAAGTTATAAGTAGAAATTATACGAAATATTCTTGCACAAGTTATAAACAAGTAAATAAAATTTTGTGAACAACTCTAATAAACTGCACCAAATAAGACCAAAACCCCCCAAAGGTCTGCTATGTCTTAGAAGTGTTGCATGTCTTATAAGAAAGAATCATGATAGGAAAATGATATGTATACAAAATTTAAGATCAAAATGATGTGATAAAAAATTAAAAAAAAAATTCTTTTACAATTATGAAGTATCGTGATGGATAATTTGACTTTCTATAAATGATTTAAAACAAGACACTATGAAATTTTTGTACGCAAATTTCGTTTGTATAAATAGTATTACCCATCCACATGTATCCATAGAAATTAGAATGGTGTTATGTACGAGGGAAAAGTGGTCACAACTAGGACCGTGCAAAATACCATTCAATCTGCTAAAATCACACCGATTCGCATTAATCCGTACTGCTCTAACCGTTAACCGTGGTTTAAATTTTAAAATTTATAATTCGCCAACCGAACCGCTCCGCTCCGCTATAATTAATACATATATTTTTTTTAACTTCTAATGAAATATAAATGTAAAAATGAGTGTGAGAGAGATTTAAGATATGAAATTTATTACAAATTAGTGGTTATATATATGAAACATATTATGTAAAATTACTTTGTGTTATATATCTAAAAAATATTATACAAATTAGTGTTATATATTATGTAAATGTATGATAATTAGTTAAAATGTTCTTCAATCCGCCAATCCACGAAAAACCGCCCAAACCGCAATTTATCAATCCGCTAATTCGCTAACCCACCATTCAGTTTATAATTTTACTCTCCAACCGCCCGAACCGCACCGCGCACGTCCTAGTCACAACCGTATTAACTGTTGCAGGCTCACTCGCACATGAGGGCCCAGCGTACGATGGGCTTTCATTATCATTTTAAAGCTGTCCTTTTTGGGTTCCAAATTGGTCCCTACCTAGTCTGATCAAAGGCCCAAGCATGGTGTATTGGGCTTGGATTCGCTAACTGGTGTAATTTTTGTTTGGCCCATTGGACCATTAAACTTTCATTTTGTTTAAGGACCCACAAAAAAAAAAATAAAAAAAAAAAATACACACATACACATACATATGCACATAAATTCAAAACACTTTTAATTTTTTTTTATAATTTTTCAATTTATTTTTATCCCATTCCCAATATTATTTTGTTAGAATTTACTATTATCTTCTTTTTTACTATTTACTATTTACTTTTTTTCTACTTTGTAATTGTTTTTCAAAAAAAGGTTATGCTATATGTCAAAAAAGTTAAAGCACTAATACACATTTTACATATTTTTATATATATTTTAAAAATATTTTGATTCTTTTTTGACACATTAATAGGAACCACAGTGGTGCTTAGCATTTCCCTCTAAAAAAAATGCTTCATTGAATTTTTAAAAATTGTTACTAAAAATATAATTTGGTAAGAAAAAATTGAAGAAATGAAAAAAAAAATTTAAAATATTTTTTTAATTTAAACATAAATTTTATTAATAAAATACAAATTTTAAAAATTACCAAACATATAACTATAAATCAGTATTAAAGTCCAACAATTTAAAAAGAACAATGTTAGACCATCTCCAATCCTTCATATATTTTTTTATTAAATTTAAATTTTATAAAAAAATGTTAAAAATCAAATTTTCATTAAATCAAGAGAGAGTCGTTTTTTAAAAGTCAAAAAATTATTAAAAACTCAAATCATACAAATTAGTCATTTACGTTTTTTTTATATAACTAAACAAAGGTTACTTTCAAACACATTGATTTTTTAAAATTAAAAATAAACAGTAAAAAATTCGAATCTCAAATAACACCTTAGCTAAAAAAGAAGAAAAAATTCAATTAAAAGTGTAGACTTTTTTTTATAAAAAAAAAAGTACAAATAAATAGCAAACTTTATACACATTAATAATTAATAATTATAAAAAGTTTTATGAATATATAATAATTTTCAAATAACATCAATGATCGATAATCTCCTCCCCCAGAAAAAATTAACCTTAATCCCAAACACCCCTAACTATGGCCCCGTTTGGTAGAGCTGTAGGAAAGTGATTATAACTTATAGCCTAACAGCTTATAACTTATAACTGTGAACATAAGCTGATTTTTGACTTATAAATTAAGTTTCTCCTCCCCCACTTAGAGAATAAATTGATTTTTGACTTACAAAAAGTTATAAGGTGTATTATTAAGCTAAACCAAACACATCAAAATAACTTAAATTAAACTTAAAAATTAAAATAAACTGAAAATAAATCCTACCAAACAGCCACTATGTTAAACACCATTTAAGGCCACAAGTAACTTTACTTCTTTGAATTGAAACACCAAAGATGATATATGCAAATGAGGCACGTGAAAACCAACCTAACCTTGCCGCACCAAAACAACAAATGACAAAGGAATAAGTGTAGTTCAATTTGTGGTTGGGGCTGACTTTTTGGTGTTGGACTAGTCCTACCTTTGTAATTCTCTCGTCTCTTAGGAATTTTTGTAGATAGGAATACATTCATTCCTTTTGCTCATGTTGCACCCAATCATTCTTGTCAATTTAATATACTCTGGCCTAATTTATTTATTTTTTAAAATTAAATGTTAATAATTAAAAATAAAAGTTAAAAAACACTTATTCCTTAATTTTCTTAATGATTGTTTTTTTTCTTCAACTTATTTAAATTATTTATATCTAATCAATTGTAAGTAAAAAAAATACCAAATACTCAAAAAATAATAATTATATATATATATATATTATATAAACAGTACTTGTAATTATATCAAATGAACCATTATTATATACGTGGATATCAATATTAATATATAGGTTTCGTTTGTTAAGTGGGTTGATTTTTTGCTTTTTGATTTTTTTTGTTATTTTAGTCTCGACAAAAAAATCTAATTTTTTTGTGAAAGAAATAATGTAATAATTATAAGTTAGATGTGATGTTTTGTCTTATTAAATTAAAAAACTTATTTTATTTTTTGTGACTATTTTAATTAAAAAATCCTCAAAACCAACTTCCCAAACATAGGCATAGAGTACCCAGCATAGAGTACCCAATCAAGCGAAAAAAGTACTATCATGTATAGTTCACCATCAAAGTGAAGTCTTTGAAACATTGTTGGCACACTATTTCCCATGGTGTAAAGTACTATCATATACACTTCACCATGAGAGTTAAGTCTTTGAAACATTGTTAGCATACTATTTCCCATGGTGTAAATAAAAATAGAGTAAATTATAAATACACTTACTGAAGTTTATTTAAAGTATAAATTGTTTGTTATGATTCGAAAAATTAAAAATATCTCCTTGTTATAATGTTTTATTTAATAGAATTAATTAAAAAATAAAATTTATAATTACTTTCTTATACAATAATAAAATTACATAAATTATTAATTAAAAATATTTATAATATCATTAAATAATATTAATTGACTTGATGATTTATTAATAAAAAAGATGATTTGTTATGAAATTAGAAATCTCAAGAGGTAGAATGTAATTTCTAAACCACAAGGGGCGATTCGTATTTTAATCAAATCTCAAGGGATGTATTTGTAATTTACCAATAAAAATACTAATTTACTTGTTAAAAAAATAATAATAACTTTATATTAATTAATGACTAAACAACATTAATTATGAAAAGATTAAAAACAAAATGAGGTGTTAGATTTCCTCTAGTTCATAATTTGGATCGGAGAGGGATATCGAGCCGTGTAAGGCTCACCATGAGTCATAATCATTCATTTTGTAATATCCATTATGTATATCAACTATAAAAGAAAATTAGATTCATGTCTAAAGAAATAAATAATAAATTTGTCTTTAAAAATAAACTATCTATTTTTTTTACAAACACAATATATTGAAAAGACTATGATTATCAAATTAACACTCCGTTTATTTGGATGGAAAACATTTTTAAATGAAAAATATTTTCTACAAAAACTTTTTTTCATAAAATGTTTTATGGAGAAAATGTTTTTCTATATTTGATAGTGGCGGCGGCGGCAGCGGCGGCAAAACGAAGGTGAAGGTGGTGGCATGGTGGTGAAGGTGGCAACAAACAACAGAGGTGATAGTAACGATAATGGTAACAATGGTTGTGGTGATGAAAGTGTGGTGGTAGAGATGAGAGTGATGATAATAGTGTAGTAATATTAATAAGATTTTAATCTGAAAATTATTTTTTGCTTTCTAAAAATAAAAAATATTTTTTATTCATATAAATTTATTTTCGATTGATTATAGAAAATATTTTTTGTTACCTTTCATTTTCTATTATATCTAATATCAAAAAATATAAAAATATATATTTTATCCAAACAAACAAAACGTTAATAAATGATATACATAAAAAAAAATTTACAAAATAAATAATACACATCATCGAAATAGAATTCGTAATGACCCTACAAACTCCACAGCGCCCACGAAAACATTCTATCTATTGGATCAAAAATCTATTTACCCAATACACATCACCCATTATAAAAATAAATAAAAGAAAGAGAAAAAAAAAATCATCAAAAAAAAAAGAATGGAAAAAAGAAAAACAAAAAATTTATATACAAAAAAGTTTTATCTACCGGTCAAAACGAAGCTTCAAAAAGCAGCTCCTCAATGTTCAGTCAACTCTCTCTCTCTCTCTCTACTGTACGATGATCATCATCATCATCATCATCATCATCATCATCATCATCTTCTTCATCTCCATCTTCATCTTCGTCTTCGTCTTCTATATTCTCATTCTTCTCCGAAACCAGCACCAACCTCTTCACCGTCTTCCAGACGACGTCGTTGAAGAACCCTCCAAAGCACCCAAACAACCACCACCCACCACCGCCGCACTTCTCCTTCCAGCTCTGCCCATCCCCCTCACGCGCCGCCGTCGACATCGGCTGCAAGTACGCCCACGCCGCATGCTGCACCAGCGGATCCTTTATCGGAATCTCCCTCCAACTCTCTCTCCGATTATAATGAGTCGGCGACGTAATCAACGGTGGAGATACCGGCAACAGATCTTTCAGACTGATGTAGGACAGTGATTGTATTGTTACCATCTCTATGTCCGACATTCGGATTGGTGAGTCGGCGTGATTAATGCCATTCGCGATTAGGAAGCTCTTTGCTTCCGATTTTAATGGAACGACATCGTCGATTAACGTTGTTTCTTCCATGTCTGAATTGCAGAGAGAGAAAATATATGGGATTTTAATAAATTGAATGGTTTGTTGTGAATTTTGAGGAGGGTTATGAATGAAATGAATTTTTACTCCTACTAGATTTTTGTAGGAATGACAACAACTGTTGTTGGATATAGAAAAAGAGTAGAAATAATAGTGCTAGTGAGTTTGTTTGTACCCAAATCGGGTGTTCATTGTTTCATTTCCTAGAGGGAAAGTGAGTTCAGTTTTTTTGGTGGTGTTTGTGAACTTGTTGTGGGCCTCGTGGAGCAATTAGAGAAACTTTGAAAATAGTGGGATGTTTATCCAAATTGTAATATAAATGGAATCTTAAAATGTAAATTGTAATTGGATACCAATAACAGTTGAGTTTTGTTTTAAGGTGTTCCACCTCTATTTGTAGTCAAGATCGAGGGCTAGGCTTCACCTCCAAATTATCTTATTGGTTAACTATACATTTTAGTTAAAAAATTAATAAATTATTATAAATTATTTTTTTTATATTTTTTTATAAAAAATTAAAAAATTATTAAAATAACATATTTTTAAATGAGGTCTTAATTAAGGAATTAAATTCAAACTCCAAACTTGAATTTTATTCTAATTAATTCGATTACGTATAAATCAATTTAGTTATATAAATGAGTCGAACGTGAAATGAAGAGGCTGTTATAGTTTTCATAGTTATTTGTACTCAATTTTGGTTTTATTCATGCACAACTCAATTAGTAAACAAACTTGAAAATTTAACTTGAATTTGTATATTTGGTCTCTTTTGGAATGAATTAAAAAAAAGTCAATTCATTGACTTATTTGAAATAAATTATCCTTTTATATTTTATACATTTTTTCCGTAATAAGCAAACAATCTAGCTTACAATTTGCATTCTGGTTCAATACGAAATAAAACATAAACTTTAAAAATATAAAACTTAAAAAAAAAAAAAAAAAGAGAGAGATTTTTGTAGGTTTTATAGATCTAATTCTGTGTGATTCTATTTACATATAAAATCATTTTCATTATACCAAATTTCTAATTACACTCCATACAAAAATTTAAAAATATAATTTTATCTCTTTACACTCACATTAATACCAAACGTATCTTTTATCTTTACATTGCACACTTTTTGAACCCTACCTTTACACCACCACCTTCAATTGCCATTGCTAAAACTTTCGATCACCAACTCTAGGTGTATCCAATCGAGACCTCTATGGGATACACCTAGAGTTGGTGATCCATTTTTCCCTTTGTTTGCCTTAAAAATAGAAAAGACAAACAAAGGGAAAGAGTGGTGGAAGTAGAGAAGGAATGAAGGAGAGACTGGTAATGCTAGTGGATTGATAGAAAATTTGTATCATAATTTTTAGGGTGCCATAATTTTGAAAAAGGAAACTTACTAGAAATTTTTTTTTAAAATATTTATATCTCAATTAATTAATAGCATAATCTTATATTTCAATAAATTTAATTAGTTGGTCATTCAATTCATTAAATCTTAATTTTCATATTAAATGTATTTTATGAATAATTTTATTCTTACAAATATTTTTTGAACCCTTAGCAATTTGGTGTGCACTATTTTATACTTTTTATATATTAAATTTTAAAAATTTATAATTTCTGTTGTATATATTTTTTTTAATGAAATTTATTATAACAATTTAAAATTTTAAGTTGTTTTTTAAATTTTATATTAATATTATTTAATAATAAAATAATATAAATATATAAAATAACAGTTCTGCTTCACACCCCCACTGGGGGTCGACACCCAGTGAGGTGTCGCGCTGCCGTTGGTCTGTTTTGTTTTTTTTTTTTTTTTTTTCTATCCACCCAATCCCGCAGTGCCACGTGGCACTGGGGTCACTGGGGGTGGGTTTTACTGGGGGTAGGAGGCATTTCTGATAAAATAATATATCTCATTACACAACTATATGCGTCAAAGATATAATTTGATTTGATCTTGATTTATTAAAAATAAGATGAGTACATTTTATTTAAAGGCCACGTTAGCACAACAATTAATTGTGCAAATTGTTGACGAAAGGAAAGCCGAGGCAGGTGTGCTGCCGAACACTGGAGGGGTGAGTCATCAATGGGAAGGAATCATTACATGGATGATTCATCACCCAGGCCATGTATAAGGGGGGCCCGTGTGAAGTAAAGAACAAAAGGAAAAAAACCAAAAAAAAAGAGGCGTAGGCTGTCAGTAAAAAGGCAAATTTCGATGAACGAAGAAGGAAATGGAAGATTAATATTAAAGTGAGTTATATTATATTTTTAATTATTATAATATATTTTATGTATATTTTAAATTTTTATAATTTATTTTACGTAATATATAATGCTGTCAGTAAAAAGGGCAAATTTCGATGAACGAAAAAGGAGATGAAGAATTAATATTAAGGTGAGTTATTTATATTTTTAATTATTATAATATATTTTATGTATATTTTGAGTTTCTATAATTTATTTTACGTAATTTATATTTTATAAATTATATTAATATTTCAATTACGTTGATTATTTCTTGAACTCTATTTATTTAAAATAAAACTCATGGATATGTATGTTTAAATTTTATTATTTATTTGACAGTGATTTCATAAATAATTATTTTCTATAAAATACAATCACGGAAGTCCCATGTCTTGAGAAACTTAAATAACTATTGGCTATCTGATTAGTTACTTTGTGACCCTTTGTCTGTCATGAATCCACTGACATTCGGATTTCTGGTATGAAACAAAATACTGTACGGAGCTAAGTGTTACACTATTATAGGAGTCACCTCTAGAATTCGTACAAGCCACCTCTTAAATCTTATTCTAATGTGAAGTAAATTGTTATACGGAGCTAAGTACTACACTATTGTGGGAATTATCTCTAGAATTCATATAAGTCACCTCTTGAATCCATACATTTGTTCTGTTCTATACCGTGGTTATCATTATTCTGTTTATATGCTTTCTGTTAATGAAATCTATCAAATAAGATCTCATTTGAATATGTAATTTTATAAAATATATATAAATAAATTTAGCAGTATGAACATTCACACTTTCATGATGTGAACATTCACATTAAATAAATTTGACTGTGTGAATGTTCTGTTAGGAAAAATTATACCAAACTATATGGAAAATATAATTTAAAAAATTATGCAAAAGCTTTTTGGGCAAAACCAAAATAGAAATAAATCAACGTAATAACGTGATAAAACTTACGATACGTAAAAAGATAAAACCTGATCGAGTCGAGTGTGTGACACTCTTTCCTTAAGACAGATTCGTCCTCCCACCAGTGCTTAGGAATCAATGGACGTCTATCTCCCAGGATACAACGATCAATGTCTTGCTCTAGCAGCACTACTATTGCAAGCCTAGCGAACTTTGCTGTGCATGTACTCTCTTTATAGGAAAATTAGACAAAGGAAATATGAAGAATAAATGCAAAGTGAAGAAGAATGGCAATTCACCATCCAAAATTAAAGTGAGGGACATGGAATATAAAGACTTCTATGTGACTCTTTAGAAAGGTTGTGATCCTTCAAAAGGACACACCCTTTCATCTCAAGAGACACAACCATTGGAGTAAATTTAAATTCAAATTTTCCAACAATCCCCCACATGAATGAAATTTACGGAAAGGACATGCAACAACATGCAGACAAAGAGAGAGTACATAATGGAAATATCCTGCATCGGGATAGGTAGCTTTCGGCTTTGAACCTTCCCTAGTGAAAGCCTATCGGACTTACTAGCTAATCAGTGGACGTGATGCCTTGAACCTGCTCAAATTGTGTAAGCCAAGACAATAGAATTCACACAGAATATCTCCAAACATAGCTTAGTTCTCACGGTTGTGCCCATTTTGGCCTTGGGCAAGTCCTGATGTTTCTAGAGTGCTTTAGAGAATTTAGCCTTATCAATTCTCATAGAAGCGGCCCCTTCACACTCATATAGGTGATCCTTATTTCGAGTCTCTTAAATACACCTCTTGAAAGATATCCTTCTAGGATTTCCAAGATATAAGTAATCATTAAAAGCATAGCTTACCCTAAGTTCCCTGCATACAACACATGTTGCAGATATCACTCTTATCATAGGAATGGATAGGAGTTAGACTCCTTTAGTGATTTCTGGCGAGCCACACATAACTTAGTTGTCCCTTTGAACTTAGTTCTTGGGATCTCCAGTCATCTAAGTAGGGTTACCATTATGATGACTCTGATGTAATAGGCTTTAATCACATTCCCCTAGATAAACTTTCTCTCATTTGCTCTCTGGTCAAACTTTTTGTTTAGCGGCCGCTATTTTTCCGTTTAACCTTCTCAGTTAGATATCATAGAATAGTTAGTGAATCCATTATATTATCCTTAGACAATATTCACAACTAAAAGCAAATGTCATACGGTGTTAAGTCTTTGATTACATCGAGACTTACCGTTACTCTATGTCACTCCCATTTAAATAATAAACATAGAGTTGTTCCTTAGGAGTTAATGAAACCATTGTTGCTTCTACTCCAACAATGTCCTTTATAAAGAATTGAGATTCTTTGTGGAGCTATTTTCGGAACCGTTACTTTGGTAAAATCCTCCAAGCACCCCCACATTTTAAGCATTCCGAGAAAACTTAATTTCTCTTGCTGGTATATAATAAATACACCCCCACAATTCTGAGATAAATCAGAACATATCATTAATTGGCGTGCTTGAACTAAATAACAAGATGTAAAATTGCTTTGTGCATGTAATCACAATACTAATTTGTCTAAAATACAATTAGACTTCATAACTTGCTTTTGCAGTATAAAGAAGAAAAGACTAAAACCGGTTGTGGCCACAACACTTTATCAAATAACATTTCTTTAGCCATGATTAATTTTCTTTTTGTTTACTGCAACCCTTAATTCCAATCTCAACATGGAATATAAATATCACTGTATAAATACATTTACATCTTATTTGTCTTATCCAGTATTGGTGACTACATCGACAATTACCAAAGTGTCTTTCATTCATGAAATATTTTAACTTAAAATATTTCATTACGGAGTTATCAGTCACCACACCAATTTCAGTCTTTTATTCCAAAGAATAATTAGAATTTCTCTTATGTCAGAACACATAAGTTCACAATTTTATCAATACTTTGATAAATAATTAACACACCAATTTTAGTCTTTATTCCAAAGAATAATTAGAATTCTTCTTATGTCAAAACACACAAGTTCACATTTTTATCAATACTTTGATAAATAATAGACATCCATTAATAATACATCGCATACCAAAATGATATTAATGACATCATAAATTGATTGTCAACTCTACAACATATGTAGACATGGAATCTCTCTTCCCCCACATTTGTGATAATACATAAATTAGCACAAACAACCTGATTCATTTTTGATGAATAGTTGGGACAAAGAAAATAGAATTATCTTTTCTCATTCAAAAGATAAACACCCACATTAAGATTATAGTTCATGGTTAAACAAATTTTACTATACAAGTAAAATTATGATTGATGACAATTTATGTCACAAACTCAAAGTTACTTAAAAATAACTTTCAATTGATTATTAACAAATAATAATCAACACAAAAGATTCCTCAATCTATTTTCAATTACATGGAACAACACCATTATTGAAAATATCATGTTTAAAATTTTCAGTGTTAACAATTGTTAATACTACTATCTCAATCAAACAAAAGGATTATTTACACATGAAATATACTATCCGAAAAATACCCCACAAGAGATCCATGGGTATGTCACAAATTAATTTTAAAAATAATTTCACAAATACCAGATTTTAGTAATTAAAATCATATCTTGATTTTAAAAACACATTTTTCCATACATTAAAAAATAGATGGAAACAGAAAATACCGCCTGACTACAACAATACACAGGGAAAAGATAACATTGCTTGGTTTTAAAAACCAGGAAAAACTAAACATGTCTTAATTTAATCAAATAAACACATTTGTATAATGCGTCAGGCATCATCCCGGTTATGTCTTAATTTAATCAAATCGACATAAAATTATTTATCTGTTTAAAGATCTTATATTCAAAAAATAACAGAAGGCAAAGCCATCCCGACTGATTAAAGTCAGAAAATAGAGATCAAATATCTGTCAACAAACAAACCGAAAATCAAAAGAACCTGTGTTTCCCCATAAATCATAATTGAAAAGTTGTAATTGTTCATCCTAGTCATGTTTGCATGTAAAGACAAACAAAATAATATTAAACAAAAAGCACTAATAACAATCAAGAAACCAGAATGTTTCAGTACCAAACTGAAAACTATGAACAATCTGGTAAAATCAATCAAACCATAATAATGGTAAACCCATACAAATGGTACCCGTTTCAAAACCAATTGGTATACTATTCTAGTTTCATAATAATCAAATTGGGTTCTTTGTTCTGTAATATGACAGACAATTTCAAATTTTGTTTCCAAATTCCAAAAGCAAACACAGTACAAAACAAAACATCTATCAATTCATTATTTTGCACTAATGGTGAACCGTTGCAAAGAAAGCAACAGAAAACAAAATTTAGAGAAATGGTTTTTACCATTAATTTCCGGTAATTTTGAGCGTTAATTAATGTAGGTCCCATACCTCGGTTTGGGTGGGTCCGAGTGGCAATACGTTCCTTGCCATGTGGTAAACAAGAATATATACTCGGGTGGTCGAAACCATTTACGAGTGAATGAGAAATTGATACCGAAGTGAGCCTCATAAACATGGAAAATGTTTTGTGTGGTTCCTTTGAGTTGGTATCCAAAACCTTGTCCCACATAGGAAACTTAGAAGAGTTTCATTGAGTTTATAAGCTCTAAGTTGGAGACCTTGGGTTGGGCCCCAAGGGGTACCCAAGTTTTGTAGGAGGAGGAGTTATGGACAAACCCAAAACCATCACCCCACACGCTGCCAGCCACGGGCCAAGCGGTGTGGGTTTGGGTCTAGTCTTGATCCTTTATTTTTTGCACCAAAATTATTTGATTTTTTCCAAATAATTTTCTGCGGGAAAATTCGAAATCTGAAATTTCAAATTTAAATTTATTTCGGTTGCAACTTCTCTTCTTCTCCAACAGTCGCGACTGTTCTTCATAACAGTCTTCTATACCGGAATAGGCACTTCTCAAGCCTATATATATCAACCCTCCATTCCATGTCAAGATATACAGTTTTATTCCCGTATTTAGTCCTCTCTGTTCTCTGCTTTTCGTCATCTTCATTTTGCATCTTTTGTAAGTTAGAAAATACAATCTGGTTCGTAGTACATTCAGTTTGCAGTGCTGCATCTGTTTGGGGTGATTGTTGAATCCTGGAGGCAGGACGTCCGTTAATCTCAAGCACCTAGGAGAGGACGAATCTGTCTTAAGATTGTTAGGAAAAATTATACCAAACTATATGGAAAATATAATTTAAAAAATTATGCAAAAGCTTTTTGGGCAAAACCAAAATAGAAATAAATCAACGTAATAACGTGATAAAACTTACGATACGTAAAAAGATAAAACCTGATCGAGTCGAGTGTGTGACACTCTTTCCTTAAGACAGATTCGTCCTCCCACCGGTGCTTAGGAATCAATGGACGTCTATCTCCCAGGATACAACGATCAATGTCTTGCTCTAGCAGCACTACTATTGCAAGCCTAGCGAACTTTGCTGTGCATGTACTCTCTTTATAGGAAAATTAGACAAAGGAAATATGAAGAATAAATGCAAAGTGAAGAAGAATGGCAATTCACCATCCAAAATTAAAGTGAGGGACATGGAATATAAAGACTTCTATGTGACTCTTTAGAAAGGTTGTGATCCTTCAAAAGGACACACCCTTTCATCTCAAGAGACACAACCATTGGAGTAAATTTAAATTCAAATTTTCCAACATGTTCATATCATAGAACATTCATGCTATCACTGTGAACATTAATATACATTTTATCCTATTATTATTAGGAATATTTTGATAACTATATCACTTATAAAATTTATTGAAATATAGAAAATTACTTAGATAAAATGAAATATAAGTAAGTGAAGAACGATTTATGAATGAATGTCATTTTGAAAATGAATAAAAGTAATAAAAAAATAAAAATAACGTTGTAATGAGATTTTTTTGTAAATGGAATCATTCATAATTTTTCAATCGTAATTGTGACAAAAATTTATATAACTTTCGTTTTGTTTTTATTTTTTTGGGATTTTTTGTTTCAAATTATTTGTTCATTTTTACTATTCTATACAAAACCATCTACATTTATTTATTTATTTTTATGGATTTCAAAGATTTTATCCATAAAAATTAATTGAGATATTATAATTTATAAATAAATAAACAACCTGAATTTTTTTTCACAAAAACATTATCAATTTATTTATTGACCATGCGAATGTAAAAAATTGAACAAACAAAATGGGATAAAGTATATTTTAGGAATATAAAGTTCACTTTTTTTTTCGCACATTCCTCCTCTTCTCTTCTCTTCTCTTCTCTTCGGCGTCCATGAGGGCAAAACCCTCAAGTTGGATTGCAAGGTATGGCTTCTTCTTCGTCGTCTTCAGCTAAAACACTATCTTTCTTTCGCTACCTGAAATTAAAGACAGATTTCATTGATTTGTTGCTGAATTGTACTGTCTCAATCACAAAAGATTGATCAACTGTCATGAATATACCTAGAATCCCTCAACAATTCAACAATTTTTACATCTTTCATGCCATTACCCTAACAATTGCTATTAATTGACCTTTATATATGTATATACAACATGTATATGTATTATGTATATATACATATATGGTGCACTGAATTCACCTCTACAATATGTTTATATTTCTCACTCAATTTTTTTAACTTTGGGGTTTGATTTTCTTGCTTTGGTGGTTCACCAGTAACCCTTCTAATCAATTTTGATTAATTCTGGAATTCAGTTGCAAATTATATATCTGAGTTACTTTTTTGGGTTCATTCTTTGAAAACTGGATGGTATGAAATGTTATAGAAAGATGTTTGCCTAATTGATTAGCATTTTATGTTCATTCGATCATATGTAGCCACTAGCCTGGATAGGGTGTAAGTCAATGCTTTAGAAGTAAGATGCCCTATCAAAGACATTCATATACAAAGAATGTGCTGAACCGATACCTGGGTTTGACTCTCGCTAGTGTCTCCCGGGTTTAACTAATACCTGTAATTTGCGTGTGATTGCATGTACTCATGGTTTATTCTGCAGAGGTGGGTCCAATGTGGCCCCGCCTTGGGTAGGTTCCTCATTATCAAACTCAAACTGAAACTGTTTTTGTTTTGGTTCAAGTTTTTTATTTATTTTTATTTTTCTAACCTTAGAAAATCATTCCCAAAGGTTGAAGTTTCCATTTCATGATTTTTAGCTTCAAACAATACTTAGAGCAACAAAATTTCTTATTTGCAAGATGGCTATTGCCTTGTGTGTCTTCACATTAGGGCTTTCCGTTTGCTAAGTAACCTAACTTGATCAATTGATTGGCTATATATGCACATTACCTTCTTTGAATTTTACAATTGTTGTACATGGTCCAGTGTGTGGGATACTCATTGAAATTACTTTAAAACTTGGCAAGCTAATCCTTTACAACGTAGGTAGCAACAGTGATCTGAATAAAAATAGATGTGCAAGAGTATCTTGTTAGTTTTGCTGTCCAGTGGCAAGGTATGAATTGGCATCAAAGGTTGCTTGCAATGGACTGATTGTCATTTGATACCAAAATGCAGTCGTTTCATCATTAAATATAAATACCCTTCACTATTCCTCTAAGTGAGGACACTTTTTTATCTTTTTATTTTTTTGGCTATTTGGCATGCCTGACATATTTCATTATGTTTAATATCCCTATATTATTGTTGTAATTACATTATGGCTTATCATTCATCAGAGTTCTGACTACTATATCTGTTACCATTGTATTGTGCTTCAACTGAATTATATGCCCAGTTGCCTTCCCTCATTTATTTTGTACTTAAAAAAATAAAATAAATAATAAATAAAAATAAAAAATTCCTGATGAATTTCTTATGTTATTGTCAATAGGTTTGGATTAGCATTGGCATAAGATGGCAGTAATCTCTGGGTTGATGACAGGTTGTTCAGATTCTTCTCAACCCCCCAGTTTGTCAGTGTTTCAGTGCTTTTTGTCACTTAATTGGTATCTGTATTGTTTTAATAGGCTTCGTCCATCCCAAAATACCATTCCAGATTCAGAAATATGACAGAAGCAGAGATTACAATGGCATTCGACTGGAATCTAAAATGGTAACTTATAATTTCTTTCTTTTTAATTATAACTTATAAGTGTTATATGTCAACTCATATGTTCACGTTAAAGTTTTTTTTATTTATAAATAAAATAAAAAATACTTGGCAGATTCCTGGAGCAAAGATTCAGTATTTTCTTGGAGGTGGTTTTCACACCAGATATGCTACATGTCCAGGAAGAAATCATCATGAATTGAGCTCTGGCAATGACTTCCTTGAGGAGCCCTTTTGGTTAACCCTGATAAAGGAAGCTTTCTGGTATTGTACATGCAATCCTCTTCTTTAAAAAGGAAATTAATCATGTTGAATTACTTCAAATTAACACCTGTTTGGTGGATACGAATCAGAACAGAGTTCACCTTTTGACATTAATATAGAAAGAAAAGACTAATTCCCACAAAGTGATTGATGATATGTCTTTTTTTCAGGGCTTTGAAATCTTTGTTTGTCTTCCTCCTTGAACAACCTAGCCAGCTGAAGTACATAGAGTGGCCAAGTTTCCAGAGCACGGTTCGTTTCTAGAATGCTGGTTCTTCTTGTGCAACTTATTACTATAAGTTCTTGGTAGAAAAATAATACCCTTCTGAATCACAGTGTCATAAACATGCATACATAGGCGAGTTAAAACAAATAAAAGAAGAATCGTTGCTATTGTAGCTGGCACTACTACCACCATTTAAAGCCATTTCGTTCTCTTATATATAGTCAATAAATAGGTTTAGAATGCTGGCTACCATCAAATGCAAGACATTATACCATTTCTTTGATATCTTGGCTGCTTTTGACATGAATGTGCTTCTGTTTCTCTTGTGCATTACTGATTTCTGAGGGAGGGAGGGAGGACATCTATATACACTTATTGGTGGTAGGGAGGGCGTTCTCAGTAATAATTAATAAATATGGTCTTATCTTGCTTATTTGTGGTGCTCGGTATGTGGAAGGAACTCCAAGCAACAACAAAAAAAATGTGTACATATAATATAGGCTGTCTTTTATTGTAGCCCGTCCAAATTAGTAATAATAACAATAATAGTTAACTAAATCAATAAAGAGACAAAATGATTTGTTCTTCATTTTGGGCTTTGCACCACTTCATTGTCTTATTGAATTTACATTTGTGGTGCTATGCTATCTTCCACACCAGCAATGGCAACAATATGAATCTTGAATACAACTCAACTCAACTAAGCCGTAATTGAAATTTATTTAGAAGTTCTATTTTGTTAAGAATAAATTGATCTGGGAACTTGCTCAAGTAATCCGAGTTCACATCTCAAAAATCATTCCCGTACTTTTATTAATGAGACAAATCAATACTCCATGTTGATTATTATAATATATATATACCAATGACAAGGATCATGAGATGAGATTTTGGGTTTTCTTAAATGTGAAAAAATGAGCAGCCATTCAACTTTATATATGTTTGATATACGAGTTTTACAATAGAGGGTTGCGTTCTATAATTGTGACGTTTGACAGGATGTTTTGGGGGTTATTCGTCATATTTTTTGTTTGACTGGTCGGATAATTGAAAATGTATGGCCTATTCCTTGTGTTGGGTTGACTGCCTTGGATCACTTGCCAGCTGTTTGATATGAGTGTAAATATGCAGTTCCATTTTAATTGTGATTCAGATTTGTCAAACTACAAAGCTTTTAACCTCTTAGAAGATAATTAGAGCTTGTTTGGTGCAGTTAGTTCAATTCTCATAAATATGATTCCTAAAACTGTGTAAATTTTGAGAACACGGTGTCTTCAATCTTCTAAGTATGTCCGTGATTCAAAACAATAAACAGAGAACATAATACAATATTGTAGTGTTTGCTGGAAACTGCTGATTTTTCAGCTCAATTTACCAAAACAGTTTTCTAGAACAATGCAAGTGCTGTTTGCCTTTGCCACCTCTTGTGCACTGGATACGACCTTTTATAACCGTGAATAAAAATTGATTTAAAAGAAAAAGAAAAAAAAGAAAACTGACAAGAAGCATTGTTTTATTATTATAGTTAAATTTTAGTTAGTTTTGTTCACAAAAAATGAGACAATAAATTGATTCTATATCTGTATGCGTGTGTGTGTGTGCAGGTGAAGACTGCTTCTCTCACTCTCTTTCTTGTGGCACTGCTTATAGTTGCACTCACCTCAGTTGACTCTGCCCTCTCCTATCTGTTGGCCTTGCTTCTACGAAAGCCTCTGTGACCCATTGTTGTTGAAATGCCAAGTTAAATCGTGATGGAGGACATAGCTTACGGTCATCGGTTTTGATCATGCCGCTAGGCATTTTAGTATAGTCAAGCTCAACACTTCTGATGCCATTCAGATCCTATCTTATCAGCGCTGTGAGCGTAACTCCCTTTTACCTCTCATACATACTGGCAAAGAACGAACTTTTTGTTAGACGAAGCAGGGGCCACAACTTCCAGAGTGAGAAACAATCGTAGGCAACATTTAATGTTTTGATTCAAAGCTGTTCCTACATCTATGACAGCAGTTTTGTTAAAATCTATGTTAATATCTGAATCTTTTATTTTATTTTATTATTTGTTTTTTTCCCTTTCTGGAGAAGCTTGTATCCATCTTTTTATTATTGGCAGCCCTATGGAAAATTTAAATCTTATTAACATATTCTACCCAAGTCCTGTCATATTTTGATTGTAAAGATTCTCTCTCCCCCTCATAGGAGCATGAAAGGCAATCATTGTTATTTTATTTGATTTTATTTTTTTCACTCACAATAATTTACATATTTGACCAGCACTCAAAACTCATGCCTGAATGTTGGTTGGAGGTGTGCCAAAATGGTGTGTTACCATTAGAATACCATTGTTATAATTTGGCATTTCGCTACTGTAGAATGCCACATTATATCTTTGGCATTGCTAAATTGACGATAACCATTGAAGATGCTCTAAACATTTTCCATTCCAAACCTTTTAACCCAGGCAACAGTTATCCCTAGGGTTTCAAATGATTATTCCATCTTTTCAGTAAGGCATATATATAGGCATGTATAAACATTACAGAACATACTCAGTGCATGAAATTCTCGCCTAAGCAGGGTCTGAAAAAAGGTTGACATACACAGCTTTAACCCTGCAAACGAAGAGGCTGTTTTTACGACTCAAATCCATGACCACCAGGTTACCAAGGGATGATTTTACCATTACGTCAGGTCTGCCCTTCAACTTTCAATAAGCATATAGGTACATAAACCCCCCAACTATTGTAACAGAAGATGGAGGCCATAAACACACACATAGAAGTCTTATAATACAAGCAGCTGCTCGAAAATATCCCACTATCTTCACAACCAAACAAGATGGATTATCAAAGAATAAACTTGGGGGGAGAGTTAAAATGGAAAATAATACAATGAAAAGACACCTTGTAGTTTCTACTAACTGAAGAAGTCTGCTCATTACAATTTTTATCAAATCATAAAACTCAAAGTTACAGCATACTTATTGTCTCCACCGGCCCAATACCCAGCGCAACAATGATTCAACTAGATGTGGGGGGGGGGGGGGGGGGAAACTAAAACTAAAAAATAAAATAAAATAAAATTCTAACAATCAATATTTATTTTATCCCTTGTAACAAAATCTGTGGAACTCGCACTGGAATCTATTTTAACAGTATCGTATATACAAGAAACTCTGATCAAGCAGGAACAATATGAATCTAAAGTTTGAATGAAATATATATGACACCTTTTCTTTAAATTCAAGACCCAGAGAAGGGAAAAACTCGCTGAAAAAACTTTGGAAAACCACACCCCTGTACACCATATTATAAGTCATCCATGGGCAGCTTTGAAGATTACAAAAAATAGCTTCAAGCTTCAATGGAAACTAGGGAAATAATCCGGCCTGTACTTGGAAAACGTCACCAGCCCTTTGGAATCTTTGCTCAAATGAAACACAGCTTGATAATTAATCAGACAATGCACAAAACGATAACAATACAAAAGCAGGTACAGAGCTTTGAAGCAAGCAGCATGGCGGAGAGACACAACTCTCTTACAAGGAAAATATTCATACTTGATACTTCGTTAACTTGTCTTTCACTGGGGGCTCCAAAGTAAACATGCATTGCTCCCACACTCCATCCCTAAGCATCTGGAAATATATTTATTGATACATTTATTACATCAGTTGTTTGCTATCTATCTTTGTCCATTTTCTAATATTGTAAACTGAATATAAAAATCATTACATATTTCACCATGCAACCACAAGTGTCTAATTATATTCTGGATTTTTAAGCCCCATGAAAAAATTGTAAGCTGTTACACGACGTAAAATTGCAATATTTGTTTAAATGAAATCAAATAAGAATGATGATATAGAATCAAAGCACCACTAACCTGTTTATAACCATGCAACACTTGGCAAACTTCGTTGTGTAGATCTTCACTTCTTGTTTCCTGTAATCAAATAAGGACAGACAGAAATTCACAATCTCTCTCTTTTTTTTCCTTTCTTTTTTTCTTTTAAACTTGCAAACAATAATTTGGGAATGTCATTCTTACATGCCAACTTGCAATAGCTTTATACATGAAAACAAGTGAACTCAAAGCCCCAGATGGGTTTGTTCTAACCTGCAAGCAATTGATAACACGAGATGTTTATTTCATTTCTAATCTCAAACCTAATTGGAAAACAAAGAAGCATGCTTATACCATTGCACATAGACCTCGGAAGGCTTCCTCTTTCTCAATATCATCTCGTATCCTGCCACAATTTGTTAATAAGATATGGCTACAAGTGGAATGACGTAGAAAATGCCAAATACGCTTGCTTAGAAAACAGCACATGTTTGAAACCCAACAAATAATTAATGTAGAGGGAATTTTAGATATACAACTATTATTTCACTCCTATCTCTGGCTTCGGTCGCATTTATTGAATTCCATACATCAATCATCTTAGATCTTGCATGAATCATGTACAAAGTCATAGATACTAAAGTGGTGAATTGCTTGAAAAATATGAGGTAATGGATGAACAAAAATATTGCCAAGGTATATTTAGGAACAACTACATACTAAAAATGTAAGGGGTAAACCCTTACAAGACAAGCTAAAAGGATCAATTTTTCCCATTTACCCTTGATCACTTTAAGACCACTAGCAGGAAATGAAACCTAGAACCACCCTCACATGCCTATACCACCATTTTGGATTGGGTTTGGTGAAATCCCAATATGCTTTGTGGCATAAAATGCTAAATAGTCAAAAGATAAAATATCCATGTGAATAGCACATTTATCAGGATAATGGGATGGAAAAATGGCTTAACAACAAAAGAAAATCATACATTGTTGAGAAGCTGGTGGAAGCATCAATTGGGAACAAGCTGACTGCAAGTTTGACACACACACACATATATATAAAGCCCTACAATCATTTGAATTTTCTGGCTAGTCCTATAGAGTTTTGCCTTCAACTTGGCAGGAATCTCACAATGACACAACATTCCTGGTACACTTTGAGCATGGCCAATTACTGTTGTGGCATTGATGAGAAAAATTGTGCGAGTAGATTATTCTGGGCTAGGATTATGGGCCACATCCTACTCAATTTCTCCGTAAAGATGGTTGAATTCAAAATATCAAAACTTATCACTATTAGTTATTTGTTAAGCATCAAGTTCTATTCTTATCATTATAACTATTTCTTATTTTGCCAAATTACATCTTTTTTGTTTTGGTGCTACTTAACATAAAACCTTTATATTCTTATCTCTCTACAATTCTAAGTTATCGTACTCTAGTTTTTATAGTTTCAAGAATTGTGTCGTGAATTGAAATCTTAATTTTATGAATGGAAAATCAAAACAAATCGAGAATCATAAGACATGATTACATCGTAGCCATTTATCATGATAAATCCTATGGCGAGCATTGCAGTTGGAATCAAGTACAGTTTCTTAAAATGATTATCCTAGAGTAGGGAGAGAAAGAGAGTTGCTCAAAAGGAGAAAATCAAAGAGAAAGAAATGGAAAGGGGCGAGGGGTACGAAAGTTTTTTTTTTTTAAGGGAAATAGACTGAGTGGTCCAACAGATTCATAAGAAAGCACACATGGAAACTTCCAGCGCGAAAGGCATCAGTTTGACAAATATCATATATTTATGCATTGTCCTACCTTCTGTGTACATGCTACATCATACATATATAACACATCCTTGTTTTCAACCAAGATTCAAAGTTCCTTGTTTTAACACTGAACTTAGATTATGGCCATTCCCTTCTGATTATGACCAAGAATCTCTATGATATTCTTCTAATAAATTAAAAGCATTGCAAATACTAACATCAAGAAATCATTTACCGAGGAGTGGTGAAAAATAAAACAAGAACATACATGGATAAAGCAATACACCATGCTTGCATGAAATGCTCCATATGTGGTGATACAAGCTCTGGACAAACCCAAGCAAGTCGTCCAAGGGTGATAGCACTATGCTCCATAAGTGACTTATTGAACTCCTGCTAGGCAATCAAGAAATTATAATTAGCGATAATATAGTCCAAAACATATATCCATGCACAGAAGAGTGCAAATGCTTGCACATGCATCAGTCACACAGCAAAGGAAAAACAATTACCTCGGCATGTTGAAGAATTGGAACCAAACATGAAATAAGTGTCATCACTATTGGAGAAATTTCTTCCCGAACCTGAAATTTAGTTGCAAACAATATGTCAAAAAACTTCTAACCTATGAAATGGCATTATCAATAAATCCATTTGCTATTGATTCAAACACACACACACACTGAAATAATAAACATAGAGATGAAATGCAGGTAAATAAGGAGATTAGCAATCAAATCCAATCCCAAAATATGTTACCATGTTACATACATATATAAAGCATGGGGTAGCTCACCCCTTACCCATCATCCCCTTAGCCAAGGTGGTGGTATTCCAATCCCAGGTCTTTGGTACGACTACTAAGAGACTTAGCAACTAAGCTAACTGGTAATGCCAAAACAAAAGGATAATTAAACATTTTTAATTCATTTGTTCCGACTTCGGACAATTGAGTCCAAAAAGTGATATGTTGACACAAAACATATTGAAATGATGTAAAATGTAAGTAGGGGGCACATAGATTTTAAGAATCAATAATATAAGAACCTAGGTAACTCCAACCCTTCCCATTTGGTTCTTCAAAGAATAAACATAACATGCATAACTCATGAAAAAAAATTATTGCATCAATAAGATAACTGTAATAACCCGACCCTCGAACAAGTTTTCTGATATATGTTTAGTTCTTGTTTTATGCTGTTGAATGCTTACTATGAAACCCTATGCGAAATTAAAGTTAAGTAAGTGAATCATATGTTTAAAGATGTCTATCTGTCCAAACAAGAAAAGTATCTGTCATGTTAGAAGGTTTGAATTAGAAATTGGAAGCTTTAGTGGCTTAATTATCTGAAATTGATTTCATATATGCGATCAGCATGATTTTTAGGTAATATTAAGCAATGTTGTGAAATTTCAATTTGGGATGATTAAACGATTGATTTTTGTCTTATTAGCTCTCTCTCTCTCTCTATATATATATATATGTGTGTATTCTTGAGCTTTAAGTCTTAGACTTAGTTCAAATTTGCCTGGGAAGAGAAAGGAGAAGGGAGGTTAGAAACAAGGGAGAATTGAGAGAACTTGAAGCTAGGGTAAGGTTAAATTCCCTAATCCAACCCTCTTCCTTAATTTGGCATAAAAAGTTCTTGAACTTATGTGATCTAGAAAAGTATGTTGAAGCTTGTGATAACCCTATTATTGTGTATTTTGAATCCAAATCAAATTATCTAGTAGGAGCTTACATCTTGTCTCTTACTTACCAAATTGATATTCATGCTTATGCTATGTTTTGTATGTCTATGTTATATGTATGTAAGTTAAGTTATATGTAAGTTATGAGCCTCAAGAATGAAATCATGTTGTGAGCTTCAACCTTGTTCAAGGCAATTGAGTTGTATTCTTGGGTTTAATTCAAGTTAAATGATGGTATGATGTACCTTAATTACATGTTTTTGAACCATGATTTAGTCATAAAAAGATCCATTTTTGAGCTTTGAAAACATTCCCCAAAAGATAGAATTTTTGGTGCAATTTTCGGACCAAACTGGACAATCGCCGCACGTGCGGGAGTCACTGTCGCACGTGCGGCAAATGCTGAATTTTTGAGTTTTGGTTCTGCTTAAAAAGCACGTGCGAGACCTCAGGGCCGCACATGCGGGGCCAACTGCCCACGTGGGGCTCATGCTGAAAAACCCTGTTTGTTCCGTTTTGCGTGTAGAATCCTCTAATATTGTCAAAATATGTATTTGAGGTTGTTTTAATGTTGATACGCTCTTTCGAAGTGAAGTGAAATGAAAGATAATGGAGGAGGTAATATGAACTCATGTATAAGTTTTGAATGTGTGCAGGACACACTCCGGAAGAAAGTAAAACGTCATCTCAACACTGTGAGTAATGGTACCAATACATATACAAATGTAGCTTATGATTGTCATAATTATTATATTTATACATGAAATGTAACCATGTTATGTTTCAACATATGTAATGAAAGAAATGGAAAAGATGGAAATTGTTTGTTTAATAAGATTCTGAAGCTAAGTTACTCTGTTATTATGATATGAAACAAAGTGCTACACAGAACTAAGTGTTACAATGTGAGTCACCTCTAGAGTCCGTGTGAGACACCTCTTGAATTCATACAAGCATGCTTCAAGGGCTTAATGCCAAGTTATGTAAGGGCCTTGTGCCACTATGCTCAAGGGTTTAACGCCATCATGTTTCAAGGGCTTCAAGCCATTTATTTAAGGGCTCTTAGCCATCATGTTTTCAAGGGCTTCAAGCCATCTATTTAAGGGCTCTCAGCCATCATGTTTCAAGGGCTTTGTGCCAATACACGCAAGGGCTTATAGCCATTATAATTATGTTGCAAGGTTGGGCCTAAGGCCATCATGTACTTAGCACAGAAATAAACTACTATATGAACTCTGTACCTTCTCCATGCATTACTCTATTATGTATCAAGTTAAGCATCATTTTATTTAAGTATTACTATTCACTGAGCTTGGCTTACTTTGTGTTATGTTTATTTCTGTAGGTAACCTACCTGGTGGTCAACCCCAGCCATGACACCCGTGTCCTTTGTCAACCCTCACATGTGTTGGTACCTTGCAAGGCCATCTATTTTGTGGTGTCTATTAAGTTGACTGGCCTATTTTGATTGCCTATCTAAGGATTAAATGTAAATAACTTGAATGGTTTCTTTTTGTTAACGCCCGACGTTAGGGCTGGAACTGTGTATGTATATGTATACGCGTGTGTGTATGTCAGTTTTGTATTTTTGGGACCGTATTTATTCTTTACGGTGCATATGATGTGCAAGATCCTGGCATATTAGAAGCAGCTCAATGGAGTTTGTTAGGTTTAGCATTCTTTTATAATTTTTGTTGCTTCCGATAAGGCCCCTACATGTTATATATATACAGGGTCATATGTCCTTTCTGAATGGGTCATGCCCGGACTTTTAGGGGGCAAGTTTGGGTCTTGACAATAACTTTCACAAATGTCAAGAAGCTAATAGTAATACACCCGAATCTTAAAGCCACTGCAGTTGGCATGTTAAGAATGAACTATAAAAATTGGCAGGCCCTTCGAAACAAGAAGTATAGAAGGTTCATGTTTAGATTAATGGATTTGCATACCATCCAGTTTTAAAACATGATCAAGTATCTGAACCATGCCTTTCATATTTTTCCCACTAAATTTGCACATGCTAAATTAGTGGATCATATTTCAATGTTTCATACCCACATTCAGGGACTAAATCAACTACAACATCAGCATTCCTACCCACAAACCATGGGACAGACATCTATGATGTCTTGTTTTAGGATCATGGATAAAAACAATAAAAGTTATAAAAAAAAATTATAAAAAAAAAAATGCCACAAAGCATTGAAAATCAAACCAGCTGTAAACAGATAAACGCCACATGCACGGATAAAAAAAAAAAGAAAGAAGAGAATTATGCCAAATTTGAAGTCATAACAAGCATCCAAACTTCAAATTAAGCCACAATCTTTAAGCCAGAGTTGGGTAGTTCAAGAACAGAGTATGATTTGCATCAACATGCAATATAATCTAGAATTGTTCTGACGCAATTAGAAAGGTGAAACTACCTTAACTGCTAGTTCTCCAATCGCCCAACAAGCATTGTTTGCCACAGCAATAGTTTCCTTCAGCTTAGGTGTGTTCTGTACACAGCATGTCTATGTAAATAATAGAACCACCAAACAATGTTTAGAAATCAAAAAATATATTGCTCTTACCAGTTGCTTAGTGGCAACATCGAGAAATTCAGACAAACGAGGTTGCAAATAAATAGGACAGACCTAATCAAACACAACAAATGGTATTAATATTATAAAAAACCACATAAATCTGCACACACACACAAAAAGAAAGAAAGAGCATCGGCTTCTGGAGGCACTTCCTGGCCCTATGGCTCATTTATATAGAGCAGCTTACAAGTTACCCTGCCCCACCCCCTAAAAAGAAAAAACCCACCCTCCCTGCCCTACTGCACGGAAGTCTGTAGTTTGTAAATCCCACTATAGGCAGTTCAGTGGGGGTGAAAGCATAGTCCATATGACGGTTGATAATTTGAGAAAGAGAGGCAAATTCAAGCTGGATTGGTGTCGCTTGTGTAACAAAGACGGTGAAAGCATCAATCACTTTCTTTTGCATTACCTAGTTGCTAGAGAAGTTTAGGATATGGTGTACTATGTGTTTGGAGTATAGTGAGTTATACGTAGGACAGTTAGGAAATTGTTTGCATCTTGGAGTTGGGGCTGTAATAGGAAAGTTTAGGAAATCGACCTGTTATGCTCTTATTGGATGTGATACTTGAGAAGAGAGAGAAATAGGAGGTCTTTTGAAGCTGTGGAATGTCCTATTCCCTGCCCGTAAGGAACTATGCTAGTTTCCTTGTATTTTTGGCTTAGAGAGGACTTTCATTTTTCCTTATACTCTTTTGTAGATTTTTTGTGGCAGATTTGAATATCCACATAGATATGTAAGAGAATCATAGGGCTTTCAGATCAACTGTATACATTATGTGTACAGGGCAGCGCCCCATTTTTTTTGTGCCTTTTGATTTATATATTTTGTAAACTGCTATATGTATGAAACAGGTAGAGGTAAGAACTCTTTCTAGTCGTTAGGCATAGGAGCAAGTTACACAGTAATGTATATGTGCACTGTCAACTTACTCTTGCAAGGTCACCAAGCAATGCAAATGCACTTTGTCGGACATCAGGAGCATCATCAATGCAACATTGAAGAAGCAGGTCCCTCAAACTACTTTGTGTAACCTGCAGAATGATTTGTGACAAAAGACATGGACAGGAAAATTAATATTCAAGGCATAATAATCCAGATAGTCTGTTGCAGGTGACTCCCGTATAGTCAAGAGCTTTGTTGAGATGTATTCTTATGGACAGCAGTACTAATATTAAAAAAAAAAAAAAACATTTTCATAGTTAAAAATGCGTTAGGTAGTTGACACATGGACAGATTTATTATAATATAGGCACAATATGTTTGTCTTTTCCTGACGTGATGAGTGAGGATGTAAAGAGCTATCGAAAGAAGCAAAGACCTTTAATGGTTGCCCATAATCACTTTTCGGTGAATGAATAATTCCGCTCATTTGTGTTGTGATTTGTCAAGAATCCTCAGGCAGTGTATAACAAAATTATTAACCACCATCACCCGGAATTTATTTTAATCATTTACATTTTCAAGCAGCATTGCTCAGCAAAAGCTAAAACCATTTCATATATATATATAGAGAGAGAGAGAGAGAATCGGAAAATGGAGAATACCAAACTCTCTATCCCACTACCGAGACCTTCTGTAAGTCCAGAGAGCAAGTCCAAAGAACACACGATGAACTCTCTATCATACTGAACGCCAGATGAAACAGGATTGATCTGCAATCAAAGCGTCCATAAATGTGTAATTGAAGATTTATCAAAAAAAATAAATAAATAAATGTGTAATTGAAGTCACAGTATCAGAATTCAAATTTTAGAAAAATAAAATGTGATCATGAACCAATCTAAGGAATGAAACGCAAAGCAGAACGCAGAATTTGTAACATTGCCATAAGTGGTGATAAATGGGGCCCATGTTTTATCATTCAAGATAATAGTATTTGTCAGAAGAGCACATGCATGTATCCCAATATCAAGGAACAAACTTTGGTTTTGTTTTCATGGAAATGGCCAAAATGTTTCTGTTTCTTAGGATACCAAAACAAAACATCAGTGGAATACCAAAATTCTAATATTTCCACCAAACCATACCGAAATGCACCAAAACACTATGAAGCTGTAAAACCCAAGTTGTATGTAGGATTATTTTATTGGATAGATCAGTAATTAAATTAATTTATATGGGTCATTTATTAATATCAAAGAATTAGTTATGAGATGGCATTATATTTTCTATTACTTAGATGGGTAATTTTGTAACTTTGAGAAATTAGGTTAATAAGCCCACTTATTATGGCTTTAAGTCTTGGAAAACAAACAAAACAGAAGCTGTGAATTGCTCCATAGGCGGCTAGGGTTTGAGAAGGTAAAAGAAAAAAAGAAAAGAAAAAGATAAGAGAGGTTCAAGTGAGGCTACAATAGGGACTGGAGGCAGCACGTTGGTGATTTTGGGACACCCATTGGTTAAGGTAAAATCTGTTTTTACTGTTAATTATTAAGTTTATGTTGAGGAATTTAACAATCAATGCATTAAGGGGATTTGGAAGATCTATAGGTACCTACTTAGGTTTTGAGAATTGGGTGCAATGTGTAAGTGTAACTTTGGGTGGGTAATAGAAATAATGGAGTTTTGTATCATGGGTAAGGGTGTGTTTGGCTTTAAAGTTGGGTTGAATGGTTTGATCTCTTGGATATTAAAGCAATACATTAATCTAATATAGTGGGGCTTTTGTGGGTGTATGTAACAAGTAAAAAAATATTAATTTATTTCAGGTTGTATTTATTAGGTTTGTGTGATTGAAGTGGTGGAGTTGGTGTTAGAGTGTTATTTCTAAGCTTTCGAGGTAAGTAACCCTCTATCACTGTTGGTTTATTTTTATTCCTATCGAACCGTTTAAAATCATAAATATTTATTCATAACTTTCCTGTTCTCTCAAAATAAAATATGGGTCAAGTATAAAACAACATCGAATATTATTATGAAAGTTATTTGAATATTTTGTGAAATTATTCTGAAAATTGTACCCAGTGTTTATTCCGAAAATATTGAATATTTTATTTAAAAGTTGTGTATTGTTTGAATTTTGAATATCACTCTAGTCTGACTATGATTTGGACCCTAGCCAATGGGGATTATTTATTGGCACAAAAACTAGTTTCTTTTGGGGTTTTACCACCAACCTAGGTGTGGTTCTGGGCCTTGGCACGGGCTAAGTGACCGTAGTCATTAAGACTTGGGTTTTGTGAATCGATCATTGAACCATCTGAATATCGATCTATAAATTTTGGATAACGAAATTTCATCGAGTTACCCCATTGACTTTTAATTAAAATGTATTGCTACACTGTTTATTTTCAGCTATGAAACCATCTTACAAATAATCGTGTCATTTATTGATTTGTATCAAAAATTATATTTATTGGTTATCTACTATTTATTTACTTCTTTTTGATATACTTGATCCAGCTGGCAGTGATGGTTGGTTATTTACTAGGCTATCTAGCTTACCCTTATTTTTTTCAGATTCTGAAGAGTAGAGCTACGCGGGATTTTTACATATGGGAGTGCCGAGAGTAGGGCTATGAATTAAGTACTTAGATTATTATTTTGTTAATGGATTTTAATAGTGGATTTGGTGGAAAATTATCATAATGTGCCAAGAGTAGAACTATGATTTAAGTACTTGGATTATTGTTTTGTTAATGGATTTTGTTAGTGGACTTGGTGGATAATTTCATACGATAAGAATAATCAATTTTTGTGGATTTTAGCATTATGACAATTTAAGGATTTATTTTGAGTATTTTACATTGTGGGTTATGTGATTGGATTCTTAGCCTTGCATGCTCACTTTTATGAGTGTGGGGCGTTGTCACGGAGCTTGGGGCGTGACAGAAGCATACCAAAGCTATGAAGCACAGACACGCATACGGACATGGGACACAGCAGTTTCTAAAAAATGGGGACACGGACACGACAGGAGACACGGCAAATTTTTTAATTTTTTTATAAATATTTTTATTTTAATACACATTAATTATTTTATTTATTTATTATATTTTTTAAATAATGTGTTCCAATTAATTTTTTTATTTTATTTTACATATATGTGTTTATTTATTTATTTAGTAATAAGTATATATTATCTTATAATATGTATTATATATTATCTTATAAGTATATTTATGTTATCTAATAACTATTATATAATATATAATAATAATAGTTATTATATAAATTATATAGCATATAACTATTATAATATATAATAATAATAGTTATTAGTTATAATATATAATAATAATAGTTATTATAATAATAGTTACATATATTATACTCCTATATGAATCAAGGATAAAGACGGGAGACAGAAGAGACAAAGAGGGAGACAGAAGCAGAAGCGACAGAGAGGGAGACAAGTGATCGCGATCAACGAGAGAGAGGGAGACAGAAGCGATCGCGATCGCGAGGGAGAGAGAGAGAAGGCAAGAGAGAGAGCTCCGCAAATGCGAAGCCGAAGGTGAGAGAGAAAGCTCTAAGTTGAAGTGGACTGGATGGTCGAAATGGACTAGATGGAGGTCGATTGGCTTGAGATCGAAGGCTGAGAAGTCGCCGACCAGGTTTGTACTCTTTTTCTCTTTCGTTTACTCTTCTCCTGTGTCCCATGGCGTGTCCAGATTTGGACACGCGTGTCCGCGCCGTGTCCCTCGCAAAAAAATTAATTAAATTAAGGAGACACGTCAGATGCCGTGTCCCGTACGTGTCCCCGGCGTGTCCCCATATCCGACACCGCCACGGCTTCCATTTTGGCGTGTCCATGCTTCATAGTATCAAAGCAATGACTTGTTTTGAAACCTGTTACGAATACCCAACAAAGGTTATTTCTATTTGGTTCTTTTTTGTCAAAAAACAAGACTTAAGAACAAAGAGAAATATTAAATTTATTAGAGAATCTGAGAAGCTAAAACAAACAAGATTGAGTCACTTATTCTCTTTCTTTGTTACCCCAAATAGTATTTTTTTTTTGATAAATATTGTCACCGGTACATTTTTTCCTTCTTTCATCCCTACTACTACTAGAGTTGTATTTTTTTGATCTTTTTTCTTACAATGGCAACCCTTGCATCCTTAACTAAGCCTTTAAACCTTTTGTTTATGAGCTAATATTCATAGACCTCAACATGTTCAGTTTTTTAATTATTGTGAATTTATTAACAGTTATATAGGTTTTTAGTTTTTATGTCGAAACATTTTCATATGTTTGCAAATACTTGTCATTTCCCTTATGTTTCCAAAACATTTCCCAAAAGTTTCCAAAATAGTTTGCTTCCAGGCTAACCGAAAGAGCATACCCAAACAAAATTTTGATCCTTGCTAACATAAATCTCATGGAGATGGCAAGCCAGCTTGGTTTGTAAAGTCTGTTGGTGGGGGATTCAAAATTGACCATTTGAGAACCACAAAAGGACCAAGGAAAGAAGAAAGCAGTAGAGAAAGGCCAAAAAAACTTAATTATAAAGTTCAAATATTTATTTCCAATGATTTCTTATGTAGTGTAAGATTGGTGAAACAATCCTATCAAGTCACTTTAAGATGCAGAGATTCAAAAAGAACTCATGCATTCGTCTTATTTATTATGTTTTGTTTATGGCTTGACTGTGTTTCGGTTTTGGGCATAGAGAAAAAGGTGAATCCAAGGGCTCTTTACTGATATAATATCATAGGGGACGCTTCCTTGAAGAAAGCCATGCTCCCATCAGCTGATCATGTTCCCCTCCCAAAGTTTGTATTGTCTTGCAGCCTCCTTGGCTTTACAAAAAAAAAAAATCCCCCAACGGTGGAAAGGGAAAAAACTCCTTGAATTTCATTATTACACATCAAAGCAAATTCCATGCATGTGAACTTGCAATTAAACAAAATATACAAGACCGATGGCTCGGAGACTCCATGTAAGAGCATCTCCAATGCTGTATCTTTTTTTTCACCAAATTTAAGTAAAAACTCCATCTGATATCACGCACTCCAACGGAGGATTTTGAACTTTCATCAACACACCAGTCGACCGGGCAATGTAATTTTTTCACAAATTTTTGCAAGGAGGTGATCATCACGGGGGACAACCAGCCGATCGTCCGGTGGTGAAAATGACATGTAGCTTCAACATCTATGAACAATGATTTAATGAAAGGCACATCCATCCTTAATTTAATGAAAGATTTGAGAAATCATGGATTTAATACTTATTTGGTGATAGGGTAGGCACATCCATCATTAATTTGATGAAAGATTTGATAAATCCTGGATTTGATACTTATTTGGTGATAGGGTTGGAGCAACAAAGGGCACCTGATGCAACAAAAGGCGCCTGATGAAACAAAAGGTGCTAGGTTGGGGATGGTCTAACAATGTTTTCTTTCTACCAAAATTGTGTACTACACAAAGGCATGAAGAACATTTAAGCACAAAATGATGACTGATATTGTAAAGGCATCACACAGACTTCAAAATATTAATAATAATAACTTTTATCAATGAAACACAAATTTGAAACTAATAAAAGAATCAAATTATCATATTTATAGAAACCTTTGCCAAATATTGGGAGTGGATGATGTCTATGCACCTCTGAAATACAGGTTGAGCAAACTGCGAAAATCCAGTACGCAATGCCTGAAAGAAAGTACAAAACACATTATACTATTCTACCACTTGAACTCCTAGTCATTATTATTTTAGCATAATTCATGGTCATTATGTCTATATAACAAAGTTTTTCCTCCAATCACAGACACCTGAAAAAAGCAGAAACAGCACAAGCGCAGGTACTGGTATGGTAAAAAAATAACAAAAATAGTTATTACTCAAGATAATTATGCAGCAATCAAGACACACACACAGGACCCGAAAAAAAAAAAAAAAAAAAATAGAAAGAAGAAGAAGAAGAAGAAGTCACCGCAACTTAAAAAATGAGTCCAAAGGAAAATACTTCTCAAACTAAATCAAAAGAAGTTCATGAACCTCTCAGTATAGGCGCAACTAAAAGAATTGAATGCACAGGCAGTTATAACTGGTTTTTGCTGGCTCACTCCACCCGTTACTGCCTGCCTATTAGCAGAAACGATGAATTACAAGAGACCTTTCTAACGCATATTATTCAGTAGTACCAGCATGGCCCCACTAATTTGTTTTCAATCGGAGCATCAAGCAGCGCAACCCGGTTCTACTTGACTAAGCCCCGTGCTCGTCCAAGGAGGGAGTTATTATTTGTTCTCAGCTCAGAAATTATGAAACTGGTAATACCATGGTATATTGAAATATGTCCAAACAGCCTAATTAGCATCACTTCAAAAAGAAAACCACCTTGGATATCTCAATAAATAATCTATCTACAAATGCCAATTTCCATATAGAACTGTCATACAATATTCTTAGAGCTCACTGATTTATCAAGGAGGGACAATTATGCATTTCTATGATGCTGAACCGACAAATTCCACCAGTCACGTCCATTCTCACCACAGTAGAATTGTGCTAATCATTTTAATCCCTGCAAGCCCCCAATGAACCAAGATTCTCAGTCTCTAAATCTCATCTACAGGATACTACCTACTGGTTTGCGTACTACTATGTGCCTTGCACATGATTGAGTTATCATGCCTTGAATCTAACATGCAAAGCACTTATGGTCATGGTTATCAGAATCCCAATCTGGATCTTACGATCCAACGATCTTACGATCCATTTGAGTACAATCAATCCGGATCATGTAAAAAACTCCTTATAGGTAGGATCTCTCGATCCTGGTAGTGGGATCTTATAGGATCGTGGAATCCCGATCCGAATCCAATCCTATCTGATCCAATTTACAAGCCTTATTTTGTATTGTATGACATATTTTATTGTAAATTTTATATTTGTTGTCTAAATACCAATTTATGTGGTCAAAATAAATAATAAAAATTAAGTAGTATTGAATCAAATAGACTAAGAACAACAAATTAGGAAACAAACATTCAAATATTGCAGTAATTTAAGAAAATTAAATAATCGGAAAAACAAACTTTGCTTTAGCGGAGTCTAAGGAGAGCAAGATGATTGTAGCTTTATCCCAATTTTTGAAGAGATTATTTTTACGACTTGAACGCGCTCCGCCAGGGATGCTAATGACAAACCTTATCATTCGGTTAAACTACTCTTTTGAGTTCTTAATCTATTTTCATATCCAACTTTGTTAAATATTTTTTCTTCACTTTTTATGCATTATTGTAGATTGTAAAATATTTTGTTATAGAATTCTTCTTCTTCACCTTCTTTTTTGACGAAATACAAAACTTTTACCATCGAGTTTTCTATTGTATAATATTATATGTACATTTGACATGGAGTATTATATTTTTCACCATATCTTTTCTTCTTTTTAATAGAATATAGGCTTATTTTGTGTATACTTTATAAGAAATATTTATTTAAATAAAATTATTGTGTAATTTGTCTTTTTCGGTAGGATCTTAAGATCCTCGATCCGATCCTATAAACACCTCTAACAATCCAACGTAGGATCCCAATTTTAACAACCTTGCTTATGGTTCAACGTCGATACAGCTAGGATTATAATTGATTTGAAAGCAAAATAGCCAAAGCTTTTAACTGTTTTTTTCTCCTGATGCATGAAATTACTTGTGAAAGAAAATAGCCACTGTTTATAAACAAACTTTCCTGAATAAGCAAAACATATCAAAAGTATAACAATCTCAGGTACCTGTGCTATTGATGTAAAGCACTCCAGTAGGGGAAAAAGGTCTTTGTCTGAATTTGAAAGTTGTTGCCACTTTGCAATTAATGGTGGCATCATAACATCAAGATACTTGGGCTGCAAATCATCACAGTGAAACAGCATTACAATAGAAAGATTTAATGCAGCATGCATTAAGTCTTTGGTAAAACTCCAAACTTATAGACATGATTGGTAAAAAGAGCATATATATACATACATGTGGCATCCAAATAAGATATGTGATTAACACATAATCCATGCATGCATCGAAGCTATTTAAATTGACAGGCAGGTTTCATGGTACAATAAAGCACACAATTGCATCCTATGTGACATACACACAGTACAAGTACGGTGCATAATAGACTCTGCCTGATCTACTTATAATAATAAGAGAATAATAATAATAGACTACCTGATTTAATTCCCCTCCAACAGCATCTGCTAGAGTTCCAATGGCATCATATACAATTCGGAGGTTCCGCCTCTAGAATAATCACACACAATAAAAAGGAAGTTAAGGCAGTAAAAATAAAAAAGGATGTAAACTTCTATATGTAAGCAAGAGGTTCACAACATAATGATGAATCAAGATGATCTTAGTGAATATAAGGTACAAAAAAACAACCTGATATTTTCCAAAAGCACACATTAGATGTTGCAGAATAATTTCCAAGCATGGTGCCAACTCTTTGGCAGCCTCCTGCAAATAAAATAAACCACCATTTGAATTTGAAAAACAGAAATACAATCGGTAAGCTCCATTTTCAGCAAGAACCTCTTCAAGAGTTGCAAAAGCTGAACAAGCAGCCTCTTGCACCCGCTTGTTATCATCCAATATCCTTCTTAGAATCCCCATCAGAACTTTATCAAATTGCTCACGGCCTTCTTGATGATTAATACTCTGTAAAAAAAAACCAAACAAATTACTGGGTTCAGAAATTATTCTTAGCTAAATCTAGATTCTCACACATGAATTTAATTCTACTTCTATCCGTGTCTCTGTTTCATGGTTCCACCATCCCTTGTCTTCCCAATTTACACTCTTATCACCCATCTTACACTAATTCTGTAGGTACTATGCTCGTCAATCTCAAAACCCTTTTGGAGTTCCAACACTTCTAATCAATGTAAGCCTGTCTTGGTCACATATGCATACCCTAGTTACATAAATATATCTTGAAAAGTGCATTATATCTAAATCAGTGCTCAGATATTAATTATAGAAAAAATAAAAAGAAGAGTCTTTATTTTTTTCTCCAAAGCCATAGAGAAACTCACTGTGCCCCTATGCCCATATGCTTCATTGTCAAATCTTCGAGGGTTGTGTGGTTTCCCTCAAGCATCATGTTTTTATATTTAGAGGGTTATTTCTCGGGTGTCCCCATTCCCTTGTCTGTTATTTGTTATATCTATACTCTCTGGGTCTAACATTCTCTTCCCCGGTCCAGGTTCTCTAAGATCCAGTCGGTCCTCATCCTAGCTGTGCTTTGGGTTGTCCACAGGTAGTTTTATTCCGACCTCCTTTCTTTCCCGTCTCTATGGTGTTGGGTAGTTTTTTGAAGCAGAGTGCCATGTGTTGCACCATCATCGTAGAGTTGTGAAGTACTTTGCTGTGGGAGGGAGGTTTTAGGCTACAGTGGTTTCTAGGCTTGTGTGCTGTGTGGTGGACATTTTCTGCTCTAGAATTCTATGGGACAATGGGTGATGTTCTGTGCGAGCTTCTTCACCTGGCTATGGATGGCCAGTAACTGGTGCATCCTTCTCCGGTGGGGCAACCAACAACCAGTGCATGCTTTGGACTAACTAGTGAATACTTCTACTAGTCAGCTGCGGTTGTTTTCGTTTGTAGGATTTTATTGGGCCTATGATCTCTGCAGAAGAAGAGAGGGGCAGTGTAGGGTTGTATAGCCAGATAATACATAGTTCCATTCACTGTTGAAGCACGTATGTGGGTAATACACACTGCTGTCAGTGTAGTGTTTGGAGGGGTGTGGCTTGCAGTTTGGTTGATTGACCCAACGCTTTCAGAAATTTTCTCTTGGTGCTGACACGTGGTTACTTCTCTCAGAGAAAGCTGAGCATTGTTTTGTTTTTGGGTAGGACCACCTAGGCTCCCATGCACGGGTGGTTATGTAGCGACCAGCAAGGGATTTTGTTTCATTGATCTAATGAAATGGGTGGCCATGTCATAGATTTTGATGGGCCACTGTGTTTGTTCATTTTCAATGTAATGTAATGCCCTTTAATTAGGGTGGGGTTGGATAGGTTGGTTTTCATGGCTATTCATTTGTAACTCATTCAAGGTCTTAATCATGCTTTGCCTAGCCTTTCAAGCTGTGAGAGGTTTAAATGTTGTGTCTTGGGGTTCATTGAAAATCCTCTTCTTGTTTTCATTATTTGTTATCCATTCACAAGGCATAAACAGCAGGAATGCATAAAAAATAATACAAACACACTTTGAAATATAATGTACTCATACTTGAATAATGAACTTGCTGAAACGTGAAAGGGGTGGGCGCGGGTCGGTTGCGGCCACGGAACCTCCAATCCACCATCCGTCCGCCAGATTGGCGGATTGGAGAAAATCAATCCGCATCCGTCCGCCAATCCGGCGGATATGGATTGAGCGGATTGGTGATTTGGCGGATGGATGCGAATCGGTTTGACGGTTTAAAATTTTATAAATTTTCAAAATAATTCAACTTGTGCACTTTCTCAAAAAAAAAAAGAAGAAAGTATTATAGTCAATGACTTAAAAAAGTATTACAATCACTGTATGCCTTATCTAAAGAAAGAAAGTTTAAATTTTTAGAATATCACGATCACTGCATGCCTCATCCACATATTATAATGACAGCATGATTCATCCACATAAAGTATTACAATCTGTGATTCTTAAAATATAATAACAATTCAAACCACCAAAACCATGAACAGGGCAGTAGTAGAGATTGTATGTCTCTGTATTGTTACATCTATATATGTTTTTGAAAACAAAAACCAACCAGCATATATCATATCTTCTATTTATTATTTTTAGAGTTAGATTTAAAACTCAAAAAATATACATAAATAATACGTTTATTTTTTTCAATTCAAAAAATATATTCAAGCTGAAAACTTTTTTTCAACAGAATATTTAAACTCCTTTTCAATTGAAAACACAAACATAATATTTAAACAAATTGAAAACACAAAGTCGTATAAATTACTAGTGGTGCTCACGGTTTGGCAGTTCGGTTGCGGCCAAAGAAATCTCAAATCTGCCATCCGTCCGCCAAATTGGCGGATTGGAGAAAATCAATCCACAACCGTCCGTTCGTCATCACGCATCCGTCCAAAATGTGGCGGATCGATTCGGTTCGGTCGGTTTTGGCGGATCGATAAATCCGCTGCTCACCCCTAACTGTCCAACATGAGATACTTCGTATCAAAGGAAACTTATCATCTAAACGTGGGGTAAGAAATGCAACAATCTGCACATGATTTGTAAATGTTCATTAGAATGTGAAATGAATGACACCAATAAGAGTATACTGAGTATACAATATGACAGATGCAATAACACGTTAGGCACAGAATACACATCAGTTGTGGAAACCTGGCCAGCTTCTTAAGCAAAGGGAACATTTCATCTCCAAATAATATTTTGGCTACAAAGCCTACATAATATCAATGCAACTAAACAAGCAAATATACACACAAATGCATACATAAATAAGACTAACCACAAATAAGAAGATACAAACTCCAAAAACTGCAGCAAAAGCAGAAACACCGAGAGACTCAAACCAAAAGACATGCATACACATTGTATTCACACCCAATTGTTTAACGCATGAATTAGCATCTTCAAAACTAAGTGAATCAGCATCTAACTACAAAATTAAGATTACCTCCAATAAATGGGGATAAAGACCATTGATGCAACCCTCTGCTATGGCACCAAGAGCTAAAACTGCGGCTTCCCTTTCTTTCCAGGCCACATCATCAGTAGTGGATAACCTATACTGCAGAAACTCAAAGAAAAGAAAATAAATATTCGACACCATAACAAATACCTATCTCAACCACAAGTACATAGCTTGCATAGCAATCAACAATGAATCAAATTCATATCCTAAGAAGCACGGACACTTCTAAAAAAGTAATGTGTAGTGTCCGACACCGTCACTCCATGACACAACACTCATCGGACACTTCCCAACATTTAGTCATACACGAAACACGAATAAAATTACTTGGAATCTAATGATAAAATAAAAATGTAAAATTATATCTATTCTCAAACTTTAGACTTTAAAATTTATTATATTCATATCTATGATATGTAATAATTAATTATCCTTATATCTATGACATATAATCATATATTTTGCACGTGTCCCCCATGTATCGTGTCCTACATTTTTTGAAAATTTGCGTGTTGGTGTGTCCATGTCCATGCTTCTTAGTTCACATCGGTTTAACTTCCCATCAGTACACACATCTGAACAACAAAATAATGGAGTGACAGTGATTGCAGTTTATTCCTTCTTTTACTTTTATCTTATTACTACTACGTAAGAAAATCCAGAGAAGAAAGAAGTTGACATTCATGGTAAATTTCCATTCCTGAAAAGGTAAGTTTGAAGAATAACAAGCTAGCTTCGCAGCTTCCTTTCAAAAAATAGTAATTGAGTATTAGAACAACGAATTCTAGTTGACGCTAGCAGCTGCCATCGATTATTGATAAAATTTGTAAGCCTTTCAATTTTATTATTGCTAAATTCTCAAAATTTCACTCTCTTGATCATTTGCATATATGATATATCTTAATTTATATTTACATTTTAACTTAAATTCAAGATTGTTTATCACAAAACAGCTTCAACTCAGTTCAACTCAACAAACAATTAATCATTCTCAAAATTTTCCTACTTACGAAGAATTTATGTGCATCACATGTAAAATATTATTATGACAACCTGCACCTCGATACAAATAAGATGCAGGACTTGGTTTAACTTTTATTCATAATAATTAAAAATGAATGAAGCAGATTTTCAACAAAATTTTGAAAAAGAGCCAGAGGAAAAATCCCTGAACTCATGCATAGAAAGAATGTTGCCTCCACAACCTAAGAAAAGGATGCTGCAAATCCAAATTTGCAGTTTATGAAACCATGTAGATTTCAGATCAGTTAAAAAGTTCTAGCCTTGCTTACCATCCAGCTGGTAGTAAGGACAAGAAAACAAAGCTGGCACATGATGCCTTTAGAAATCAATACCAGAACTTGGGAGAAGAAACGACAGTGGGGCAACCCAGCAAATTGAACTTTGAGTTTAATTATGAAATTGATAGTTACCTGAACTATAGGCATTAATGTTGGTAAAATCTCATCACCAAACATATTTGAGAGAATATCTAGAGCAGCTGCACTGCACTTCCGTAAATTCCAAATATTGACTACGTCATCGTCCTGTAATTACAAAATCTAAAATTATTTAGTAACAGAAATTTTATCCAATGACCTCATTCACCCATCAGAGTTCAAACAAAAGCAATCAGAGCCATATTTGTTGATTCAAAAAGATTGTTCAAACAATTTTAATGATCAACTAAGAAAAGATAATGTGGTTAAAAGCGTACTTCATCTTCTGCATTCTCAGATCCATGAAAACGTGATGAATGAAAGCGGGGCCTCAGATCCTGTTAGGCAAAGGTTTAATGAAAATAGGTTTATAAAGACAATAAACTGAGCAGGATATTTTGAGAAAACTAATGGAGAGTATCCAGAAAATCAACAATTAAAATTGTACCTGATCTCGATCTGGCAGAGACCCATCCTCCTGCAATTATTTACTGATATTAGGTAAGGAATGAATTCAAGTTAAGTGCCAACTTGAAATAAATTGAAACACAAGATGATGAAGAAAAACTAACCTCCGAAACCACAAGTGACTCATCATCATCAGCATAAACCATGTTCGACAACAAAATCTACAAAATTGAGGCACACATCCGACCAACATTGAACACTGTTTGGTTAAAAAATGATTAGAAACACAAAGAGAAGAAGAATGACAGTTTGAACTATACTGGAATTAGATGAGGCAAGAATTCTCTTAGGTTCTCAGGTGGTAACTCAGCTTCACAATATGCAGACCTGTGAATCATAATCAATATTAAAATAAATAAAATAAAAAAACAGCTTGAAAAAACTCAAAATTCGAAAGTTGAGTGACCCGAAAATCATAAATTTTGTTTATAATTAAATTAATACTGCAGCATAAGTCAAGGTTTCTACGGTTTTCCACACGAAAACTTTGGAATACAATTGCCATGACATGAAAATCGATGCAAGAGGTTTTTTTTTTTTTTTTTTTTTTTCGTCAGCAACAAAATAGATTTTTTTTTTTGCCCTCGATTTCCGCAAGTGATCACAAAAGCTTTCCACATAATAGGCCATCGTGGTGTTCGATATAGCTTACAAGATCTGTGGTATGTTGAATATCCCTCATGGGTGGCAACTCATCACATTATTCTGGCGTCACATCTTGAAATTACCTCAAAAACTTGTTGACCTTGGGAGAAAGGTCAACTATATATTCAGATGCAACATGAAAAACTCCTCTAGTATATTTTCTCAAATTTTCCATTGGTCAGGACATGAAGGTGTTGGAGCATATGTGAAGGTAGGAGTCCCACATTGGATAAAAAGTAAAAGAGACAGGTCTTAATATACATTAAATGGGCTCTCCACTTATATGCTTAAGCTTTTAAGTGGGTATGAGTTCCAAATAATGTACGTTGGACCTTGATGTGGTGTCTGTGGACATTAGAGTTTCTCCATAATGGATTGGGCCAGTATTGATGTGCGCTTGTGGGCTCCCTGATTCCCTAACAACTAGTATCAAAGCCAATGGTAGACAATCTATGAGCGGACTCTCTTGAAGCATCGATGTTGGTGGACTTAGGCTTGCACAGAAAACTCTTGATGGAGCAAGAAAAAAAATCCATGGTGACTCTTGATGGAGCAATATTCTTGGTGCACGTGGAGGTTGGACTGCGGCAAGGTAGCTCTCAATGGAGTATGGTGTGGCTCACGATGGAGTGTGTGTGGGTGGCCCAAGTTGGATTTGATGTTGGAGAGTTATAGATCAAGATTAAGGGTGGGGGCATATGATCTATGATGAACTTACGGATGATAGATCAAGATGCCCAATGTTTGGTTCACACATGGGGGGGGGGGGGGGGGGGAGGGGATTGTTAGAGCATGTGTGAAGATAGGAGTCCCACATTGGATAAAAAGTAGAGATAGGTCTTAATATACATTAGATGGGCTCTCCACTTATAGACTTAAGTTTTTAAGTGGGTATAAGTTTCAAATAATATATGTTAGGCCTTGATGTGGTGTCTATGGACTCTAGAGTTTCTCCCTAATGGATTGGGCCGGTATTCTTGTTCACTTGTTCACTCCCTGATTCCTTAACAAAAGGTTTAGTGTGTTCAATGCCCAAGAAGAAGACTTGTGATTTGCACTGTTACACTTCTTGGTGGATTTTAAGGTTTTAACATTATAGTCTTACTGCCATAATTAAACACAGTTATTCTCTCTCACATAATTAAGTACAATTTTATCATAAAACCAAGGGTGACAAGAACACTTGTGCAACATCCATGAGCAGGACATCCCACAAAATACTCTCAAAATAGTCACCCTTCTGTGACATGTAACAAAGTCTTATATACCCAAACAAACCCTAAATGGTTAGGAATGTTACTCAGGCTACAACTTCAACTTACCAAAAATTTGTTTGATGACCACATTCATGGTACGCTCACCATCAATTATGAACCTTACACACCTTATCCCTGTATTTTACAAATGTGTCGAAAATACTGTTACAGTTTCAATCTTCATACCTTATGTGGGTAAATACCCATTCCCCAAATTATCTTGAAAATCCACTTTCTCACACTCTAAAAGGTCCTCCAAAGGGTCAACTTACCTGGTCAATATCCTCTCCTACAAATTCCTCCAACTCATTATCAATGTTCAAAGTACGACGCAATGCCAAGAAGAAATATGCCCCTTATCATGACAATGATGACACTTTTTATACCTAAAACCTTATGATAAGCTTCTTTCAATGAGTTAGAGATGTGCAAATTGCCCTCTCCCTTAATCTCTTGTCTCAAACCATTCGTGAACTTGGTGTCTATTAACAAGGTTCCTCTCTAACATCACACCTCATAAAAATTCCTCAAACTTAGGGAATGGATTCTCTCCAATTGGGAAGCCAACTAGAGAGGTGTTTGTTGGGCCCCGGTAGATCCATCTTGGCTTGGGACTTATCTCGATGATTCGAACAAATCATCTTGTAGGGCCTCCTGAGCAGAGCATCTATGCGCGCACACACACACACACACAAAAACAAACAAACAAACAAAAGATGACTAAGCATTAGTAGCCACATAATCGGATCACATTTGCCTTAAAGAAAATGGACAGTCTATTCTCAAAATCACACTTGTCATCCATTTTTTAAGATAAATGTGATCTGATCATATAGCTACTAATGTCCAATCAACCTGATTTTTTTCACATTGATGGTTGGCTCAGTGGGCCGTAGTAGATGAACAGTTCAGATCATTGAGCTAAGAAGCACACATAACCATGAGCTAACCTCTAGTACACAACCATCTAAAAGCCTTACCTTGATACAGAAACACGACAAGGGACAATTTACAAAAGTAAAAAAATAAATACATATATAATTAAATAAAGGAGGAGAAGAAGGGAGGAACATGACCAAAAGGGAATTCGCATCTTCTAAGAAAAAGGAGTATATCTATCCTCTAGTACACAACCAACTAAAGGCCTTACCTTGATACAGAAACATGACAAGGAACAATTTACAAAAGTACAAAAATGAATAAATATATAATTAAATAAAGGAGGAGAAGAAGGAAGGAACATGACCAAAAGGGAATTCTCATCTTCTAAGAAAAAGGAGTATCTCTATGTATACATACAGATATCCACTTGTCAATTCATCATATCAGTATACAAAACAATTATGATAGCCATTACAGCTGCAGCACACTGCCACGGCAAAATAATATTTTCATTATTTCCTCAAAATATATCTTCCCAAATGATATTCAAATAAAATAACTATCAGCTTTATAACCAATTCATATTACATATTGGAATCAATCATCTAAGATGCAGGATGAGCTGCATATCAAAATAATTTCCAGATCTCTCCATAATCTCACTTTACACAAAGTCATGATAAACAGAAGTGAGTAGACTTTGTAATTGACCATCTGAGGGGACCAATATAAATTGAGCATAAGCCAGCCAGCTACCAATAAACTAACTAATAAAAGAAATGTGGAGCACCTAAACATGTTCCACCACTCTTACATACACAGAATTGTATGACATCATTTAGAAATAGAGTTCACAAAATGGAGCATTACCAAAATTCACAGGCTTCAAGGGAGACCTCATTGTCAGGGTCCTTGTTGACTTGCAACATATATTCAATTACATTCCTCAGATGTGGCTGTATACGATATATATATCACATCAGGAACAACAAACAAAGAAATGAGGAAGAGATGGGAAGTAGATAGTGTAATGTAGTAGGTAAGATGTAAAATCAAAGAAGTGAATTGTATTAATTCAATTTTTAGCTTCAACAGTCGAAAGAAATGAAAACTAGTGAAAGGGTATCAGCAAGGAAGACTTCATATAAAGCAGGACAATTTCCCACCTCCAAGAAAGCTGGACGAACTTCAATTAACTGAACAAATGCTGCGCAGACCTATACATGAAAGCGACAAATAGATGAAATCCCTGCAAAGTCTTACATAAAACAAAACAGATTTCGATAATATTCCACATTGCAGAATAACGAAGAAGCTCAAATATGGAAACTCTTGAACACAATACAACCTTTGAAGCAAGCAAAAGCACAAAAAAAAGAAGAAAGAAAGAAAGAAAGACAAACAGTCCGGTCGTCCAGATGTTATGGTGCTTCAATATCAAATACAAATACCAATGCCTACCCCCCACCTTCACTCCCCAACCAGAACAACAAAATGAAAAAGGAAATATAAAGTCTCATGTGTCCAAGGACTCAAATCATGATATACAATTACTTTACACCAACGTAACCACCAGGCACCAAGGAACAAATACCAAAAGGGGTTTCTACATACTAACACTATATTCAGTTTTTTCAATTAAACAGTTCATAACGCATAATGCATGTTATTTTCAACTAATTTTATTGTAGGCAAGTAGCATACAAGTAGGCAGGCAAACAATAAGAAATGACCAGACACCTGCTCGGACAAATGGATCCAAATGAATTGTTGCACAAGAAAGCAAGGTATAATTACCCAATAGTTTGGTGTAAACCATAAAAGGAAGGGTTTTAATAATATTCACAGCAGTAAATTAGTAATACTTTATCAATAATAATCACAATAGTCACAGCAGCAGTGGCGGTGGCAACAACCACAACAACAATTAGTTGATGCCAATTGGATAAACAACTAACCAATTTCCGCACATCTGCAGCAGGGTCATTTGCAAGAATGAACAAACCTTGCAGATATTTATCCATGGACAAATATAAAACTTGCAAGCAGATAACACTTCATAATGAGTAACAAATCCTCCAACAACACTTTGATTAGGTCCCATGAGAACATGGATTTAATACAGAAAAAATTAGAACATAAATAAATAACAACAGCTGTACTCACTTGGGGCATCAACATAATGAATTGATTTACAGAACCCAATGAAAGCTTCCTCAGTGAGGCATGTGAAGACCGAAAAAACTGCTTGGAGAAAAACCATGGGTAGACACTCCATTTTTGACCGACCTTAAGACTCAGATGTCATCGATTGACCGCTCGATGATCGCGCATGTTTGTGCTCGTTTCGAGTTTCCGGAGTTTTCAGTTGAATGCCTTGCCTCCGGGCCTCTGAACTCTTTGTGTTTTGGCTTAGTTTGTGGACCATGCCTTGTTGACCTTGCCTAGAGGGAGAGAGAGGCCTGTAGGCAAGGTTTTAAAAAGCGACCGCAACCGTTACGTAACGCTGTTACATAACGGTTTTGGCGGTTACCGCCACCCGTTACGGCCGCTTTTGCAGTGTGATTGAGATTCACAGGTGTGTCGGCTTTAGCGGCTGCCGTAGCGGTCATAACGGTGCCGTAACGGCCGCAACGGCCTGTTACGCACCGTTACGTAACGGTTCCAAACTGTTTCTTTCTAAAAAACACAAAAAAAAAAAAACTGAAAATGGGGGAAGAGGGATAGAGAGAAGAGGAAAGATAAAAGAGAGAAAATGGAGGAGCAAGAGATAGAGAGAGAAGAGGGAAGATGAAGAACATGTTATTGATTTGTTGAAACTGTAAGATCTATGCTATTCTATTCAGCCGCTATCACTAAACCATTTTGTTTGTGTGTCTATCTATATATTGTTTGAAAATAATAATAATAATAAGTGTGGTCATTATCTATTTGGCTTGGTTAAAATATGTATATATATATATATATATTTAGGCTTTTATTTATTCTCTTACTTTTGTTATTATTTATCTTATATATAATAGTTAGTGATTGATTTTTTGTATAATATAAAGTCATTAATTATTAAAATAAAATGTAAAAAACTCAGTATATAATGCTTTAAAAATATGAAATATATTTGATCATACTTAAAAATTTACAATTTACAAAAATTGATCAATATTTATTTTTAACCCAATAAATATGATCATGGAAAAAAAATATGCGTATCGGTAAGTTTTTTTCAAATTGTGCGGAAAAAAAAAAAAAATTCACAGTTCCGGTTACCGCAACCGTTACACTACGGCCTTTACACCCCACAACCGCAATCGCATCACCGCCACCGTTACGGCCACCGCAACCGCTTTTCAGAACCTTGCCTGTAGGCCACTTTTTGTAGTTGTAGACTACTTTTCCCTCTTGTAGGCTGGTTTCCGGTTTCCGGAACCTTCGGCCGAGTGCCTTGTCTCGGGACCTCTTAACTTTCTTCTCTTGGCCTGGTTTTTGGACCATGCCTTGCTGCCTCTGCCTAGAGGGAGACAGAGGCCTGTAGACCACTTTTTGTGGCTGTAGACCACCTTTCCCTCTCGTAGACCCCCTTTTTTGTACCCGTAGACTAGTTTTCGGGGCTTCCGACTGAGTGCCTCGCCTTAAAGACTCTTGTCTTGCTCCATTTTTGGTTTGTTTTTGAACCAAACCTTGTTGTCCTTTGCTTGGAAGGTGGAACAGGGGTGTAGACCAGTTTCTCCCCCTGTAGACCACTTTTTGTCCCTGTAGACCACTTTTAGTGGTCGGCCAGCTAGAGTAGGTGGTCTGTGGACCACCTAAGGTGGTCAGCAGCCTACCACCACCTTTCCCTCTCCATACAGACCCTCTCTCCCCCTTGCCGACCACTTTGCTTCTCTGTAGACCACTTTAACTGGTCGGCGACCATCCTGCATTTTCTGCAGATGTTGTGGATGCCAGCTGTGCCAGTTGGTGAGCACAGATTGTATCCTCCATACACGTGTATGGAGGGATTGCATCCAAGCTTTTAGCTTCTCCAAGAAGCTTGAAGCTTAGATTTCTATAAGAGAGAGGCTTTCTCTCGATTTCCAGGGTTCAAAAAATTGAAAGCAAAAAGTTTACTCTCTCTCTCTCTCTCTCTATATATATATATTTCTCCCTCTTTCTCTACATTTGTGCTTGAAAGTCCCTTTTCTTCACACTTTGTGCACACAACCTCCTAGCCAAACACTCCAATCTTGTCGCTGAGGTACCTAAGGGTTTTGCTTGCATTCAAGAGCTGGTTTTAGCTCAGAAAAGTTACTGAAGTTGCTGCTTTGAAGTTGTTCTTCAAGGGTGAGTCTATACCCCCATTTTTGGCTTTGTTTTCATTGCTTATTTGGCCCCATTGGCATGCTTCTTTTGGCTTAACTTTAAACTAAAAAAAGCTTCATTTTCAAGTGCTTAAAATGTTTGTTTGAGACCTCTTTGGTGTTAGGGGTAGTCTACCCCCTTTTGTGCCTTATTTGGCCTTATTTTGAGCCATCTCTTTTAGGCCTTTGGATAACCTCTCTTGGCCTTTTAGCCACTGAAATCCAGTGAATTTTCAGTGGTAGAAATGTGGTTTTGAGGCCCAAAATGGGTGGGGGTTGTCCCCTCCTCCTCTACTCTTGTTGGCTTGTGTTGATGGCTCATCAAAAGAGCATGCATTTCTATCTTCTTGAGGCTTTGTTTGAGCACTTTTTTTGTGACTTCTTAGACCTTCCATGACTCTGTTTTGGGCTGTCTTGATTGCCTCTTGCATGCTTCTAGTACTTGTAGTGTAATCCTACTTGTAACCTTGCAAAGTAGCATGTCTTTCTAGCATGTTTTGGCTTTATCTTAGCATGTTTTAGGCCTTATTCTAACATGATATAACTCTATTTTGGGTTAGTTTGGTTGCTTCTCACATGCTTCATGTACTTGTAGTGCAATCCTCTTAGTTAGCCTAACATGCTCTATGCTTTGAACTACCCTTGTTAGCATGTTTTTGGCTCTACTCCAGCAGGCTTTTATTCATGTTTTGGCATGATTTAGCTCTGTTTTGAGCCTTCTTGGTCATATAATGCTTGTTGTGCAGGCTTGTAGTGCAATAGCCTTGACTAGTTTTGAGTTTTGAGGTATCTTGCATGCTTGATTTGAGGTATTTGCATGCTTTGGCATCATTTGGCATATTATTTCAGAGCATATGGTGTTGTCATACTTCCATGTTTACCACTCATTAATTGTATTTAGTAGTTGCACCTTTATGTCTTGTTTGTGAGCTAATGAATGAGCATCATTCTCTTGCCATTCATGCTATCATTTTAGTTCATTTAAGCCACTGTTTTGGCCTATTTAAACTCTGTCCATGTGTGGCTTGACTATTCTAGATTGGTATTGCATGCCCCTTGTAAGGTGCACTTCACTTGCCTTGAGGCCCTTAGCTTCTAAGCTTGCCATGCATGCATTGTTCATATGTTGGAATCTTGTGCATGCCACATTATCATTGATGGATAAGCATGTTGTTTGCATGTTGTTACATGCTCATGTTGTTTGCATGTTGTTGTTGCATTGTGTTTGCATATGTGTTGCATTGCATTGTGTTTGGATCGGATGTTGATCCAAACACAAGAAACGAGGGGCGTTTCATACTTGAAGTGATGAAACGCGCCTCATTTTTCGATCGTTGACCCTCTTGATCAAGCATGATAGAGGTGGAGGCCCTTATGTGTTTTGTGTGCATTCATTGACATTGACTTGTGCAAGCTTGGCTTCTCGGCCATCGTGCATTGCGATGCTCGGTTGGTGGCCCGAGATTCGAGTGCTGCACTCCCTTGAGCTTGAGAAATGATAGGGAACACATATCTTGCAAATACACTGCTATGCCCCTTTTTGTTCTCTGTTGCAGCAAAACTGGAGTCTGGCAGGATTTTCTGGTCGGCAGACCAGTAAAGGTGGTCGACCGACCACTTTTTGTGGTCTGCAACAAACTTTTCTGGTCTACAGGTGGTCTACACTACCCTTTTCTGGTCGGCAACCTACCAGAAGGTCCCCATGTTGGAGCAGAAGCAATTTGGAAGTTTGTGCAACTTTCAGAGAACAAATCAAATGCAAACAGAGGCAATTGGGGGCATGGTAATGGATTTCCAAGCGAAGCCGACCGAGCATGCATCATTCATTATCCCGAGGCAGAGCTGTGGCAGCCTAATTTAGATGCTTTTCATACTTAGTTGGTTTCGTAACTTAATTAATTAGTTGGTTTGTAATATTTAGTTTAATTAGCGTAGCTAGTTAGCTAAATTCATTCGGACCCTCCGTCGAGAGGGCAAATTTTGTAATAAGTGTGCGTGTGTGTGATGCATGTCTTCCAACCCCATTTCTCTTTCCCTTTTATTTACCAGCTTTCGATGGTTAGTTTTAGGGCATATTTCGATTAGCATACTTTATGACTTGCATGTGTGCATTCATTCATTTGTATTGCATGCACCGGACTCGGCGCATCATTCAAACTGCATTGTATTTCAATTCCTATTTGAATACATGTATCAATCGTTGCATTTCATATGCCATCTTAGATAGCCAAGCCTACTTAGTTGCATTTTTGCATGTGTTGCATTAGGCATCTTAACATAGCTAGGATCATGCATGATTACTAACTAGCTTCTTTTTTGGCTCGGAGTACACTGTGAGTGTTTACGCTTTAGCATCCTTACATGTGTGTAAGTGACTGCCATGATAGCATGCTTACCATGAGGCTATGTACTTATGTGTTTAACTGCATGAATGCTTGTGGGTGAAGGCTTGATTGCCTGAATTGGAACAACTCGATGATTGTGAGTTTTAAGCCCACTTGAAGTGGCAAATCATGTTTTAAGCCCACTTGAGGGTGGCAAATTCGCGTTTTAGCCTACTTGCGAGTAGCATCTTCAAACTATTTTCGAAAAACAAACATGAGATGTTTTGTCCCAAATTGAATGATTTAGTCTATACTTGAATGCTGTGCGCATCACATAGTAATTCTAGCTAATAATCAGAATAAGAACACATGTGTTTTCAAAAACAACATATCATGTTAGTAGAGGCCGATCCTTTAATCGGGCGAGCGAGGGTGCTCATTTCAGGACCTTTCCCTCTCGTACCGAAGTTCCCAAACCGAGGCAACTTTCGTGATGACGGACACGTGGCCTTAGGCACGAGTCAAGGTTTCCTAAATTTCTCAAAACAAAATATTTAGGTGGCGACTCTGAAATCTAACAAAGTAGCCCATGTTTGGCACTTCTTGATTAAAATTGATTTTTCAAAACCAATTGTCGGATTTGGACTCTTTGGTGATTTATCAGTCTTACATTGCACTTTGTGAGATTAGATTCAGAACTGTGACAGGAGTCCGAACTGTAGTAGCTAGAACCCAATTCGCGCCCTCGCACGTGGAGCGGAGTTCGGGACGGTCTACAGGTTATGGCGACTCTGCTGGGGATTTATAGAACTTGACTCAAACTCATGATATGTTGTTTCGACTACACTTGTGTGTTTCTTTGCATTGCATTTGCCGGAGGCTTGCTTGAAAAAGCGTGCCATAAGGCAGATCGGTTACGAGCTCTGCCACAATGGGAACACAAACCTCGATTTTTACCGAGGCACCCTTTTTGACCATTCGACCTAGTTGCATATCGGAATCCGTAGTGACCATTCCAAACTAGGACAGGTTGCTTACCCAATTGTAGGTTGTTTGAAACTGTTGCGTGCGTAGTGAAACCTTAGTTCCTGACGAAATTAGAACAGGGAAACCCTACCTCTCCATAGGGGTGTTTTGGCTCTCACTTGCTTGCTATGTGCTTTTAGAGTGTGTCTCTACAAGAATGCATGTATCAGTTTGCACGTCTGGGTATTAGGCCTGTGGGCATCAATATTTGGGGAAATCAGTTTTAACTGAGGGTATCAGATTCGAGGCAGTGATTTAGGGGCAGTGATCAGTGTTGAAAACAGTGTATTCAGCTTACAAATGCCAACTGTGTGTTGTGTTTATTTTAAGCCGAAATGCTGTTTGTTTTTCTGGTTGTTTGTTTCCTTATTTTGCTTTATTTATCTTTTTGCAAGGTAGTATAGCATCATTGCTTCCGAACAGGCAGTTTCCCCCAAAGCACTCTGGGTTAGAGGCAGAAGGCTTTATCGATCTGAGGATCTAGTTAACGGACAAGCAGTGTTCTTTTCATTACCCCCGATTACTAGACGGAGATCAGTTAGGCATAGTTTATCAGTGCAGCAGTTACCGGATCAACGGTCTTTATCCACCCTACTAGTGTGTAGTCAGGCTGAGGTTTCCATTTCTACCGCAGAGAGAGATATACCTGTTGTTCAATCAGATCAGCACCTTATGGCCGGTATGGAGGAGATAATGTGTCAGCTCCAAGAGACTATGCAAACCATGCAGCGGGATGCTGCCCGCCAGGCAGAGTTTGCCGCACGTCAAGCAGAGATTGTGGCTCAACAGACAGAGCTGATTGCCAAACTTTAGCAACAGCAGCAACCACAACAAGTCGGAGCGTCTGCTTCGCATCCACCCCCACCCCTGCCCAGGGTTCTGATACCCGGGGATATTGCAAACGTCTAGGAAAATACGGACATCCCAACGGGGCCAGTTTCACCCTCAATTCTACCTCAGCTGTCCAAAGCACCGGTTAATCCAATGGACACACCGTTTGAGTTCGAGGTGGATCCAACAGCGCTGAAAGTGAGCAAGTTAGAAAAGATGTTTAAAAAGCTCAAGGCGTTAATTCCATTCCAAACATAGAGGATGGATACACCAATTCGGAGGTGACTTTGCCGGACCGGTTCAAGATGCCGCATATAGACCGTTTTGACGGTTCTGGGGATCCCATGGTATATCTGCGGTTGTTCTCGGATATCCTAAGGCCAATGGGCCTCTCCAGACTACAAAAGCTTTCCCTCTTTGGCCGGACCCTGTAGGGTGTTGCAGCCATCTGGTACGCGAAGTTGGAAGATTCTGTCAAAAGGAGCTGGGAGGAGATGGCTGAGGCCTTCGTTGCCTAGTATTCATACAACACATAAATCGAGGTCACAACTCGTGATCTCGAGACAACGAGGCAAGAGCTAAAAGAGGGCTTCTTTGACTTTGTAACCTGTTGGAGAGCCAAAGCTTCTATGATGACCACTAGGCCGGTCGAGAAGGATCAGATACGGATGGTTGTGCGCAACCTCCAACCCAAACTGATGCAAAAGATGATCGTCTTACCCCTCCCTACCTTTGCTGATTTACACGAGATTGGGGTACAGATTGAGGATGCCATGAAGCAAGGTCTGATTGACCACGAGAGAGAACAGCCCAAGAGGGCGTTCACCGCAGTTCGAATACAGGCACGAGTAATGCTGCAGCTGCCAAAATTTTCGATGTGGGCATGGTCACCACCACCACACCAAAAATAGCAACCCCATTCACCGGTGCGTCTAGTACCAGCTCACAAACAGCCAGATATCCACCCCGAGGCCAAAAGACCTTTACTCCACTCTACATGCCCCTGTCCAAAGCTCTGGGGGTTCTAATTAGAAAAAGGCATTTGAAGCCCCTGGAGCCGCGACCATTACCAAACAAACTTCCTGCTTCCCATAACCCAGGCAAATACTATACATTTCACCAACAGCATGGTCACAACACCGACCAATGCTACAAACTGCGTCATGAGATCCAGGATCTTATTGACAATAAGGTGATTGCACCTCCATAAAAACCAAATGTCACAACCAACCCACTCCCACCACATAACCAAGCTCCACCACCCAAACACATCAATCTGATCCAAACTAGGGTTGTGTCATACAACCCTAGCATATATATCACGCCCTCCCACCTACCCAAGCCCGAGGTGTTCATCCCGGACAGCACAGACTTGTGCATATTGAGCACCTCCCAAACCCAACCTGAACCGGTGGTGGTGACTATCGAAGATAGAATTGGGTTGACTTTGGAGGAAGATGGGAATGATGATTCAAAGCCTGAGGGGTCTGGGAGCTTTGCGTACAACCCGAGTGGTTATATCACATCAACGGATCAGCTTAAGCCAAGGGTAAAGTTGCCGGTTGAGGCAGAGATCAGTATAGTTCGGGAGGATGGACTTGGTCAAGGGTTAGACGACCTAGCAGAGCTGGAAGAGGATATCGCCAATCTGCAGTTCTTCAACGAGCAGGACTCAGGGAATGCGAGCATTAGTTGGTTTGACCTGGATGGATTGGCAGAAAATACATGGTGGCTCAGTGACCAGCCAGATGTTGTTAAGAAACCTCAACTAGTACAGGGGCAGTCAGAAACGAGGACATCAACAGTGGCTAGAATGGCCAAGAATCAGAAAGCATCGCCGGAGAGCACCGGTGCGAAGAATTTTGCTCAGGATCAAGGCAGTTTGTGTATAGAAGATGCAGAGCAAAAAGCCGCACTGAGGCGGTTTGAGCAGGAGAAGGTTGATAATGACAACAGGGCTAGAAAAGCCAAGGCGCCTGAGGGAGCAGAATGTGCTGTGAGCACCAAAACAGTTACAATGGAACCGGACAGCTGTCTGTCGGTTGCCGATGGCATGTGGTGGGAAGACGACGACTTATGTCTTGCCCACACTGACGAAGACTGGGGGCAGACCCAACCGGATGACACCTGGTATGTTGAGGAGGTTGACCATATGACTAGAAGTGGGCAGTATTTCAAGCCCCCACACTTGGACCAGCCGAAGGCGTCCGGAAAAGATAAAGAAGCAGAGAGGAAGAAAGAAAAACTGCTGGAGGAGGAGGCTGTACTGAAACAGCTTAAGAAAATTCAAGCAGACATCTCCATCTGGGGACTGCTAATGGCCTCTAGGGTTTATAGATAGGCCGTCCTTACAGCCATGGATAGGGCCAAGCTTTTAATCAATATGACACCCGAGCAGTTGGTAGGATTGGTGTTTTCGGGCGGAGCTTCACTGACCTTGACCTTCACCGACAAAGAGCTGCCGCCTGAGGGCTCCAACCATAATAAACCACTCTATATCTCTGTGGAGTGTAGAGAGAAGTGGATACCGATGGTTTTGGTCGACACGGGGTCCGCAATCAATGTATGTCCGATGACAACAGCATATGCTATCGGGTTGAAACCCGCGGATTTTGTACCCATGGCCCAGGTGATACGGGCTTATGATAATACCAGCCGGGAGGTGATGGGGACTGTATAGATCAAGACTAAGATTGGCCCGGGGCAGCATGACATTGAGTTTCATGTCTTAGATATTCCAGCCACCTTCAATCTACTCCTTGGGCGGCAGTGGTTGCACCAAGTGAAGGCTGTCTCTTCCACCTTACATCAAATGCTGAAGTAACCCCACGGTAAGGGGGTGGCCATCGTTTTTGGAAATTCTTCAATACATCCGCCGCCAGAGGTTTCTACACCAGTTCTGGAGATTGAGCATGGCACGGAGGATGTTTTTCTGTCAGGGTTCACCCTGGTTCACCCTAGCTGAAGCCCGAGTTGTACAGAATATGCTAGCTGTTGATGAGGGGCTATACGTCAGTGCACAGTCTATCTACCTTATGAACAAGCTTCAAACACATGCCCGGGATGGGATTAGGGCGAAGTGGCCGGAAGGGCGTCGCAGTATTGGCTAAGGTGTCGCACAACCCATATACCTTTGGCCTAGGTTATTTGCCTACCAAAGAGGATTAAGAGAGGAAAATGAGAGAAATGGCCGGAAGAGCCAAGGCAAAACAGGCCGGGAAGCATTATGAGTTGGTGCACCAACCTATCCAGGGGACCCTGAACGGACGCTTCGTCCGGGAGGGGGAAGACTTCCCGTTTTGCAGCTTTCCAGAGCCCTGGATGAATTCAGAGAAGTGGCGCTTGCCCAGCTTCGAAATCTTTTTTGATCTTCAGTTGTCCGGGGATGAAGTTGCTGAAGAGAGACAGACCCACCAGCTGAGATTGAGCAGTGCAAGGATGAGTCTGAGAGTACAGAATTGGAAATGGGGGTAGCACTGGCTTGTCTCCTCTCAGATCCTCAGATCGTACCAAAGTGCTTGAGGGATAACTTCTCAGTTTCCATGATCGGAAATGAAGCGACTGTGGACCCATCTTCAAACATTCTGGATGCATCCATCGCACCCTCCCTCGTCTGCCAGTACGAAAAGGGCTTTTTATCAAACAGTTCCGGGTCAGGTAGTGAGCCATAATCTGATTCCACCGAGTCTATGGAGTCGAAATCAGATTTCAGCTCTTCTGAGTCTGAGTCCGGTATTCCTGGGGTTGATAACCCGGATGCCACAGTCCTGTCCAGGTCGTCTTTTTCGTTTTTCTTTGAGTCTGTTGTAACTGAAGGATCGGATGGACTGGATGTTATTAATGAGAATGGTACGACTGTGGCTTCTAAGTACTTTTCTGTGCCTTTAGTTTATTGCATTAATCAAGACTTTCAATTTGATGAAAACGACAAGAAAGAAATTCCTCCGCTTTTAAAACATTTGCTTGATCAAGAGCAGGAGAGGTTTGTAAAACCTTTGGTTGATGAAATCACCACAATTAATGTTGGTACTGAGAAGGACCCGCGGTTGGTCTAGATCGGGTCTACGTTGTCTTCGGAGGAACGCAAGCGCTTAGTCGCTTTGTTAAAAGATTTCAAAGATGTTTTCGCGTGGTCCTACGAAGACATGCCTGGAATCGATCCTAAGATTGTACAGCACCGGATCCCTCTTGACCTAGAGGCCAGACCTGTTAAGCAAAAACTCCGAAGGATTCGCCCAACTGGGCCCTAAAAATCAAAGAAGAGGTCACTAAACAGATTGACGCAGGGTTCCTATTAGTATCTGAGTATCCGACTTGGTTGGCCAACATAGTTCCGGTGCCGAAGAAAGACAGTAGAATTCGGGGATGTGTGGACTTCAGGGATTTGAACAAAGCCAGTCCGAATGACGACTTTCCTTTGCCGTATATCGACGAATTAGTGGACTTCACTGCTGAGCATGCGCTGCTCTCGTTCATGGATGGGTTTTCAGGCTACAATCAGATTTTGATGGCACCCGAAGATAGGGAGAAGACTGCTTTCACCACCCTGTGGGAAACCTATTGTTATAGGGTGATGCCGTTTGGGTTGAAGAATGCTGGGGCTACTTATCAACGGACTGCGACCACGATTTTGCATGATATGATCCATAAAGAGGTTAAGGTGTACGTGGACAACATGATTGTCAAGTCCAAGGAAAGAAAGGGCCACTACACCGCCTTGCAGAAATTTTTCCAACGAATCAGACAGTATCGGTTGCGGTTGAATCCTCATAAATGTATTTTTGGTGTTACAGCAGGGAAAATGTTAGGGTTCTTGATCACACAAAGGGGTATCGAGGTCGATCCTTCCAAAATCAAGGCCATCTTAGAAATGCCACCACCGAGGACTGAAAAGGAGGTGCGAGGCTTTCTGGGTAAGGTGCAATTCATAAGACGGTTTATTGCAAAATTAACCTTGACTTGTGAACCACTATTTGGTCTCCTGAAGAAAAGAAAGAAGTTCTAATGGGATGACTGATGCCAAGTTGCTTTCGAGCAGATCAAGCAATATTTACAGAACCCACCTGTGTTGTCACCGCCTGAGCCGGGGAAACCGTTGATTCTGTACCTGTCAGTGATCAAAACGACAATAGGTTGCATGCTTGCACAGGAGTCTGAGGACAAAGTGGAGAAGGCTATCTACTACCTAAGCAAGAAAATGCTAGATTACGAGACCCGCTACACTCCGCTGGAGAAGGTTTGTCTGGCCTTGGTATGGGCTACCAGGAAGCTGAGGCACTACCTGTTAGCTCATTCTGTAATATTGGTTTTGAGATTAGATCCCATCAAATATCTTTTCTAGAAACCGGCACTTACGGGTAGGTTAGCTCGTTGGTTGCTTCTGCTTTCTGAATTTGATCTGAAGTACATGACGCGCAAGTCAGTGAAAGGGAGAACGGTAGCGGAGTTCCTAGCCGACCACCCAGTTGAAGGGGATGAATCAGTTGAGTATCTGTTCCCAGACGAGGCCATTCTGCATGTTGAAAAAAAGACTTGGACGATGTACTTTGACGGAGTGTCAAACTAGTACGGGTATGGGATAGGGGTGTTGCTGATAGCACCCGACGATTCCCGCATACCCTTAGCATTCAAACTCCGGTTCAAAGTGTCGAACAATGAAGCAGAATATGAGGCATGTATTGCTGGACTAGAAGCCGCCCTGGAACTAGGGGCAAAACAGTTGGATGTCATTGGGGACTCGAACCTTGTTGTATCTCAAGCTAAAGGAGATTGGAAAGTTAAAGAAGAAAATATGAGAATCTATCACCAGACCTTGAATGTTCTGATTCCTCAGTTTGAAAAACTGAACTTTGCTCATCGGTTTGAAAAACTGAACTTTGCTGATTCATTAGCAACTCTATCTTCTATGATAGACATCCCTTTCAGAGTCCGGATGCATCCGATCATCATTGAAAAGAAATTCGTGCCGGCCTACAAGCTGATTGCTGCCATAGATGAGGTACAAGATCAAAACCCTTGGTATTACGACATCTGGAACTTCTTGAAAAAGAAAGCCTATCCACCAGGGGCAAATGCCAAAGATAAGAGGGCAATTCGAAGAATGGCTGCTCAGTTCATCGTCTGCGGTGGTAAACTGTACAAGAGGGGTCATCTGGAGATGCACAAGTTGTGTATTGATGCTAAAGAGTCTAAGCGCCTGATGGAAGCCATCTATGGAGGAGAGTGTGGAGCGCACATGAGCGGGGTGATACTAGCCCGAAAGATCCTTAGACAGGGTTATTATTGGTCAACCATGGAGGAGGATTGTATTGACTTTGTCCAGCGATGCCACAAATGTCAGATCCATACAAACCGCATAAACATTCCGTCGTCGAAGCTGTACAACATGACTTCGCCATGGCCGTTTTCAGTCTAGGGGATTGATGTGATTGGGGCTGTCACTTCGAAGGGGTCCAATGGGCATGAGTACATTTTGGTAGCGATAGACTATTTCATGAAGTGGGTTGAGGCCCAATCTTACGCGGTGTTGAAGGCATCGTACGTTGCTAAGTTCATCAGGAACAACATCATCTGTCGCTATGGGGTCCCGAATGAGATTATTTCGGATAATGGTTCTCACTTCAAGAAGGAGGTGATCGAATTGTTAGAGAAGTACAACGTGGCTTTTCATAAGTCATCTACATATCGACCGCAAACCAACGGAGCTGTTGAGGCCACCAACAAGAACATCAAGCACATTCTGCAGAAGATGGTGGAAACCAACAAGGACTGGCCAGACAAGCTGCCATTTGCTCTTTGGGGCTACCGGACTTCAATTCGAACTTCTACTGGGGCAACTCCGTATTCCTTGATTTATGGGATGGAGGCTGTTCTGCCTATTGAAGTTGAGGTTCCGTCATTACGGGTATTGGCTGAGTGTCAGATAGCTGAGGCAGATTGGTAGCAAAGCAAGTTCGAAGAACTCATGCTCTTTGATGAAAGAAGACTGAAAGCACTGTATCACGTCCAGGGTTATCAACGAAGAATTGCCAGGTCTTTTAACAAGAAGGTTAAGTCCAGGAATTTGAAAGAGAGGGATCTAGTGCTTAAAGACAATCAAGCTCCCATCCACGACCCTAGGGGCAAGTTCAGACCCAATTGGACTGGTCCCTACATCATCAAGTCTATCTAGTCTAGTGGAGCTATCATTCTAATGGATTTAGATGACCTTGAGTTCTCCCAGCCGATCAACATGGACAAGTTGAAGAAATACTATCTCTGAGTGGCTCGCTAAGCCGAAAACCCGAAAGGGCGACCTAGGAAAAAGTTAGAGCATAAAAAATTTGAAATAATAAAAACCAAGCTCGCAAGGTTGAAAACCCAGAAAGGGCAGCCTTAGCAAAAGTTAGAGCGCAAAAGAAGAGTGTTAATACACGAGTGAACCTGAACCGAACTACGTAAGGCTTGATTCCCATCTTTAGGATACGTAGGCAACTTCATTCTGAAGTCCAGCCATAAACACTTCCAAATCAACTTTGTCCATGTAATCATGTTGGTCATCTTTGTCCATTCTGCATTCAATAGCTCGGTTGTGATCTCCAGTGCAGTGCTATTCAGACTAGGGGTAACTTTCCAGTTGCTAGATCCGAGGTTATACATCTCAGTGATAGATCTCGGGCGTGTCCAGTTGTGATCCATATCGAAAATGGTTTTGAAAAGTTTTAATAAAAGATGATTTTGTTCAAATTAATCTTTTTACGACTTAGACCATTTTTGGACTAAACGGAAAATTTTCAGTACCCACAACCTTCAATTATATTGATTTCAGTACAGAGTTCTTCTACTCTTGAATACAAATTGAAGTTGTTTTTTATTACATTCATAAAGAAAACTTGAAAGTACTGATTAAAGCAATAAACTCGGGGCATGGATACGTCAGGTGTTCCTGCGCCCCCTTCCAGAGCTTGTGGAAGCCTTTGATGCCAAAGTAGGCCCAACGCCTTTTCATCGAGCCAAGCTATGCACTCATTAGAGAGGGTGCAACTGAAAGTGGGAGCAGGGGCCAGAAACTCTCTCGTCCTCCATGCTGTGGCATACCGAGCTAGCTGTGCACCTCGGACTGGAAATGTGGCAGGGTACTCTATCCCTTCTTCTGGACAAGTCTGATCATGGCCAAATTGGCGCCGGAATCGGAACGGGAAGTAAAAGACACAGTGTGTCAAGCCGATCAACTAAATTCCGGGCTGGCGAGACATACTGTAGCTCATCGCCAGCAAAATAAGCTAGGGGCAGCGCCAAGCAATGCTGACAGCGGACAGACTGCACATCCATTCGCACCACCATCCCTCATCAGGGGCATCGACTAGACGTCGCCGGAAGAAATAGCCGCGAGCTGAATATGCTGGGCATGAGTCCACAACCTTCAACTTATCCATCAACCATATCTAGGGAGGGATGAAAAAAGAAAGATTAAAGAATAGAGAAATGTACGTGGAGAGAAAAGTGAGAAAAAGGTTTTGAGAGAAAAACCGAGCCTGAAGGCCGAGTGATGTGAGAAATATATGTGAGATAGGGTGGGAAACATTACCTGCAGCAGTAGTGGACTCCCCGCGAATCTAGTCGTCTCTCAGCGATGAAAAGCATCCAAACCCATCAATGTCTCAACTAGTGTCATGGCACTGCAGCTCTTGCCCTCTTTTAAGCCCTAAGCAACCTCAATCAAGTAGATGCTAGACCCACCGGAGCCTGGGACAAGCAAGAAATGAGACAACATGCACAAGCAGAGGGCGTGTCGCCGAAAACCCCGCCAGTGATGATCGTCGCGGTCACCGGCATTAGAAAATCGACGAATCAAGCTGGAGATGTCCAACTCCCCGTCGCGAATCAAAGACTGAGCGTCATGCAAAGTGAGCCCGCACATCCGTCCTAAGGCTTGGATGTGGCCGAAACAGAATTGGGGCAAGATCTCTTCCTCACGCTCGGACTCCATCAAAGCTTGGAAGTCTTCGAAAGTGGGGCACATCTCTTGTCCGCCGAAGCTGAAAACATGAGTTACTGGATTCCAACACCTTGCCGTGGCATGGAGGAACGGAAAACGCAGCGGAGTGCGGCTTAGCGTGAATAGTGCATTTATGCCAAAACCCCGAAAGTTCAACTTTTCCGAGCCATCCAAGTTTGCAATCCAATTTGTGAGGTTTTGGACGAGAAATGCCTCCATTTGGTGCAAAAACCGAGTTAGAATGAGGGAACCACGAAGCTGGAGCTTTTATTGAAGATAAGGCACTGTTTGGACGACGGGTGGCCAAAATATGGAAGTCCCCACATTTTATGGTCGGCCAGCCACTTTTTCTGGTCTGCAGACCACAAAAGTGGTCGGTAGTGTAATTTGGTGGTTGGCAATGAGCATTAAGTGGTCTACAACTCCTTGTCTTCAGAAGAGAGTCCCTGGCCTTCCTATGTGCTGAGAATGCTGAAGGTCTAAGTTTACTTTTGATTCGGATGCGTCCTGTTTATTTTGTTTGTATGCATTTGCTTATCAAGTTGTTGCTCTTTGATTATCGAGTTGTTGCGTTTTGTTTATCGAGTTGTTGCTCATTGCTTATCGAGTTGTTTTTTTTTTTAATTCGTTTACCGAATTGTTCTTTAAGTTGTTTAGTTTGTTGCATTGGTTCACTACCTGACTTGGCAAAACACGAATGTTCAATTTCCATCAATCTCATTTATGTGCAAAATGATGCGATGCGATGCGATGCTTAGAATACAAATGCAACACTTTTCGAACAAAAAGCTGTTTTCATTCCATCTTGGTTTCTCTTTACAAAGTACAAAGTTTTAAAGAAAATAAAACTGCCTACGCCTATACAATGTGCAAATACTAAAGCAAAAAGAGAAATAAGGCAAAAAACAAGAGTGTCTGAGTCGGTGCTATCTGGCTTAAGATCGAGAGACCCTCTTCACCCTCTTCGGCTGAGCAGCCTCTACACCACCGCCGTCGACACCCCCGTTTGAATTAGAGCTGCCATCCCCGGAATCCTCCTCGGCGTCGTCTCCGCCCTCAGAACCTAAACCGGTGTCACCACCTCTGGCTTAAGAAAATAAAACTGCCTAAGACTATACAATGTGCAAATACTAAAGCAAAAAAAGAAATAAGGCAAAAAACAAGAGTGTCTGAGTCGGTGCTATCTGGCTTAAGATCGAGAGACCCTCTTCACCCTCTTCACCCTCTTCGATTGAGCAGCCTCTACACCACCGCCGTCGACACCCCCGTCTGAATCAGTGCTGCCATCCCCGGAATCCTCCTTAGCGTCATCTCCGCCCTCAGAACCTGAACCAGTGTCACCACCTCTGCCCGCGGATGTCTCTGACTGAGGATGTGCTGGCTCCTCCTCCTCACTAGACTCGTCATCACGTCTGGCAAGCGCTCGACGTCTCTTTTGGCCGCATGTCGGGATCCCTCTCCTTGCTACTCGGGAAGGCCCGAGTGGCCCGGGCTGTACAAGTGTGACCTGAAAAGGCAATTTAAATACATCAGCCAAGGTATGTATATCATATGCAAATGCAAGTATGGTGCATAGAGTGAGTGCATGCAGATACAGTATGTGAATGTGACGTGTCAGATGTGATCTATATATACAGTGAATCAGTGCAGTGAAATGTGCAGTTTCGACATATCAGCAGAGGTATGATAAGTGCAGGGAAACTGGAAAGTACCGGAATGCCGTAGGAGTGTAGTATCGTCTCTCTCCTCAAAACCATAAACTCAAGTGAGGCCATCGCCTTGAGCAACCCCTCAACATATCCTCTGGAAGGCTGCAGATGCAAGTTCAAGTCTTCAGTGAATGAATAAATGTCTAAATATCTGAATGATAGATGAAAGCTGTGGAGCATACTGGTGCTGAGTCAGGGGCACTGACATATCGATGATCTGGCAGTGGAGGCTCAAGCGGAATCTGATATGGTGTCCCATACCGCCAGCCTGTCAGCTTGGTCGGAGGATCTGGCCACCCAGCACACTGCCAAGTAGGGGGCATCCTCTTAGTCCCACCTCTCGATGTGCTAGCCCTACTAGTCGAAAAGATGTCTGTAGCTCGGGCACGGCTCAATGAAGGAATGTCAGCAGCTCTCCTCAAGGGGGCACGAACGCCTGTCAGCGAGGGCATCAAATATGTGTGGAGGTATGTCGTGTACTCCCCCTTCTCTAAGAAAATGTCTGTGTCAGCACCCTGCATAAGATCGCTAACCTCCCAGGGAGTGAGACTCTCTGTGGTCCGCATGTTTGCTGGAGGCGGTAAAGGGATATCCTGAGTGGGATTACCTAGTGTCTGACGCATGAAGCGCTCCCCAAGAAACCAAGCTCTGCCAACTGGTCCCTCAAACAGAATCCGATATCGGGAGGCACCCCATGCCCCAGCAAACTGGAACTGAGAATACCCTGGCATCATGACCCAAGGCTGCCAAGTGATCTGCGGATAACAAATGCATGAATTGATCAGTTGTCATGGATATGCAAGATAAACTAAAGCTGAAAGCATGAAGAACTGAGAGTTCTAAATTACCTCGGTCGTCTGTACTGTGTCAAAATAATGCCTGAGATATGGCAAGGTCTCTCGAGGTCTGGGCCAACATCGACCCTCAAATCTATGCGAGTACGGTATCTCAAGCGGTGCCTCGACCTCCGGATCAGGAGCAAGCGTCGGGAAGTAGGCGCATACCCACAGCTGTGAAAGGCAAGACAGTGGCAATGAGAATACAGAACATATAGAAAATGCAGAATGCTGAGTACAGAATGCGGAGTACAGAATGTAATGTGTGCAATATGCGCAGTATGCAGTATACAGGTAATGAAAAGCAGAAATGTAAATCAAAAGGGCAGAATGTACCTCCCAGGCTCTCCAATAGCCGCCTAATATGTTCCCGCGCCCGCGGGAGGTCGCGCTCATGTAGTAATAAAGGGTAGCGAGGCCAGCACCGCCCCAATCAAAGTGCCGAACCTGTGATAGGTCTACTAGAGCACTCAAGAGATGTAGCCCGACCATGTTCCCCCTGCCGGAGAACAATGTGGTCCCAAGAAGGAACATCAGGAATCCCCGAGCATACTGCTCAGTGGCCTCAACAGTCTTGGGCACAGTCCCTCTATACTGCTCTATGAACCAGGTGTATCTGACCATGCCTGATGATCGGTAGATTGGCGGATGGGCTCCGAGTAGATAAGTCCAGGCTGCCTCCCACTCACCCATATCGAAGTCATATGGGATTGGCCGACCTCCCACGTCGAGGCCCGTCAGCATAGCAAAATCATAAGGGGTCATCGTCATGTCCCCAGTAGTTGAGAAATGAAAGGAGTTGGTGGTGTCCCACCATCTCTCTACTAGTGCACCCAGGAGGGTCCTACTCACTGCAAGACGCGATAACCCCATGCAAAATGGGCCAAACCCTGCCTCATCAACAATATGTCGAACACCGCTTGGGAGCTCCGTGTACCACTCCCTCGCAATAATCGACCCATATCCCCAAGTAAAACGGAAAACCACCTACGTTCAGAATGAGCAGAAATACAGTGTGAGCAGAGTTCAGAATGAGCAGAAATGCAGTGTGTGAGCTGTGTTCAGAATGAGCAAAAATGCAGTGTGTGAGCTGTGTTCAGAATGAGCAGAAATACGGTGTGAGCAGTGTTCAGAATGAGCAGAAATGCAGTGTGTGAGCTGTGTTCAGAATGAGCAGAAATGCAGTGTGTAAGCTGTGTGCAGAATGAACAGAAATCTAGTGTGTGAGCTGTGTTCAGAATGAGCAGAAGTGTAATGTGTGAGCTGTTTGCAAAATGAGCAAAAATGCAGTGTGTGGCGGTGTTGAATGGCTAATCACGGTGTGTGGCGGTGTTGAGAATGAAGCGAAGAATGAGCGTGTGCGGTAATGTTGAGAGAATGAGCGAAGTCTTTGTGTATGTAAATGTGTTCAGAACAAGCAAATAAAATACATAGCGAAAGCATGGAGTGTGCAAGAAATACAAAATACATCGCAGAAAATGTAAAAGCACAGTACGCACCTTGTGCGCGTGGTGAGACAGGTGAGACTTCGGCTCCCGTAGTAGCAAGTCCCCGGGTGCTCGTCGCGCAAAATCTGTGAAATGATGAAAAGTGCTCGATGGTAGTACGTGCTCCTGAGGGTGGTACCTCTTCGGGTCGAAAGGCCGAATCTTGGGCGGTAATGGCATGATGTCAGGCTCGTCCTCTACTCGCGGAGAACCGCCATCGTGTGGGATGTGGTCAGCCATCTGAAAGAAGGTGCAAAATGAGCAAAAATGAGCGAAATGAGCCAAAATTGCCAAAAGTCAACAGAAGTCAACTCTCGAGAAGAGAAAAAGTCAAAGAAAGTCAAAGCCCGAGAAAAAGGTGCTAAACTTCGGGAGAAACATACCTCAAGTTCTGTCAAAGAGGAGCAACTGTAGACACCCCATTTTTTACCAACCTTAAGACTCAGACGTCATCGATTGAGCGCTCGATGATCGCGCATGTTTGTGCTCGTTTCGAGTTTTCGGAGTTTTCGACTGAGTGTCTTGCCTCCGGGCCTCTGAACTCTTTGTGTTTTGGCTTGGTTTGTGGACCATGCCTTGTTGACCTTGCCTGGAGGGAGAGAGAGGCCTGTAGGCCTGTAGGCCACTTTTCATAGTCGTAGACTACTTTTCCCTCTTGTAGGCTGATTTTCGATTTCCGGAGCCTTCGGCCGAGCGCCTTGTCTCGGGACCTCTTAACTTTCTTCTCTTGGCCTGGTTTTTGGACCGTGCCTTGCTGCCTCTACCTAGAGGGAGACAAAGGCTTGTAAACCACTTTTTGTCGCCATAGACCACCTTTTCCTCTCGTAGACCCCTTTTTTTGTACTCGTAGACTAGTTTTCGGGACTTCCGGCTGAGTGCCTCGCCTTGCGGACTCTTGTCTTGCTCCCTTTTTGGTTTATTTTTGAACCAAACCTTGTTGTCCTTTGCCTGGAGGGTGGAACAGGGGTGTAGACCAGTTTCTCCTCCTGTAGACCACTTTTTGTCCCTGTAGACCACTTTTAGTGGTCGGCCAGCTAAAGTGGGTGGTTGGCAGCCTGCCATCACCTTCCCCTCTCTGTGCAGACCCTCTCTCTCCCTTGCCGACCACTTTGCTTCTTTGTAGACCACTTTTTCTGGTCGGCCGACCACTTTAATTGGTCGGCGGCCATCCTGCATTTTCTGCAGATGTTGTGGATGCCAGCTGTGCCAGCTAGTGAGCACAGATTGCATCCTTCATACACGTGTATGGAGGGATTGCATCCAAGCTTCTAGCTTCTAGCCTCTAGCTTGAAGCTTAGATTTCTATAAGAGAGAGGCTCTTTCTCCATTTCCAGGGTTCAGAAAATTGAGAGCAAAAAGTTTACTCTCTCTCTCTCTATATATATATATATTTCTCCATCTCTCTCTCTACATCTGTGCTTGAAAGTCCCTTTTCTTCACACTTTGTGCACACAACCTCCTAGACAAACACTCCAATCTTGTTGCTGAGGTACCTGAGGGTTTTGCTTGCATTCAAGAGCTAGTTTTAGCTCAGAAAAGTTGCTAAAGTTGCTGCTTTGAAGTTGTTCTTCGAGGGTGAGTCTATACCACCCTTTTTGGCTTTGTTTTCATTGCTTATTTGGCCCTATTGGCATGCTTCTTTTGGCTTAACTTTAAACTTAAAAAAGCTTCATTTTCAAGTGCTTAAAATGTTTGTTTGAGACCTCTTTGGTGTTGGGGGTAGTCTATCCCCTTTTGTGCCTTATTTGGCCTTATTTTGAGCCATCTCTTTTAGGCCTTTGGATCACCTTCTCTTGGCCTTTTAGCCACTGAAATCCAGTGAATTTTCAGTGGTAGAAATGTGGTTTTGAGGCCCAAAATGGGTGGGGGTTGTCCCCCCCTCCTCTACTCTTGTTGGCTTGTGTTGATGGCTCATCAAAAGAGCGTGCATTTCTATCTTCTTGAGGCTTTGTTTGAGCACTTTTTTTGTGACTTCTTAGACCTTCCATGACTCTGTTTTGGGCTGTCTTGATTACCTCTTGCATGCTTCTAGTACTTGTAGTGTAATCCTACTTGTAGCCTTGCAAAGTAGCATGTCTTTCTAGCATGTTTTGGCTCTATCTTAGCATGTTTTAGGCCTTATTCTAACATGATATAACTCTGTTTTGGGTTAGTTTGGTTGCTCCTCACATGCTTCATGTACTTGTAGTGCAATCCTCTTAGTTAGCCTAACATGCTCTATGCTTTGAACTACCCTTGTTAGCATGTTTTTGGCTCTACTCCAGCAGGCTTTTATTCATGTTTTGGCATGCTTTAGCTTTGTTTTGAGCCTTCTTGGTCATATGATGCTTGTTGTGCATGCTTGTAGTGCAATAGCCTTGACTAGTTTTGAGTTTTGAGGTATCTTGCATGCTTGATTTGAGGTATTTGCATGCTTTGGCATCATTTGGCATATTATTTCAGAGCATATGGTGTTGTCATACTTCCTTGTTTACCACTCATTAATTGTGTTTAGGAGTTGCACCTTTATGCCTTGTTTGTGAGCTAATGCATGAGCATCATTCTCTTGCCATTCATACTATCATTTCAATTCATTTAGGCCACTGTTTTGGCCTATTTAAACTCTGTCCATGTGTGGCTTGACCATTCTAGATTGGTATTGCATGCCCCTTGTAAGATGCACTTCACTTGCCTTGAGGCCTTTAGCTTCTAAGCATGCCATGCATGCATTGTTCATATGTTAGAATCTTGTGCATGCCACATTATCATTGATGGATAAGCATGTTGTTTGCATGTTGTTGCATTGCATGTTGTTGCATGCTCATGTTGTTGCATTGTGTTTGCATGTGTGTTGCATTGCATTGTGTTTGAATCGAACGTTGATCCAAACACGAGAAACGAGGGGCGTTTCATACTTGAAGTGATGAAATGCACTTTATTTCTCGGTCGCCGACCCTCTTGATCAAGCATGATAGAGGTGGAGGCCCTTATGTGTTTTGTATGCATTCATTGACATTGACTTGTGCAAACTTGGCTTCTCGGCCATCGTGCATTGCGATGCTCGGTTGGTGGCCCGAGAGTCGAGTGCCGCACTCCCTTGAGCTTAAGAAATGATAGGGAAGGTGGTTGTACACACATATCTTGCAAATACACTGCTATGCCCCTTTTTGTTCTCTGTTGAAGCAAAACTGGAGTCTGGTAGGATTTTCTGGTCAGCAGACCAGTAAAGGTGGTCGACCGACCACTTTTTGTGGTCTGCAACAAACTTTTCTGGTCTACAGGTGGTCTACACCACCCTTTTCTGGTCGGCAGCCTACCAGAAGGTCCCCATGTTGGAGAAGAAGCAATTTGGAAGTTTGTGCAATTTTCAGAGAACAAATCAAATGCAAACAGAGGCAATTGGGGGCATGGTAATGGATTTCCAAGCGAAGCCGACCGAGCATGCATCATTCATTATCCCGAGGCAGAGCTGTGGCAGCCTAGTTTAGATGCTTTTCATACTTACTTAGTTTCGTAACTTAATTAATTAGTTGGTTTGTAATATTTAGTTTAATTAGCGTAGCTAGTTAGCTAAATTCATTCGGACCCTCCGTCGAGAGGGCAAATTTTGTAATAAGTGTGCATGTGTGTGATGCATACCTTTCAACCCCATTTCTCTCTCCCTTTTATTTACCAGCTTTCGATGGTTAGTTTTAGGGCATATTTCGATTAGCATACTTTATGACTTGCATGTGTGCATTCATTCATTTGCTATGTTACATGGACTCGCCACTTTGGGGCGAAGTACCCGTGTCGACACGACACGACACGGGTGCGGGTATGGGATCTGTGTCGGATTCGTGTGGTCTCTCTCGGACACGGCTGTAAAGCAAAAGAAATGAAAGAGGGAGAGAAAGAGAGAACCTGGTCGCCTGTCGAAACGAGGAAGAGTCGTTGCTTCGACTGTCGATGCTCGATCTCCATCTCCTGCTGTCTTCTCGCGATCTCCTTCTCTATCTTCTCTCTTCTCTCTCGATCTGTCGATCTCTCTTCCTCTCCTTTCGTCTCTCGATCTCGATCTCGATCTCGATCTTCCTCTCCTTTCTTCTCTGACTTCACTTTTCTTTCCCTCTCTCTCTCTATCGTTCCTCTGTCTCTCTCGTATCTATCTATCTGATCTATAATAATAATAATAGTTTATATATAATAATAATAATAGTTAAGCAACTGAATAATAAATAATAATAACTATTATTATATATTACATAATAATTATTATATATTTATGAGATAATATATATTTATATATATTAATAAAAAAATAAATACATGTATGTAAAATAAATAAAAAATTAATTGGAACACATTATTTAAAAAATAGAATAAATAAATAAAATAATTAATGTATATTAAAATAAAAATATTTATAAAAAAAATTAAAATTTTGCCATATCTCTATCGTGTCCGTATTCTCATTTTTTTAGAAACTGTCGTGTCCCGTGTCTGCGTTATAATAAATATAAATATATATATATATATATATTTTAAAAAAACTATTTAACGTATCCCCGTACCCGTATCTAAATTTGGACACATATCCACGTATCCTTAATTTTTAATTTTAAAGTGTCCGACCCCTAGATACGCACCCGTACCGGATACTCGTACCCGAGTCCGTGTAACTTAGTTCATTTGTATTCCATGCACCGGGCTCGGCGCATCATTCAAACTGCATTGTATTTCAATTCCTATTTGAATACATGTATCAATCGTTGCATTTCATATGCCATCTTAGATAGCCGAGCCTACTTAGTTGCATTTTTGCATGTGTTGCATTAGGCATCTTAACATAGCTAGGATCATGCATGATTACTAACTAGCTTCTTTTTTGGCTCGAAGTACACTGTGAGTGTTTACACTTTAGCATCTTTACATGTGTGTAAGTGATTGCCATGATAGCATGCTTACCATGAGACTATGTACTTATGTGTTTAATTGCATGAATACCTGTGGGTGAAGGCTTGATTGCCTGAATTGGAACAACTCGATGATTGTGAGTTTTAAGCCCACTTGAAGTAGCAAATCATGTTTTAAGCCCACTTGAGGGTGGCAAATCCGCGTTTTAACCTACTTGCGAGTAGCATCTTCAAACTATTTTCAAAAAACAAACATGAGATGTTTTGTTCCAAATTGAGTGATTTAGTCTATACTTGAATGCTGTGCGCATCACATAGTAATTCTAGCTAATAATCGGAATAAAAACACACGTGTTTTCAAAAATAACATATCATGTTAGTAGAGGCCGATCCTTTGATCGGGCGAGGGGGGGTGCTCATTTCAGAACTTTCCCCTCTCGTACCTAAGTTTCCGAACCGAGGCAACTTTGGTGATGACAAACACGTGGCCTTAGGCATGAGTCAGGGTTTCCTAAATTTCCCAAAGCAAAATATTTAGGTGGCGACTCTGAAATCTGGCAAATCAGTCCATGTTTGGCATTTCTTGATTAAAATTGATTTTTCAAAACTAATTGCCGGATTTAGACTCTTTAGTGATTTATCAGTCTTACATTGCACTTTGTGAGATTAGATTCAGAACCGTGACAGGAGTCCGAACTGTAGTAGCTAGAACCCAATTCGCGCCCTTGTGCGCAGAGCGGAGTTCAGGACGGTCTCCACCATGTCGCAATATAAAAGAAAAGAGGAGCTCAAATCTTGAAGCAAACTTTGGAATTATAACCATGCAACTCTGACAAAGGAAATAATTCTGTCACCTACAATAATCTAGGAAGGAATACATTAATGGGTCGCTCAGTTAATCCAGGCATCTCTGAATCAAGCACTTGAGGTATATCCTCACAAATCTGCGTTGCACACATCATCCATGCATTGAAGAGAAACACTTGTAGAAGAAGAAGAAGAAGCTACTATTGTCCTTGCAAGAATGTAGATTTTGTTCAAGAGCAATTACAATGATTACTCACTGTCACCAACTCCAGGAATTACAAACATAAGACTAATGATAAGGATAAACAAATTCACAAACACACACACACTAAGAAGTACGGACACGTGACACGACACAGACACATAAATTCTTAAAAAATGCAGGACACAACACGTTGGAGACACGTTCAAAATATATTTTTTTATATTTTTATTATATATATTTTTAATATGTATTTTATGTCAAATATTTAATTTTATCAAATTTATCAACCTTAGAGCATCTCCGACGGTTCAGTAAAATTTTTACCAAATCTGAGTAAAAAAAGAGATAATTTTCTCAATTTGATACGAGCAGCTCCAACCGTTCACTAGCGTGCATCAAAACGAAGGGGACGTCCAGTGGAACGACTAGCCGATCGATTGGGTAGGCAACTCAAAATTTTTTTTTCCCTCTCCCTTTCTGTTCCCAATTCGTTTATTATTTCTTTTTCCCTCCATTACATATTTTTCATTTTTGGTTGCCTCCAATAATGATTTCCTTCAAAACCTGATATAAACACATTATCCATGTACCATATACCAGTACCCACTTCCAACCATCACTGAAAATCCACTGGAATTCACATAGAAACTGCAAACAAATGAAACAGAACAAACCCAAAAGAAAATTGCAAATAACAAATAGCACAAGAAATCCACTGGAATCATGAGTTTGATTAGAAATTTGAATCCTCCAACATACATACCTATATTTGAACACAAACAAGAGACAAAGATATGGGTGGTGAGCTGGATCTGTGAGAAGATAGTAGAGAGTCTGGTCTGGGTTTTTTTTCAGCTATAACAGGTAAGAGAGAGAGAGAGAGAGAGAGAGAGAGAGAGAGTGTGAGAGATGATGATGATAACGATGATGGGGATGGGTATGAGATCGAAGAGAGAAAGAGAGGGTGAAGTAGTGAGAGCATAGAAAATGGACCTAAGAAGTTACCCAATACAAACCAGTTATGTATGAAGCACCAGTTATGCATGAAGCAGATTGAAGCAATGCCGGTCGACCGCCAGACGTCCGGCCGATTGACCGATGGGCCCCACCACCAATGTAAACGCAAAGTGAAATGGTGACCCATAAACCCCTTTCTCTTTCTTGCCCATTACACATTCTAGAGAGAGATATATAGAGGTGAATTGTTGTTTTGGTTCCAGGTTTATTCAAGCCCAGTTCTGAATTCTGTTTTCTTTTCTAAAGATTTGGATTGTATTACATGTTTCTGTCATTTTATATGTAATTCACGTAGTGGGTTTTGTAGTTTCTTTGATAGTTTATTCATTACATTCTTCATCAACTGCATTTAGTTAGTTGCTTCAATTCTGTCTCTGATTCTGCAAAAAAACAGAGTGTTAGACTGTTATTTTGTATCTCTTCCTCTTTGCCCAATTTCACTGCCAATTTATTCTCTTCACTCTCTAAAATTTCAATATTCAGTTTAAAATTTTTTGGGTATCATAAATCTTTTCAAAATTTGTTAACTTTCTGGGTATCATAAATCTTCACTCTCTAAAATTTCAATATCCAGAGACTCGCAAGATGGCAACAAGTCCTCGACGATGCAGCCAACTCCGAATTACAACAGTCCAATGGAGTCTTCTTCTCACCCTTCATTTGGCAGGCACTCTAGGAATTCCTCGGCAAGTCGGTTTTTGGGGATTTTGGAAGCAGGGACGACCCATGGAACGACCAGTAGGACATCCGACCGGACGTCCGGCCTGTTGTCCGGTGGGCCCACTTCCAATGTAAACGCATAATGTTTTGGTGAAATCTACTCCCCTTCTCATTTTGATGAAACTTTTGGTACATTCTCAATTTAATATTCATTTGGTGAAACCATTGGAGCCATAAAAGTGATATATTTTCACCAAATTCAAATCTGATGATGAATTTAATTCACCGTTGGAGATGGTCTTAGGTATGCAATTTTAGTAAAAAAATTAAAAATTTTATAAATGTGTCCCTCGCATATCCTCAACGTGCCCCAACGTGTCCAACACGTGTTCGAAGCGTGTCCGATGTGTCTCTATGTCTGACACATGTACACGACCTTTGGAGAGGTGTCTATGCTTCATAGCACACACATTTACATCCTAAAATTAGATCTCAACCGCAAGTGGAAAAGCAACATAGAGGTAGTCAAAGTCAACAAAAGAGAAAGTCTGAAAAGAAGAAGATAAACAAATTGAAGGATTCTTCTACTTAAAAAAGCTTGAGTTGATTAGTTTTTTTTCCAATTACTTTGGTGCCGTTTGGTAACTACATTTTCAGTTTTATGTTTATATTTACAAAAATTTTAAAAAATCAAATAAAAACTTGTTTGGTAAATTTTTAATTTATAAATCAGTGATCTCAGTTTATAAATTTGGCCAAAAAATGTAAACTCAAAAAATGTGTTTCCGTTTTGATTTTTGAGTTTTTTTTTTTTTATCGCCCAACACTAGCCACCACTCGCCACCATTTTCCACCACCGTCTTCCGCCACCACCACCCCCCACCCACCACCACCACCACCCCCCACCCCTTGCCACCACCACCCACCACCCACCGCCATCCACCCGCCACCACCCGCCACTACCACCCACCGCCCGCCACCACCACCCGCCACCTGCCCACCACCACCATTCACCACCCACCTGCCACCACCATCCACCACCCACCACCACCACCACTGCCCACCCGCCACCACCACCACCACCACCACCCACTGCTACCACCCACCACCACTACCCACCACCACCCGCCATTTGCCACCCACTTGCACCACCACCACACCACCGGCCACAACCTACTCGCTACCACCCACCACTCGCCATCGTCACCCACCCACCATCACTACCCGCTACCGCCACCTACCCGCTACCACCCACCACCACCCGCCATTCGCTACCCATCTGCCACCACCACCTACCACCACCACCACCACCACCACCCACTCGTTACCACCCGCCACTGTCACCCACCCATCCACCCACCACCACCCACCCGCCACCACCCACCACTACCCGTCATCCGCCATCCGCTACCCACCTGCCACCACCACCCGCCACCACCCACTCGCTACCACCCACTCGCTACCACCCACCCACCCACAACCGTCCGCTACCCACCACCCACCGTCACCACTTTCTACCACCGTCTTCCGCCGCCACTTGCCATTTCTCACTCATTTTTATATTTTTAAATTTTTTTAAACATTTTGTCAATTATCAAACGCGTTTGTAGTTAATATTTTTCTAAAAATAAACACGGCCATTTCTCACTCTTTTTTATATTTTTAAACATTTTGTCAATTATCAAACGCGTTTGTAGTTTATATTTTTCTAAAAATAAACAAAAATCAGTTTATAAAATTTTTGTAAATATAAACTAAAAACGTAAACGTTACCAAACAGACCCTTTCTATTACATTTTTTGTTTTTTTTTTTTTTTTTTGGAGGGGGGGGGGGATAAGTGATTTCATATAACATGCACACACATATATAAAGCACACTATAATCTAATCAAAGAACCACGGGCACTTCAAAGACGGTGTTGTGTACATGTCTGACACGTGTCAAACATCAACGCTCATTGGACACAACCTGACACACATCAAGCACACATTTACATGTGTCCTATTACTTTTTAAATCTTTTTAAAAACGGACATGCTGCGAACACTAACTAGACACGTGCCCATCACTTAGACACACCTGAAACGCATTATAGATTTGGATATAAAATAACTCAGAAGCCAATAATTAAAATCAAAACAATGTAACTTTATGCCTACTTGAGGCTTTAATTTTTGGAAATAAAGCCTAAAACTTGTAATTTGTATAGGTATAAAGCTTTTCAAAATAGATATTAAGACTTTATATTTTTTTTTTTTTTTTTTTTTGAAAACATATTAAGACTTTATGTTCATACATCTTTTGTAGCATATAAAATGCTGAAAATAATTCTTACAATTTTGATATAATAAAATATAAACTAGTTTGTAACGTAAAAATTGAAGTTGTTATATTTTCATGTACATGCATAAAAATATAGAGTTAATTCATCAATTATCACTGAATAATACCAATGTTGTTAAAATCAGGATCCTAGATAGGATTAGTGAGAGGGTCTCGTGGATCAAATCGAGGATCGTAAAATCCTACTTTATATTAAAAATAAGGTAAAAATACAAATTAGAATGATACATATTAAAAATAAGGTGAAAAATACAAATTAGAATGATACATATTAAAAATAAGATGAAAAATCACAAAATCTACGATCATACTTGCGATCCTATTATAACACCGATCTTTCAACGATCTGGATCATTTTAGCAATGTAGGATCATACAATCCCATAGTCCGGATCGCAATTTTAATAACCATGAATAACACATAATCCCCCAACTACAAAACCAGACATTTGGACCCCTCAACTATAGAATTGCATCACTATCAACTTGCCAAAAGAGGGTATTTGTACAATTTTTTTATAGTTGATGAGTTGAAATGTATTGTTTCGAAGTTGTGGCAGTAAAGTGATCTTTCAACGACAGTTGAGCAGGTGTCTGCGTAATTAACCCCAAATACATATATATTATATTAATATGTTGACATGTCCCCATCCTATCCATTTCCTAATATTTTGAAAATTGTTATGCTAGTGTGTACGATGTACACAACTATGTATTAGTGTCTCGTGTCCGTATTTGTGCTTCTTAGCATCTAATTTTCATCCCAAATGCATCAAGGGTGTATCTTAGTTCTAATAATGATGAAAACCAAATCATAAATAAAAGTAACTTTGTATCATCTCGTATCCATGTCTCGTGTCCGTATCTATGTTTCTTAGCATCTAATTTCATCCCAAATGCATCAAGTGTGTAGCTTCTAGTTCTACTTATGATGAAAATAGAATAATACATTATTACCACAATTTACATAATTCTTATTTGCATTTCTTTTTGTTTCTCTTTTGAAAAATTGAAAATGCGTTCTTGAGCTAGTTTTAGCATTTTAAAACTTTGTACGCTCAAGCTTTAAGTGGAGATTCCTCTTTGAATAATTAAACCTTAGTGCATTAAGGCCATGTTTGTTTGGCTCTATAGGTGGGGGGATTGGACTACCAATCCCGTGGGCCCTACATAGCCCATGTTTGCTTGGAAAAAATAGGAGGGGATTAGTAGTCCCATGGGACTATGAATACCCTCACACGGGGATTAGCTTGGGTAGATTTTGGGTGAGATTAGGAAAATAGTGAGGGGATTGAGTCTATTTTATATAAAAAAATTATTTTTTTAATTTCATTTTTTTTACCAAGTACACTTGTTTACTTTAATATTTGTTTTAATTTTTTTTAATATAGAAATAATTTATTTATTTATTTTATACAAAAATAATTTAACAATCCCATCACTAATTATCTCCCACACTATCATCAAAACAAACATACTTTTACTTAATCCCCTCACTATTAATCCCCACATTAACAATCCCTTTACTAACAATCCTTTCACTAACAATCCCATCCAACCTAATCCACCAAACAAACGTGGCCTAAGAGTAAATGTGACATGATTTTTTTATAAGTAAAGCATATCAACAAAGGTGCCAAAAGAGGGGTGAACATATTGTACACCCAAAGGCCCCGTTTGTTTTGGGCTATAGGGAGGGTATTGGGATTAGTAATACCAAGGTATTACTAATGCCCTTATTTGTTTGCAGAGAAAGCCTTGGGACTATTAGTCCCTTGGTATTGCTAATACCCTTGGAGGGGGGATTGGTAAGGAGGAGGTAGAGATGGTATTAGAAAAATAGTGAGGGGATTAGAAATTTTTTTATTTTTTTTATTTTTTATATATTGGAAAAAAAAATTTAAATATAATGTTTAATTTTTTATATTTTTTTATTTGTTTTATTATTTTAACAATTCCTCATTATTAATCCCCTCACTATCAATCTCCTCACTAACAATTCTCTCACTATTAATCCCCTCACTAACAATCCCCTCACTATTAATCCCCTCACTATCAATCCCCTCCATTCTATCACCCAAAACAAATATGGAAAAAAAGCCTTTGAATCCAACAAGCTAAACATCCATGTATAAGACTCCAATAAAATGGACAAAAGACAATACAAAGAATGAAAAATCGTCTCTCATCCAAAAAAACTACGAAAGGTAAAAAGATCCTTTCAAACCTACGTTACACGGACTCGGGTGCGGGTGCGGGTGCGGGTGTGGGTGCATATGCGTATTTGGGGGTCCGACACTTCAAAACTAAAAATTAAGAATACATAAATATGATCCAAATGTGGATATGGATGCGGGGATAAGTTAAATAGTTATTTTAAAAATATATTTATTACATAAAGATGAAATAGTTATTTTTTATCTTATGTATTATTTGTATTGATAATATTTTTAATTTATCTATATAATTTCTTTTTTTGTTTTTAATTGACATATATATATTATAAATAAAAAAATTATAACAAATAAATAAAAAATAAAAAATAGATGTTTCATTTTATAGATTTTTTTATTTTTTTATTATATATGATTTAATTAGATTTCTTTTAAACAATTAGATGATTTATTTTATTTATTATATGTTAAAAATGAGAGAGAGAGAGAGAGAGAGAGAGAGAAGAGAAGAAGATAGATCAACTAAGAAAGAAGAGGAGATCAACAAAGAAGAATACGAGAGACGAGATCGAAGAAGACAGAAAAGACTAGATCGACGAAGACTGATTCTCTCCTTGCTCTCTCCTCTTTTGTTTCTTCTGTATTTAGGGCAAAACATAGTTGTATCCATTTGTAAAGAGCCGTATCCCGGCCATATCCTGCACCCGCACCCGCACCCGCACCCGCACCCGTGTCCATACCCGTGTCGTGGCGTGTAGTGTCGACACAGGTACCTCCAAAATTTCAAAGAATCCGTATAGCGTAGTTTCAAACTATAAATTGGTAACTCAGTTCTCTCAAAAGTCCTATTATGTTCTTCCAAATAGTCCACAAAACACACGTGTAGTGGTCCAGTTGACTCAAAGAGTGTGAATCAATTTATCTCGAGGTGTCAATTCAAAAGAAATAGTAAGACATTTCTTTTAGTATGACTATTTTTCAAATGATAGAAGCAAGATTGATGCACTATTGAAAATTCTATTAAGATTTAAAAAATAAATAACTGAGAAAAATCTAACAATTATTCAGAGGCGAGACATACCTTGGACAAAGCATCCATAGCACCTTCCATGTGATTTAAGTCGCTACCATCCAAGCACTGGACAAGAGTATGCTGCAGCTCAGGCCATCCAAAACCTCCCCCTATCTGAACAAGTTCACTTATAATGGTCCCAGCTGTGGACCTTATATGCCTATCTGCTGCTCCCAAACAAGGCAACAACTCTGATTTTATATACTGCTGGTATGGAGAAGCCATTGACTTAAAGGCAGCTCTAAGGTTATTCTTCAGAAGCAATCCAGCAGCCTGCCGAACCTCCATTGGTTTTCCCTGTTTAAAATTTTCAATAGTTTTGTTCAAAACAAGAAGAAAAGACAGCAAAATAATCACCAACAAAATTAGAGGTAACAAAAGTGTGCAAAACACATTCCCAGTATAAAAACAAGAAGATATTTTGTAACTGCCAGAATACAACTCTTTTAAGTTTTCAACAAATATTGTTTACATTTTCTGTCAAAACAATTTACCGTATGGACTACTACTCTTGCTTAAAAAATTGGCCCGAAAAAAATGAGAAGGCACAAAACAAGTAAATTACTTTTTTCTCTTATCAGAGAAAGGAAAAAGGTCTAACTCTCAGTCTAATTGGAGCAAACTACCGACAACACTGAATGGTTCTACTTACGAACCAGCACAAACAGGAGAGAATACAAAATACTAAAGTAGCCAAGTCTGCCAAGACAGTTTTGCAGGCATGTGATCAAACCTAACATGAATTTAAGCCATTACATACACTCATGATGTTTCAAACTGAAAATGAAAGTGTATGACAACTGATAAAACTAATGTAAACAACTAATGTTATTTCCAATGAAGTTATACTTGTTGAAAACATTTTTTTCCCAAATTGCTCTGAAATTATGAAGAACTAATCTCCACATATGTTCATAAATATAGAGAATTAACGGCATAACAATGTTTTTTTTCTTTTTTTGATCAGTAGAAATCTATTAATGAAAGCCAAAAATGGCATTTACAAGGGCCATCAAAACCAAGCTTACACCAAAACAGAGTAAAAAAATTACAAGCAGCGCTTTGGAGAAAAAATATGAAAATCTTCAAACGCACATCATATGCTCGGGCTCATACTGCAAAAGCAGAGCCGATCAAAATCGACATTAGAGCCTATCTAAGATAAATCATATATTTCAACCACAAAGTTTGGAAATCTACAAATCCGAATTGAACCTGTCAAATGGGACATTACAACAGAAAAAGACAAACAAAATAAAAGAAATGTGATTGAAGTCCGAATTGAACATGAATAAAAGTGGAGCAAAGCATTCACGGTTGAAAGAAATTCAACAACCAATTTCATTGATATTATTCACATGTTAATCATTTCTTGATTGAAGGATGAAGGGCAGGCAGTAACAAAAAAATTAAAAATTATAATAAAAAAAAAAAGGATAATATCATCTTAGCACTAATCTAGGAACTGAACATTTTAACCTCTCAACTACAAAAATGCTTCACTTCCACCGAATATTATCTTATGCCTCATCCATAAACATGACAATTTGACACCTCAACTATAAAAATCATCACTTTCACCCCTTCGAAAAGTGGCATTTGTGCTAAAAGTTGAGAGGTTTGAATGTGTAATTGGGTTTGGCTATTCTCAGGTTCACATCTCAACATAAGAAAACTTGAGGGATCCATGAGACCCACCATGAGTCCGTTTCAATAATCCGAACCGCTCATTTTGTAGGGCCCTTAATATATATCATCCATGAAAAAAATTAGTGCAATCCAATAATCGTAACATTTTCTATTTATTGTATTTGGCTCCGAAAAAAAAGACGGCAAATACATTTTTTAAAATATACCATCTATTTTCTAGAGACAAACACGATACAATAAAAAAGTTACAATTATCAAATCCACATAATTTGTTTCATGGATGGTATACATTGAGGGTCCTACAAATCAAACGATTCGGATCATCTAAATGGGACTCGTGATGGGCCCACAAACCCCTAAAATTTTTCCATATTGAGATGCGAACATGACAACTCCAACCCTTAATAAAAAAAAAAACAACAACAAAACCAGAAGAAAAAACATAGACTAAGATTTTTTTTAAAAGTTAATTACATTAATACCCCTCAACTATTACAAATATCACTTGATCCCTCATATATGAACCTGTATAGTTTGATCCCTTAACTATAAAAATTATCACTTTTACCCCTCTATACGCCTCTATACCCCTCCAAAAGGGGTGTGTAATAGTATTCCAGTGATTTCCATAGTTGTTAATGTACCAAAATAAAATTGCTAATAGTTGGGCCGGTCTTTGTATAATTATCCCCCCCAAAAAAAAAGAGGCTGTTTTTACGCCTGAATTGAAAAAGAAGAAAAATTGGGCAAAGCATTGGCAATTGAAGAATCCAACCCAAAACCAATTCTATCAACATTATCCACATGTTAACCCTTACTCGATCGAACAGCATCTTATATAAATCCCAACCCAACCCATTCAAACAAAAAAATACTAAACACTTGAAGAAGAGCAATGGAGAAAAGATTTGTGCCTCGAAAGAGGCTGCCCCGAATGCCCCAAATTTCTGAAACGACGTCGTTTCAGAAATTCATTTTTTTTTTCTTCTTCTTCCTCAGTCGTTTACAGGGTGAGGGAGAGGGAGAGGGAGAGAGAGAGAGAAAGAGAGGGAGATCACCGATCGCCGATCGCGTCGCCTCCGCCTGTCGCCGATCGCCATGCTCTGCCGCGCCTCCGCCTTCTCCTCCTCCTCCGCGCCTCCTCCTCCGTCGCCTCCTCCCCATTTTTTAGGCCCCTCCAGTCCTCCTCCTCCTCCTCCTCCTCCTCCCTCCCCCGTCTTCTTCTTCCTTCTGCGTCTTCTTCTTCATTCTTCTTCATTCTGCTGAAAAAAAAAAAAAAAACAAAACAAAACAAAACAAAACAAAAGCAAAAACGACGTTGTTTTGCTTTTAGGGGCATTCGGGGCATCCGGATTCGACGGGGGCGGAGGCGGCAGAGGCAGGGGCTGCGAGGGGCGGGGCTGCGACGGCGGACCTGCGGAGGCGAGGCTGCGACGATCGGGCAGAGGGCTGCGACGGCTGGGACCTGCCTCCTCTTCCCCTCTCTTCTCTTTCCCCTCTCTTTCTCTCCTCTGTGATTTCGGGGGATTCGGGGGCAAAAAATTAGGGGGACAAATCATTTTCCTCGAAGAATAACACACCATACACAACAAACCCAATAAGAGAATGACGCCAACTTTCTCAAGAAACAAACAATTGGGAGTGGTACCTCGGCACGGGCGAGGATAAAAGCAAGGTAGTTATTGAAATCGGGGTACTGAGAGTAGTGATGGAGTTGCTGCAAAATCTGAGACTTATCGGAAGTCGGAGACATCTGTTGTTCGAGTAAGCCACAGATCTCTTCGAACCTTTCTTCCTGGGCCTGCCACGAAGATGTCGCCGCCATTGTTGTGAAGGTTTTGGAGAGAGAAAGAAGAGGAGTGATTGAGGATTTTTGTGGGGTTGAGAACTGAGACAGAAGTACAGAGGCAGAGACAGAAGTGGCGGCGCCGAGAATGTGTCTAATAATGATATAAATAATTACTGATATAAATAATTATTAATGTATTTATTGTTGATGTATTTAATTTTTTTTTTTAAATTGTGTCTAATAATGATATAAATTATTCAAATAATAATGTTAATTAGCTTAAAATTTTGTAGCTTAAATAACTTAAATCATTTAAAACGATGTTATTTTAAGTGTAAAATGACGTCTTTTTGATAAATTTAAACTATATAAGCCATAAAATTTTAGATTATCAAATATTTTCCTCATTCAAATTATTTTGAGATTGGAAAAAGTGTGTTTATAAAGTTGTCTATCATTACTTATGAAAATGGTGGTATTTATGGTTGGATTTAGTGTTCTTATTGTTTTTTTATTTGGTATGGATTACCATCATAATAATAATAAAGATTTAAGGTTAAGTTTGGCTAAATTAAAAAAAGTACATTTATTTTATTTTTTTATTTTTCTTAAGTCACATCAATTAACATCTTTTTTCTATTTTTTTTAACACATAATATAAAAAAAATTAAAAAATACATTTATTTAATCTTTCGAAACTTAGCATAAATATAATTCACACATAGATGAGAAGATGCGAGATTCAAACTACCCACTTTTTGATGAAGTGCACGAGTTATGTCCAATTGGGTTAGTCCCGTTGGATTGTTTAGTTATTTATTTTATTTTTTTTTTGGTATGATGCATTTGATTGTTTAGAGTTTACGGATTATTTAGAATGATTTAAATAAATGTATTTTTTATTTTTTATAAAAAAAATATGTAAAAAAATAAAAATGTGATTTGATTTGAAAAAAAAAATGTACTTATACAGCACATCTCAAACAAAACTTAGTCGATGTGGTTGTAAAATTAACCTAATTATTTAATTTTAAAAATTTTAAAAAAAAACTTTGTTATACGGCAAAGGTTAGGCCTTATTTGAGATAAACTAAAAAAATAAAAAAGTAACACATATTTTCATAAAAAATTAAAATCTTATTTGAATCATACACTTTTTTTTCCTATTTTTTTAATCAAAAAATGCACTTAGCACATCGCAAACAATTACTAAATAGTGTTTCACGTACATATCATGCAATAAATGATAATTAACATGATTTAAAAAAAAAAAACTTTTTGACTTTTTTAAAAATAGGTTTTTTTAGTAACTTTTTGACTTTTTGATTAAAATATAATATAAAAAAATTAATATGTTTGGGATGACTTTTTAGTTTTTTACGAAAAGATGTGCAAAAAGTAAAGAGAAAAGAAAATCTTTGACTTTTTTGTATAAGTTGCTGACTTTTTGATTTTTTTAGTAACTATTTTGGGAAGATGGTTATAATCAGTTTTTTGATGAAAAGCTGCTTAGCAGTTTTTTTGTGAGAGAAGAAGTGGGTTATAATCTGGGAAGTGGATTATAACCCACTTCCCAAAATAGGCATTTTTAGCTTTTTGGCTAAAATTACCACTTGCCAAACGAGGCCTAAAATTTTGTTTAGGTATAAATTTTTAGTCTGATTTTTTTAAAATTATTTTAGTCTAATTAAAAAAGTTTTGTTTATAATGAATTTTTAGTTTTTTTTTTTTTTTGTGAGACATAAAAATAAAATAATTATGATTTAGATCTGATATTTTATCTCATAGACTTTTTAACATATTTTATTTAATAGGTTAAATTAATCCCAATTATGTTGCCAAAAACAGGGGCTAAGTTTTAGAAATAAAATTAAATATAATAAAGATGTCATTAAAACGAGTTAACAATCTATGTAATAAAATAAGACAGTTTTTGAAAATATTCAAAACGTATACATTTGGTATTAGCAGTGTAGATCTTCTCAAATAAAAATAAACGATTGAGATCAATTTTTTTCCCACCCAAATGCTCTCTCTCTTCTCTTTCATCTTTGTCCAAAGCTCATCCCTTTTTCATCCGCTTCTCTCTTTCTCATCTATCTCTCATCAATCTATCATCTGCCTCTCATCTCGCGACAACACCGTGGCTCACCACCTATGCTCTCCTTTCGCTGTCCTCTTTCATCTCTCTCCTCTTGCGATGACCACCATTGCAATAACAATTTCCAACCATTGACCACCAATCCTCTTGCCGCCCTCTCTCCTCTTTCAATGACACTAGGTTTTGCTTTAAAATTAATGATTTTGGTGTAAATTATTTTAATTTATTGTAGTTAGAGTGGTTGTGATTTATAAAATGGGTTTGATGGGTTTGATTTTTGAAATTTGAAATAAATTTGATCGGTTTTGATTTTTGAAATTTAAAATGGGCTTGATGAGTGTTATTTTTAAATGTGAAATGAGTTTTATTTTTAAATGTGTTTTGATTTCTAAAATTGGTCTAATTTTTGGAAAGATTTTTATTTATGAATGGGGTTGATGGGTATATCTAAAATTTGAAATGGGTTTGATTTCATCTTAATTCTATTGCATTTCAAGCTCAACCCATATTTTGTGCCATTTTTGGTTGATAGAAATTTCTTATTGAGTTTTGCTTATTCGGTTATCTTTGTTTTTTGAAATTGAATTTTGTTGTTTTTTGTGATCTTTTTATTTTTAGTAAATTTTTAAAATATTTTACGTAAATTTTATATTTTTAGATTTAGTATATTTTTGTATTTTGTTGTATTCAATAAAATTTTTATATATTTTTTGTACAAATTTTATACTTTTTAAATATATCAAGATTATGTAGATCTAAAAAGTTATAAAAAAAAAAAATTAGAATATTTAAAAAAAATCTATAAAAATATGAATTAAAAATTTAAAAAACCATTTTTAAAAAATTCAAACTAAATTATAAGCTAAACAAGTTATGCATTTCATGTTAGCTTTTTTTTTTTTTTTTCCAGTGTGTGGTATTTTCGTCAGTTAAATTTCTTCCTCTAGAGTTCCTTTCGTGCTTTTGCTTGTCAAGTTGTAGCGGGTGACTCTATTTACACACCATAAACTCTTTCAATACACACTATTTACTCATTTCACACCACATCTAATTTTCATTTTTTTATTTTTCGCTCAATGCACACTATTAATTTTTCAATATTCCCAACCTATCCCCATCTTCTCCCTAACCTCAACTCCACCCTGTCGTCGCCATCAACAGTGAGCTGCCAATCGCCATTCCTACTCAGCCCTTCAGGTCGCCACCCCCTTTCGTCGCCTCCCTCTCGCCACTTCTCACAACCCTCCTCATGCACCTTCTCTTTTCCCTTTTTATTCGAGTCTACACTTGTTCTCTACTTCCGACCATCGTCATCAGCCATAGCCACCAAGATCTGCTTTCCTAGTAAAATTGCAGCCCCTTACCGCTATGATGCACCTCCACCACAACCCTCATCCATCGTGACCCCCAAATTGCATAAAGAGAGAGATTCACTTTGCGCGAAAGAGAGAGATTCGCCGCAAGACAAAGGGACATATTAGGGTTTCACGAAGAAGAAGAAGAAGAAGAAAGAGGAGGAGGATGAGGAAGAGAATGATGTGGAAGACTGGAGGCGTGACGAGGCTTGAGGATGAAAGAGGTGAAGTCACAAGAAGGATGAAGAAAGGCGAGGGAGCGGCGTCGGCGCTGATTCGAAACCGAAGGCTTGTGGATTGCAGTGGTGGTGTTTAGGTGTGTATGAGAAATTAGGGTTTAAGATTTGTCTAAAAAAGTAATTTAACTGAGGGACACAATTGTAATAAAAAAAAAATTGAGAAACGGTGGGTAATGAGTAAATGAGTGGTGTGTAAATAGAGTTACCCGTAGTTTGCTCTTTTGGGTTAATGTTTCATGGTTGATTGCATTCTATATTATAATTTTTTTTTGACAATTTTTGGTTTGATAGAAATTTCTTGTTAGGATTGTTTTTGATCTTTTGATTTTTTATTTTTTTCAATTATTATTAAATAATGACCAAGTATTGTGAGAGAGATAGGTTTTTATGGTGAGAAAGAGTTATGAGTCATATAAATAAAAAAAAATCATTATAATTTGTCAGATCATTCTTTTTATTTTTTTATATAATTTTTCGTAAAAAATCAAAAAATTATTAAAATAGTCTATTCATAAACAAGACTTCAAGATTGTCATATTTTAAATGTTCCTTTTTTTAGCTGATGGAATTTGATTACTCTGAAATTTTTGCAACACAATGATTTATTGAATAATATTTTTACCTGTTAAAGCAATTAACATTAATATTTATACGTTAATATCACAAAGAAATGAGAATTTTAGAAACTTGTCCTATCAGCAACTAAAAGTCAAAATAAGACATTATCACGATCTCCAATCTTTTGAGATTGTGATATCTTCCTCACTTACCATTTGAGAGGGTAATTTATATATAAGTGGGCCAAGCTGGGTGCTGGGCCATAGGGCCGGAATAAAAAGGCTTGCGCAGATAGGGCCGTGTAAGTTACTCCGGTTTGGAGAGGTAGCTTTGAAGATAGACCGGTCACGCAGCCGTGGTGAATAGCCCGGTCTTCGGAGGACTTGGTTCTACTCCGGTTGAGTGGAGTAGCTCAAATGTTTCGGTCTTCGGTGATTACTTCGGTTGTAGCATGTGAGAGACCGAAGTAAGCTATGGTTTGCAGAAAGCTCGGTTTTAATTCCCTTATGGATAGCTCGGTCTTAGTATGGGAAAGCCGAGGTAAGGGAGAGTAAATTAAGGGCCGAAGTAATTGTTACTTCGGTCCTGAAAGTAGTTCGGCCATGAGAAGAACCATCTCACTTGGTTTAAGCAGTGAGGAGGGTGTTAGAGGATAAGCATTATCTTCCAAGAGTATGAGTCCTAGGGGGACTCTACGTAAGGAGGAGTAATCCTAGGAGGACTCTGCACATGGAGGAATAAGAGTCCTACCAGGATTGTGCCACGCGAAACCTATATAAGCTCACCAGTATCACCTTTGGAGAGGTAATGCAACTTTTGCTCCCTGAATACATTGAGCTTTTGCCTTCCTGTCTTGCTTACTGACTTAGGCATCGGAGAGGTTTCCGGCACACACCCGCCGGCTAGCTCACGTTTGTATTTTCAGGTGGTGGAACGACGTCGTACGAGGAACGCAGACTTGATCAACAGGATTATACGAGAAGGTGTATTTCTTTCCCGTACAATTGGCGCCGTCTGTGGGAATAGCAGACAAGAACAACCTCTTGATCAAGTTTTTCTCGAACATCAATGGCGAACAACGAAGAACTGCCTCAGTCCGCCATTGACGGACAAACTCCAGAAGGAGGTGCAAGGCGCGAAGGCCTACCTTTGGTCCCTCCCATGGCGAACCTGGAACCACAAAGGCAGAATTCCAGGAAGGATGCGAGGGGACGAAGGAGGAATAGCAGCCCTCATCCCTCTCGTTCGCAAAGCCCAAAAAGACAAAGGCGCAGAGTTGATCCTCAAGTTCTGGAGGATCGCGTCAGAGAGCAAGACGAACTGATCCATAAGATGGCGGCGGACATGGAGTCTTTGAAGCGCCACGTAAAAGGAAAAGAAGTGGCGACAGGAGAGGGGCGCAACAAGAAGACGCCCCCTCGCCACTCAGAGGGTCGTGGTAGGAATTCTACACCCTCTCAACCAGAGGACAGAAGCCTCAGGACAGGCGACACGCGATCCGTATCTTCCAGGACTCGTCACTCCAGGTCTGAGAGGACGAGGCCTGAGAGGTCATACACTGAGGGGAGTACCTATTGGTCCTCACATACGCATCATACGAGGTCCAGACAGACGGAATTACCTAGGTCGTCCAACCTAAGGTCCATGTTGGAAGAAAAGGCACGATGGAAGGAGGACGCCAGGGCGCGCGATCCCCACAGGGTTCCTGCCTTGCAGCGATTGGCTCCTCGGACGCATGGAAGCGTCGAGGTTGGAATGCCAAGGCCGCACTTGGCATACGAACCAGCGGATAAGGCATTGGCGAGGCTGCAGACCTCACCATTCATCCCAGAGATTGAGAACGCGCCCCCTTCCGTCAGGCTTCCTACAACCCAAATTCACGACATATGAAGGAAAGACGGACCCTTACACCCACTTTCGCCACTTTCGCCAGGTTATGGCTGTATACCGGCGGAATGAGGCGTTGATGTGCATCCTATTCCCTTCAAGCCTCGGCGACCTAGGCTTGACTTGGTTTGAGAAGCTTCCAGAGGGCAACATAGCCTCCTGGGCGCAATTGGCAGAGGCGTTTGTAACGCGGTTCAGAACAAACACAAAGACCCCGGTGGAGATCGACCAGCTACTCTCCATCGACATGGGCGATAAGGAGACTCTGAGGTCATACAACAGTCGCTACTGGGAGACATTTAACCAGATTGGGGACTGCCCAACCAACCTCGCCATTGCGCAAGAAGACAAAGAGGCCTTCCGGTTGGGAACGGTGAGGGACTCTATCACCATGACACCACCTCACCATGGAAGCCACGATGGAGAGAGTGCATCAAGACATCGGTAGAAGAGGATGGCGCTGTGTTAAGGCAAAGACGGTGCGACCATGACACGTAAAAGAAGACCTCAAAGAAAGGTCAATACGGTGAGGTCGCCGAAACCAAAACGGACGGGCGGGCGAGGCGATGATGAAGACCAGGACAAGAGATGGTTGAGAGTCCGAATCGCCATAACCACGTGTTCAAGAAACCGATCTACCGATACTTAGTGAGATTCGAGACGACACTTTTTTCAAGTGGCTCGCCAAGTTAGGCGAGGCCGGAGAAGGACTATGATGACAGATCCGGATGCACCTTCCACAAGGAAAAGGGCACCGAATCGAGAACCGCACGCCGTTGAGGCAACATCTGGAAGAAGCGGCGGCAGCCACCGGATAAATACATAGAGGAGGAGGCGCAAATTTCAAGATCACAACAAACCCAACGGGATGCCGATCGACGCCCCGCCACAAGGCATCATCAACGTGATCCATGGTGTCTTTGAACCAGGGCGAGTATGCCAGCTTAGAGGTTCAATCAAGGAGGCAGAGCACTTGAGAGAGGAGCTAAGTGCCCAACCGATCGTCAAAAGGGGATGACGAAGCCACAAACATCATGTCCTTTTGGATAAAGACTTGGACAGAATATATTGCCCACAATGATGCCTTGGTCGTCACTCTCCGAGTCAAGGATTTTGACGTCAAGCGGATTCTGATTGACCAAGGCAGTTCGTGTGAAATCATGTACTATGAAACTTTCAAGCAACTCAAGCTGCAAGACAAGGACTTAGCCCCTGCCGTATCCCCTTTGATTGGATTCAATTCTATGCCGGAGTGGCCAGTCGGCAAAATCATCCTTCCAGTCAGGGCGGGAAGTGTGACGAAGCAAGTGGAGTTCTGGGTGCTGAAGGTCCCCTCCACCTACAACATCATCTTAGGCAGAACATGGATGCACGCCATGCGCTCGGTGGCATCCTCCTACCACCAAGTGATGCGGTTTCCCAATGATACCGGAGTCATTGAAGAAGTATATGGGGACCAGATTATGTCCAAGCAGTGCTTCGTCGCAACGAATGGCAGCCGCACTGCCAAAGGATATGTTCATTCGGTTGAAGAACCGGAGAGTAATGAACTATTCGCGGATGTTGGCAAAGCGGCTGATCAAAAAGCAGTGGAGGACTTGGTAGAAGTCAGAATAGATGAGAAGAACCCGGAAAAGTTCTTCTTACTTGGATCGTCGTTGTCCAGCACTGAGAGATTGGAAATCTTGGAATTTCTAACCTCCAACATCGAAGTGTTTGCCTGGACCCCATACGACATGCCAGGCATTGATCCCAACTTCATCTGCCATCAACTCAATGTCCACCCTTCTGCTAGACCGGTCATTCAACGCACACGCAGATCGGCACTCCACCACGCCGAGATAGTGGCAGAAGAGGTGGGTAACTTGTTAGAAGCAGGGGCAATCAGAGAGGTCCATTACCCAAGATGGATCTCCAACACCGTCGTAGTGCCAAAGAAGAATGGCAAGTGGCGCGTCTGCGTCGACTACAAGACGGTCAACAAAGCGTGCCCAAAGGACAGTTTCCCCCTGCCAAGGATAGATCAATTGGTGGACTTAACAGCAGGGCACAACAGGCTTAGCTTCCTTGACGCATACAGAGGCTACCATCAGATAGCCATGCACGAACCAGATCAGGAAGTAACGTCCTTCACCACTCCAAGAGGACTATATTGTTACAAGGTCATGCCCTTTGGCCTAAAGAACGCAGGGGCGACGTTTCAGAGAATGGTTACCAAGATGTTTGAGCCATTGTTAGGCAGAACAATGGAGGCTTACATCGACGACATGGTGGTCAAAAGCAAGGATGCGGATGACCATCTAAAGGACCTAAATGAGATGTTCCAGATCCTGAAGCAACACAAACTGCGCCTTAACGCTTCTAAGTGCGCATTCGGTGTAGGGTCTGGCAAGTTTCTGGGGTTCCTGGTGACCAATCGGGGTATCGAGGCAGACCCCTCCCAAATCAGGGCAATTCAGGAGTTAGAGAGGCCTAACTCAGTGAAAGAAGTGCAGCATCTCACCGGCATGGCGGCAGCACTTAACCGATTCATCAGCCGGTCTTCAGACAGATTGCGTCCATTCTTTCAGTCATTAAAAGCTAAGTTTGAGTGGGACGAAGAATGCGACCGAGCTCTGGAGAGTTTGAAGGCGTACATGTCTTCTCCACCATTACTGGTCACTCCAATACCTGGAGAAGAACTCTTCCTCTACCTGGCAGTCTCTCAGCACGCAGTAAGTGCGGTGTTGGTTCGGGCAGATGGAATCCAACATCTACCTATCTTCTATGTCAGCAAGACATTGCTGGGAGCCGAAACAAGGTATTTACCTCTAGAAAAGCTAGCGCTGGCCTTAATGATGGCCTCCAGGAAATTGGCGCACTACTTTCACGCCCACCCCATTGTCGTCCTCACAGCCTTTCCCCTAAAAGCTTTGTTTGAGAGGGCAAACTTTTCTGGGCAGATTTTGAAGTGGGCAGTGGAGTTGGGACAATATGATGTGAAGTTCCAACCCAGAACCGCAGTAAAGGCCCAATCTTTGGCAGACTTCGTCGCAGAGTTCACTCCTGGAAGCCACCAAGTCTGCCCAATCGATCTGACTGACACAACCAAACTAGGGATGGAGATTGACGCCGGAATAGCGCAACCCCTAGTACAGGCTACTCAGTCAGAACCCAAGGCAGACCAGAGTAGAGAGGGCGAGGAGGAAGCCAACCTTACTACACCAAGTCAAAATTCACTAGCGACTAATGACTTGGGCCTATCAGAAGATAAGGGCATCGCAATTATGGACTCAAGAAGACAACGCATGGAAGACCCCAAGGCATCGTCCGACCCTCCACTTGTTGGAAGTTGTTCGTTGGGAGATGTGGAAGCTCTTTGTGGATGGGGCATCCAACCGACATGGAGCAGACTTGGCATAGTCCTCATCTCTCCGCACGGCCTAGTAGTGGAACAGGCGATCAACCTTGGCTTCCCAAAGATCAAACAATGAAGTGACGAAGCGCTTCTGCAGACTCAAGTCGGCCTACATGAAGGCCACCGAACTCATGGTCTCTGATGACTCACGTTAGTGGTGAATCAAATTTCGGCGACTACGAAGCAAAGGAGCAGAATGGCTAAGTACCAAGAGCTAGTCGAACCGAGATCAAGAAGTTCGACGTGGTGAGGATAGAAACGACAAGGCGGGGAGGAGAATAGTAGAGCAGAGCGAACTAGCGAAGCCGCCTCAATGGCAGATACATCCATCCCACATCCTCTATTGATCGACTATCTGCCCAGACCAAGTATTGAAGACCCAGAGGCTGAAGAGGTATGTTGTGCGGAGTTAGGTCCTTCTTGGATGGATCCCATCATACTGTTCTTGAAAGAAGGCACTTTACCGGAAGAAAAGAAAGAAGCCAACAGAATAAGAGCAAAGTCGCAACGATTTTGGCTCTCTCCATCCTTAGCGTTATACAAGAAGTCGTTCTCAGGACCTTACTTAAAGTGTGTTCACCCCAGCAAGGTGGAAGCCTTCCTGTACGAAATACACGAAGGGGTTTGTGGCAGCCATCAAGGAGGAAGATCATTGGCATACCGAGCTATTTCACAAGGGTATTGGTGGCCATACATGCAAGCGGATTCGGAGAAGTATGTCAAAAAATGCGAAAAGTGTCAGAAGTTTGCACATCAAATACATCAACCTGCCAGAGAACTCCTACCTCTCACTAGTCCATGGCCTTTCGCAATGTGGGGCTTAGACATAGTGGGACCACTCCCAACAGCACCAGGCAACAGGAAGTTCTTTCTTGCGGCAACAGACTACTTCACAAAGTGGGTGGAAGTAAAAGCCTTGGCGTCAATCAAGGAAAAAGATGTGAAGAAGTTTGTTTGGCAGAACATCATTACTCGCTTTGGCATACCAAAAGCACTGATTTCAGACAACGGCACTCAGTTTGATGGCCGAATTTTCAGAAGCTTTTGTGAAGAGTACAAGATAGAGTTCTACAACTCCACACCGGCATATCCCCAAGCAAATGGTCAGGCAGAGGCGTCAAACAAGGTAGTCTTGGACGGATTAAAGAAAAGGTTGGAAAAAGCCAAAGGCAAGTGGGCAGAAGAGCTCCCTCATGTTTTATGGGCTTATCGCACCACACCACGACGGTCAACAGGAGAAACTCCATTCTCCTTAGCCTATGGCATGGAAGCAGTCATCCCATTAGAAGTCGGACTCCCCACAATCCGGAGCGAAAATTTTGATCCAGACCTAAACGGCGAAGCCATAGCACTGGAACTTGACCTTGCGGAAGAAAGAAGAGACAGAGCATTGGTTCACATCGCCTCCTACCAACAAGAACTATCTAGGAAGTATAACAAAACTGTGCATCCCAGACAATTTAAGATCGGCGATTGGGTACTTCGCAAGGTGATGGGAAACACATTGGTCCCAGGAAATGGCAAGTTAGGGCCTAACTGGGAAGGTCCTTACAAAGTGGTCGGATTAGCAGGCAAAGGGGCATACCACTTGGAAGATGAGGACGGCAAAGCAATTCCTAGGCCATGGAACACTGCCAATCTTAAGTTATTTTACTTTTAGTTTTTTTTTTTTTCCTCTCTAAGTATATGTAAGTTTTCACTTCATCAATAAAACAAATCGATTCTTTTTCAGCATATTTGTCTTTAGTAGAAAGTAACTTTTGTAAGTTAGTAGCATTGCAAACATAGTTGGCTGGATTAAACCAACTATGACCCCTCCTAAGCCCAGGATAAGGATCCAGGCTGCAGGACGTTTGGCCGGAATAACCAAACTCTGTATTCTAGGTTGGCTGGATTAAACTAACCTAGAGGTTGGCTGGATTAAACCAACACTTGATACTCTTCAGCCGAACGCAGACTCATCAAAACATGTTGAGATTTTTTCACGGGCACGTGAAGTTGATAATGTATGCATAGCACTCATCTTAACGTTTTGAACGAGATTGGTACATTTTTTAATGGTGTAGTTCCTTATTATCCGAATCAATTGTATGTGAATAAAGATGTTCAACAAAATTGTATGGGAATAAAGTTGTTCTACAAATCATCAAATAACAATTAAAACGTTTTAAATTTTTTTGTTTTACATTTAAGTAGCAACTTAAATAACTTGCTGAATGCTTATTTGAAACAAAAACATCCTCATAGTATTAGTCTTGTGGATCTTATCCAATTTGTATGGAATTCTATAAGGCATCTTGGAAATTATTCAGTGAACGTAAGCTATTAGTTATTCTTTAATTTAGTTAATGTTATTTAAAACAATTTTTATAACTTTAGTCACTTGCTATATAATAATTAGACCTTCATATATATATATATATATATATTTTGTACAAGGCATTTTAATTTGAGTTTTTCAAGTTGAGTCCAAGTGATTAAAAGTAATAAACATACAAGTTTTAAAAAAAAAAAAAAAAAAGTGTCAAGCATACATAACTTAGAATCTCACACCTGGGCTTTTGACTCAACTTGTTATGTATTTCAAATGAGATTCTTTTAGTTTATATAGTCATTCACCTCTTCAATAGATGGCTATGATCAATTATTTGGTTTCTAAAATATTGTAAGATACTCTCATCCCTCTGTTATATTTTAGAATTTTCTAAATTATTCTAGTACATAATGTAATTTTTTATATTTTTTTAAAATATTGTAAAATCTTCTTGAACCTTTTAGATTCATTTAGATTTATCCAAGTAAGAATGAATAATGTTTTAGAGCACTAAATTGGGAGCTCTAGAGTATCACTAATGATGTGACACAGTGGCCGCCACCAAAGTGATGTGATGTTTTGGCTTGAGTTTTTTTTTTTTTTTAGCTCATTAAAGCTATTAGTGATCCAAAAATTAGTGGGATGAATCACCACTCATTTAGAATATTTCAAATTTCTCTAAACTTTCTTGAGTCTTCTAAGCTCATGTGGAAAATTCTAGAGTCTGTATTAAGGCCTCGTTTGGGAACAGGCTAATTTAGTAACTTTTTGGCTAATTGGCTAAAAAGGTTGGTAAGAAAAACCTGTATGTTTGGGCCAACTTTTTGGCTAATTACGAAACGACGTGCAAAAAGTAGAGAGAAAAGGGAATCTTTGACTTTTTGGTATGAGTTGTTGACTTTTTGGCTAAAAAGATAACTTTTTGGCTAATTGACTATTTTAGCCTCTTGCCAAACGAGGCCTAAATCTCAACAAGTAATGACACTCAATAATAGTGTGAAAAACAATCATGCCTAGATGACACTCACACCAATACTTCTACCTTATAGAATTATGATCGAATGGAGGGTTTAACAAAAAAAAAAAAGACCAATTTTTTTTTTCTTAATCAAGTTGAAAAATAATAATAATAAAAAATAGTATACTCATCAAAGAAAGTGTAAAAATATCATATGCATATACTTCTATTATATAATTTTGTAATTTGAATTATATATTTTTATAAGATGATAAGTTCGTAAAAATTTATATAATTTTGTAAATTTACGTAATTTTATGAATTGTGCATATAGTGTACAACTTTACACACCCAAACACTTCTTAAAATAGTATAGATCAAAAGATTTTTTAATTGTCTCATATTAACTTTTAAAATTTACAATCCATTACGCTTTAATCAATGTCGCCAACGTCATTTAAAATCAATAATAGAAAAAAGGATTTTGGAAATTTTACCAAAAGCCTCGATGAAATCAAAATGACTAAATACAGGTATGGTCTAAAAGTAAGCATTGCATAACTCTTTTGGGTGCAAGAGTTACACGAGAAGAAGATATGATTTTTTTGGTAAAAACATGCATGCTAATAAAATTGAGAAAATTACAGACAAAAAAAAAACTCATCTAATAACAAATCAAATCCTAACTTTTTTTTAATTATTTCAATTTAAAAGTATTATCTCATTTAACAATAAACACAATATTGATAAAAAAAATTAACAGAGCGATCAATCTAAAAATTAAACTGGTTCATAAAAGTGTTCATGAATTCCTTCCTTGAGCAAGCCCGCTTAAATTGATGAATATGACACTAAACAGACTCATTATCAGTCAAATGGTTGGTGCAAGCTCGACAAATGAGTCTTATAGAGACACAGTATTATATCAATCGATTCACAAATCAAGCATGACTTGCTAACAAAACAGCCTTTTACAATGAGACCATTTGACCTGAAAGCAAACTAACAAATCCGACAGCATATCATCTCACTAACAACCACAATTGCTCATCAGGCACCACAGCTGTCGATAATGCTCTAAAATTCCTCTAATTAACACGCATTACAGCAAGCGGCTCATGAAGAAACAAAAGCAAACTCCACATAAAACCTACTTCACATTTTCATAATATTTGATTTACAGAAAAATACAGTGCCCATGGCTTCATTAACTATTGGAAGTCACTTCAGAACGACTGCCGCATTTCTCAGAGTCAGATACCTCTGAACATACTCATTAGGAAGTGATCTTACGAGCTTGAACACATCAACATTTGCATAGCGGAGGTTGGTCCTTGGATCATAGTAAGGTGCCTGCATGTGAAATTTAAAATTGTCCCCCCTCACTAAGAAACAATGGTGGATATAACATTAGTACTACCAGTAATACAAGCTACCAGTGGATAATATATTATAACTTTCTGTCTAACACAAAATATATTTCATTTTAGTCATTGTTAACCAAGACACGCCCTCTACACCAAAGTACTTTCAAGCCTTAATAGCCATCTAGTCCTAAAGCCTTACCTAATTCCTCTTCATATACAAATTCAATTCGAACAATACAGTTAAAAAAAGAGTGGACTGTATCATAGAATAATATTAATAGTCCTCAATTTTCTTTTTGTCTTGTGTGATTCCGTTATTTTAATTCTGAAATGAGCAATGATAGGAACAGTTGAGTTCCTCATCCAGATGGACATAGCCATCACTCTTTTCTAAACTTCCAAGTCATCACGAAGATCATTCTATCATTGACATCATAATGTCATTTCTATGTCAACAAAGATGAAAAATTGACATGCTGTCTTTAACATATGCATTATATCTTTGAATGTCTAGGCTAGTGTACTGCTAAATTAGACTCGTCAAAAAGCATAAGCGCAGCTAAAGCTAAAAAAGAAAGATTCAACAGGCTAAAGTATAAAATGAACTGAGCACAATTCGAGTTTACAGCAAACAGCCAACTTTAGCACAAACAGTCACATAGTCAGCAAAACTAATTTATACCCTACTCCGAGCAGCAGAACAAAACATGCAGGAATAATGAGTCTATCTTCAATAAATGTTTGGGATCCATCCAACAATAATAGTTAAACATCCAGACCTTGACAAGGAAATCATGCATGCCCCTGAAGTGGAAAGAAATAACAATAACCACATATTTCAAGAGAGCGACATACCTCATATCCTGTTATATCACAAATTCTTTTGCATGGATGCATAGAGGGTGGCGATTCTATATTAACATCTGCAACAAGAGAACGGAAGGGCAAAAAAATTTCATCAAGTCAAAAGTAATATCACTTGAAGTTTAAAGGCTTGACATGAAATATCAATCTAGGCTTCTAGAAACACAACATATTGATAAAAAGCAAGTAGAGAAAATGAAGCGAAATAGAGGGGCTCCTTTCTCTCTTGCCCATTTCTACTTCCTCTACAAAAGTGGGAAGGAATGGAGAGAAAAGAAGGGGAGTAACTAATTATCTATTTTGCCCTCGATTTTTGGAACAAATTATTGCCTTCATTGCACTTCTACTCACTTAACAAAACTTTTCTTCTTTCTTTTCTGTCCTCTATCTTTCTAGAACAAGAGGAAGGATTGCTATTCCTACCATCCTTTTCCTTTTAAGGCTCAAATTGTCTTGCATCTAATTTTAACACACACAAAGGAAAGGAAGGTTTAATTTCGGAATTTCACAAAGCTATGATAGAATGCACCCATAAACCAAAGACATGATCAAATGCTAAAGCATCTATGAAACAATCTAACATACATTCATAACTTTGGTATAACACAACATCAAATGACTAAACCATCAATGTGTCTATCAAAATTGGTAAATATGACAGCTTTATGAGAGAAAAAGGCACAATACAATGTATTTTTTGAACTCACAATTGGGTTCATCAGGGGGATAGTTCTGGTAATTTTCGGCTTGGATAATCTGCTTGAGATGTTTCCAGTGCCTTCCCCTCGCTTGTCCCTTCGGGTACTTCTCATACATCTGAACCTTTTTGAAACTAAGGTGAGTGGGCAACACTATATCTGCTTCAATGACTTCTAGCTCCATCTGCAACACAAACTACGGCCACTTGACATTAATCCTATATGCATATGTATATCTTCATGCACATATATACACATATATGTATAGATAATTCACACAAATATAACTGACAAATTATTCCAATGGAAATTTGAAACCCTTGTGCTCTATTTGGCTCACTGGAATGATATGGAATAGAATGAAATGGCCATTACTCTGGCTCTCCTATGGAATGATCATTCCCTTTATAATGGTGGATGATGATTCCATTTACAATACATTTTTCATTATCTTTTTAGTCAAACCAAACATAGGAATGAAATTTTTGATGGAATGATCATTTCATTCCACTTCATTCCAATGAACCAAACAATACCTTGCATGATATCAGTTATCACTAGTGTTTTTTGTTTTCACATTTTTTTTTTTGGGGGGGGGGGGGGGGGGGGGGGGGGGGTTGGGCTGTGCTAATGTCAGAATTTTTTCAAACCCAGAATCATGACCATTCAAGAGTCAGTGCTTCAAACATAACATGATGTTATGCATTGCATAAAATCACAATTTAACAATTCATCTAGGAATATAGAAACGAAAAATGGTATATAACCATGGCAACTAACAAGTAAAATTTGACTGGCCCAGTAGAACTGTCTTAGTTAATTTTCCAACAGCATTATGTACACACCACCTTTGCCAATTTATGCATTTTCAAGTCTCATTTTTTATCTACAAACAGCCCCATTTTTTTTGCACAAACGAAATCATTTAACAAACAATACGAATTCTTCAACAAACTAACAAAGCATACATTATCACAACCACCGCAATGGCACAACATATTATGAAATCCAAACTTTAAACCAGATTCATCCATCAAACATCACACCCAACTTGTCTGCGTATGAGAGATACTGACCTGAATTTGGCTACTCGAAAGTCACCGGAGTTAGTAAATGGGAACTTACTCACGTGTCCTGTTTGCTTTGCAATTCTGATAATGAAACTCATGACCATCTATTCTTCCAATGAAGATATGCCAGCAAACTCTGGAGGGATGTTTTAAGTTTGAATGGAGTGTCTCATCAGTCCATGGATATGCATCAGTTGATTTCCTGGGCTGTGCAGAATCGGAAAGGCCACACTTTTCAACAGAAGTTGGTCAAGCTCTCCTTTCGTACAGTTGTTTATTTCATTTGGCAGGAGAGAAATCTCAGATTGTTCCAAACTAAAGCTAAGCCTGTGGTGGAGCTTTTGAGGAATCTAGTAAAGGATATTAGATGGAGAGTTGCTTCTTGGCCTAACATTGAGAACACCCAAACTTCTAGGACTCCTATTTGTGCATGGGGTTTTTCCCCTAGAATCCTTTCTGGAAGTATTTCCTCTTAATGTACTTGTTAGCTTAGGGTATTGTTGTCGATTGTGTTTCGTGCTTTATAAAATTCTCACATTTCACCAAAAAACTAGTACACACAAAAATGAAATGGAAACAACAAACATTCTTAATTCATAGAAAAAATTAAAATCAAACTCTCTTCTTCACCCCATTATTGTTCCATCAAGATTTCACAACATTAAGAATTATGTTGAATAAAACAAAACCATTTCAGAAAGCTGCAACTGGGATTCCAAAGTGGACAATAGGCATATCAAAGTCAAGTCTTTTTTTTTATTGCTTCATTACATTCAATGATTTGAACTTGAAACATACACATTAATAGAGCAAGCATGTAGAAGGTTACAGTTCAAATTCAAGAATTTCAAATTTTAAAGGTCCAAGACCACACCAGTCTTGAGCAGGGAGGATTGGGAAGGCAAATTGGGTGGCTTCTTCAGAGAACAAGAGGATTTGAAAGCTTCAATATGCGATTGGCACTTAACATAGTCCCCTTTGTTTTCCTCCAAGCATTTCTTCAGAGCCTCTACATCACACGGTGACATTATCTTCTTTTTCACACCATTGTTCTCACTCTTCTCATCCATTCTCCCAAAAAAAAAAAAAAAAAAAACACTTTTTCAATACAAAAAAGCCAATGATCCATCAAAATCAATTCAATTGCCGATCAAAATCAATTCAATATGTGATTATGTATAATATATATACACATAAAATAGATGTGAAGAATTTGATGAACTCCCTCTTTCTTAAAATGCCTATTTTGCTGATACTGGTTTTACCACTAAACCCTAATGCTCACTATCTTTGAGTTAAGGTGGGCTGCTGGCTCACCCAGCACATCATACTTTACTTGGAATCAGTTAGACTTGAGCTTTTGACTCAACTTACTATGCCTTCCAAATGAGATCCCTCCCCTTTATATAGCCATCCACCAACTCAATGCATGGTTATGATCAATTTGATCAAAGGGCCATTATTTGATCCAACTCAATAGATGGTTATGGAAAACTCTAGAATCTATGCTGAATCTCAACAAGCAATACATAAGATTTTGTCTTTTGTCTAGTTAAAAAACGAAAGGATTTTTTAATGAAGCATATCCTTGGCCAAGTCACTATAAATTGTTAAATGAAGATTCCGGTAACATAGAAAAGAGTATAGGACATATTGAAGTATTTGATGTTACAGACTTACACAACTCTCTGTTTCCTATTACAGCTAAGAACTTCCCTTTGTTCTTAGTTGCTTACTTCCTCGTGTCAGTTGCAATCCCTTATATAGAAGGGGTTGAAACAACATACAAGGAGAAGCAAGCAACTAAGAACAGATGGAAATTTTTTGCCCCAAGAGCAAGCATAGAGTTGTGCAAATGTGTAGCACCAAATACTTCAATTGGTTCTATACTCTTTTTCACATCACAAAAATCTTCATTCAACAACAACAATAACCTAGCCAAGGATGTGCTTCAATAAAAAACGCATCATCCGTGCATTTTTTGACCAGATGAAATATATAAGCTTTTATATATTGCTTTGCTCCACAAAAGTTTTCATCAGCAAAGCCGTATTGAAGAAGACAATACCATCCATGCAAGGAGTCAAATAGATGTTAGTTCACATAGGGTTCGTTTGGGAAGTGGGTTGGCTTTATGATTTTTTGACTTTTTGGCTATTTTAGTTTGGGGCTAAAAAGTCTCGTTTGGGAAGAACTTTTTGACTTTTTTGACTTTCTGTGAGAGAAATAATGTAATGATTATGGGTTGCATATGATATTTTGTTTTCTTGTGGCTGTTTTAGCCAAAAAAAATCCAAATCTCAACTTCCCAAACAAGCTCATAATAAGCCAGATGTGTTTGGCTTATGAGAGGTAATGGCGTCAACTATGAAGCATGGACACAGACACGGGACACGGCAATTTTCAAAAAATAGGGACACAGACACGGCGAATTTTTTATTATTATTTTTTTATATATTTTTATGTGTTGTGTAGATTCATATTACATTCATCCTAAATCAAAATTAACAAATACTAACATAATAACATTAATTCAATAAATATAACCACTACATTTAAACAAATTAATAGATCATCCATTCACAAAAAGTCATAATAAACAATAACAAGAACTAAGACAAGAAAGGGAAAACATTCAACATCTAACAATATTCTTTACAAAAGTACTAAATAAGAGAGGCAAAAGAAGACGAAGAAGAAGAAGAAGAATAAAAAGGGAAAAGAAAAAAAAAAAAGTGAGACCCACCGTGTCCTATGCCGTGTCCCGATATGGACACGCGTGTCCACGCCGTGTCCCTTACAAAAAAAATCATTAAATTAAAGGGACATACGTGTCACCAGCATGTCCGCGTGTCGGACACCGCCACGGCACCGATTTTGGAGTGTCCATACTTCATAGATCGTCAAGATCTTCAACATCCCTCCTAACAAATCCGAATTCTGAAGTGATAAATGCATACAGGACGTATACAAAACACATTATTGGTAATCGACATTACTCCATTTCTGGATCTCATATAACAATCTACACTCCCATGTGTGTTAATCAACATGAAAAGCGTATATGTAATCTTTTCTAGCGATCCAGAATAAAATCTTAGGCTCAATGACAGCATGAGAAACAATCATGCCTAGATGACACCCACACCAATACTCATACCGAGAATTAGGATAGAATGGAGGGCTTAACAAAGAAGACCATTTTCTTTTCTTTGGGTCGAAAAACTTCAAAAAAAAATGTAGCATACTCATCAAAGAAAGTGTCAAAGTTAGGCATATCATATCTGAAATTACATAAATCGTCCCATTAACCGGGATGATAGTGGGCAATGCCTTCCCACTGGGAGTTTCTTCCCACTGAGAGCTACCATTCTTCTTAAATGTTTACCTTTTTTTCTCATATTATTTTGTCTTTGTTCACACTCTCTCTACTCAATTGATTAAAAATTGCAATATGACATAATGACATTGAAATCGATAATAACTAAATGAACGACACCATTTAATCAAATTTTTACGTACACCATGCCGTGCCAAAACAAGTTCTTCAACAAACTAATAAAGAATACAATATCGTAAACACCAAACCCTAAACCAGACATCAAGCACCACCTCCGGCGATGAGAGATACTGACCTGAATTAAGCTACTCGCAGGCCGCCTGTCGCCGAAACTGTCACCGTTGAAGGAGAGAGAGCTTCTCGATTTGGGGTTGATCGAACTGATTTTGCCCTAATTGTAATTGAGAAGCTTCCTCAATTTGCACTGGCTTGTTTGGACCGCTTTATTCGTAGAAGATAAGCGTTTTCCTCTGTTGGGAAAAAAAAGCGATAGGCAAGGTGAATTCCTCGTTAGCCAAACAAGGCCATGTAAATTAATAACCAGCTGCATATTTGTGATTTTAAGCGCCGCACCGGGACTCGGCCGAGTGATCTCACGACGTCGTTTTAAGCCTCATCCTTCTTGAAATTTGAAAGAAAAATGCTTGGAACTTTTTTTTTTTTTTTTTGAGACCTCTACAATCCCTTTGAATCTTAACTATTAACGTATGTGTGGGATCTACACCATCACTGGTTGAGACTCAAAGAGAATTGTGGGCCCTCCAAAAACAAGAATTCTCAATCATTGTTGAATTTGAAATTCTACCCCCATACCAATTGGATCACGCTGCTCTCTTTCTCTTTTGAGGGATTTTACTTCCATCTAAAAAATTATTATGTACGTTTAATTAAAATTTTAAAATTTTAATTCTTATTACACGTTAATATAAATTGAAATGTGTATAATTTCCTTTGCTTCTAGATAGATAAATATAGAAAAGATTCACATAATCTAGTAAAGAATACTTTGTTCCGTTGACTTTTTTTATTTTCGAATGTTAAAAATGTAATTATAGCGTACCAGTGAGGATCAATAAGTCATTACAAAAATAATAAATGCCAACCAATTAAACAGATGATTGTTTCGAAATTCTTTTAACCTTAATGAAGAGGACTTCCATTGGTGACTTGTTTTAAGAGAAAATTCAAAAGAACTAATCACAATACTAACAAAATAAGGAAGAGAACAATATCAAAAAATAAATTTTATTAAGTAACCAAGTTTTTACAATTGTACCTTCGCATTTTTACAGCTTCGAAAGGGATTATAGCAATGGACAAACTAACGTAGAACTACTCTTAAGAAACTGAAATGCAGTGCGAAAAAGTGAAGGATTGAAAGATAAAGAACTGGAAAGTAAAGAACTAAAAAGATGTAAAGTATAATATACTAATTTCTGGATCTGGTTCTGAGTCCCTTCACTATCAACTTTTTTTTTCTATTTATATGCTCTGGTGACAACCGTCGAAGTGACTGGCAACTTACGAAGTGGCTGATAACTGACAAAGTAATCTTCACGATCATCAAACATGGCTCCAAGCAATTTGCCTCCACTAAGTCACTTCTTGCAGTTGGGCTTTCCTCCTAAATTTGAATTTACACCTCTAATAGCTGTTTTAGCCACATCACCTTGCTCTTTTCGATTAGTCCAATACTTCATAAATCCATGTTATTAATATAATTTGCCATGTGTCCTCTAATGATTGAAGACCTTTACTAATTTCTCAAATTACCCCTGATCGACCACGTGTCAAGTCGTGATTGGCTAATACAAAATATATGGCCAACAGTTCCACATAAGCAAAAAAATACACAATTCCAATATTGAGTGATATATATCATAAATGAAATATACAACTCCAATATTGATATGATAATAGTGGACATGAAAAAAAAAAAAAAAAAACAGAAGAAGAAGAAGAAGACATGGGCAAGCATATGTTATTTTGAATGAAATTAGTTGATGGAAAGTTAATGGGATAAAGATTGATAAATATTTTATGAGATGCAAATGTAATCTGTGGGGTGCAAGAGTAATCTGTGTGGAGTACAAATGTAATCTGTATAAGGTTAGAACATCAAATAATTTGACATTGTCCACTTCTTAAGTATCTATAGATCATGACAAATATATATATTTATGTGATTATTGGATTCTAAAATCTTTCCCCTCTATATTTAGAAGATCTATACACATTCCACCCAGAGAAGCAAAAGAAATCTATGTCTGTGTATGATACTGATGGGCCTCCAAAAGGGTCCAGCCCACGACCTGAACACAAGGCCTAGGCCACAGCTTGGATATTAAAGCCCAGTAACCTTGAGAAACCAATAATGGGCCCAGGACATCATCGCATTCCTCGAGCGGGGAACACTTCCGGCAGACAAACTCGAAGCTGCCAAAGTCAGGACTTAGTCATCAAATTATGTCATTATCAGTGGCACCTTGTATAAAAGGGGATTCTCACGACCATATCTCAGATGCCTCAAAAATGACCAAGCAACCTATGTAATGAGAGAAATACATGAGGGAGTTTGTGGGAATCATTCTAGGGGACATCTCTGGCTCATAAAATTCTCCGAACAAGTTACTTTTGGTCCACACTCAGTCAGGATGCCGCTGATTTTGTGATGAAATGCGACAAATGCCAACGTTTCGCTAATATCCCCCACGCCCCCTCCAACGGAGTTGATCACGCTCAGCAGCCCTTGTCCCTTCGCAAAATGAGGAATCGATCTCGTGGGTTCCTTGCCGACCGGCAGGGGTCAAGTAAAGTTTACCGTAGTGACCATCGATTACTTCACCAAGTGGGTCGAAGCGGAACCTCTTGCCAATATTACTGAGCAGAATACCACTAAGTTCATCTGGCAGTCCATTGTGTGTCGGTTTGGGATTTCTCAAGCCATTATCTCCAACAATGACAAACAATTCGACAATACCAAATTCAAGGAATTCTACGCAGAACTCAACATCAACACTTGTTTTTCCTCCCCAGGCCATCCTTAAGCCAACGATCAAGTGGAGGTTACCAACAACTCCTTGCTGAAAATCATCAAGACCAAGTTAGAGGCCGCCAAGGGCCTCTAAGCAGAGGAATTGCCCCAACGTCCTCTAGGCCTATCGGACGACCGTCCGGACTCTAACTGGGGAGACCCCATTTCGCTTAACATACGGTGTCTAAGCGGTCATCCCTGTGGACGTCAGCTTACTAACGCCCAGAATCATTCGCCTCAATCCACACCTGAATGAAGACCTTCGGAGAGCCGACCTAGACCTCATCGAGGAACCGCAAAAAACAGTCGCCGTCTGACTGGCCTCATACCAACATAAAGTAAGGAAGCACTATAATCGCAAAGTCCGACCGAGGGTGTTCACAGTAGGAGACCTCGTCTTACGCGAAGCCATTATCGCCACCAAAAACTCAATCGAGGGCAAGCTAGCAACTAAGTGAGAAGGCCCTTACATCGTCAAAGCAAGACCCCACCCAGGTACATATCGTCTCCAAGACATAGAGGGCAGAGACCTTCTCCATCCATGGAATGCCGAACACTTGAAATGCTATTTCCAATAAAGCGGCAGTTCCTACTTTTTGTTTGATTTAAATTGTTATATGTTTCATTTTGGTGATTGGGACACTTGTCCATTTTGGCTCTTGCCATGCCATGCATGTATTTATGATCGTAGAACTATGACAACAATTCAAGATTCCCATTATTTGTGTCGTGCCTTAATCCAAAATTAAACAAATTTGGCTGAGTTAAATATAGACTGCACCTAAAGAGCCTCAGCCAAACTGAGTATGAAGAACTCAGCTAGACTAGATTAAACATAGTCTCAGCCAGACTGAGCCCTCCAAAGCCTTAGCCGAACTGAGTTAAACATAGCCTCAGGCAGACTAAGCCCTCCAAAGCCTCAGCCAGACTGAGCCTCATGAGCTCAGCCTGATTGCGCCTGAAGACCTCAGCCAGACTGAGTTAAGCCAAGCCTCAGCCAGACTAAGCTAAGCAAAACCTCAGCCAGACTGGGTAGTTTTTATAACTTCACTTTATTACAAACTGTAGTAGCAAGCCGTTTTAACAAATTTTTGGCAGATAAAGGCCTGGCGTGCTCAGCTAAGTAACCTTGCACCACCGCCATGACCTCCATCTTTTTCGCCCTCTGAGCATAAGCCAGGCCTTTTGTGCAGGTGCTTTGTGTTACCTTCCTCCAGCCGACCATCTCCGCCTTTAAGTTTTGCAATTATATCCACACCCCTTCTAGCTGGGCCTTCAGCGGCTCTGCTTCCATTTTGGCCCCCACTGTCTTGCCTAGTAAGGCCGCCGCCAGGGTCACTGCTTCTATCTACGCTGAGTAGAACCCTCTCATGAGGTCGACCTCTGTAAATTGGGCCATACTCTGTACGGTCGCGTCCTCAACGACCCCTAACAGATGGTCTACGGTAACCCTAGCTTCGCCCCCATCACCCACTAAGCAACCGACTACCACACAAACGTGATGCGTGGCGGTCCTCACCGCGGCGATGGTCTTTGCTCCACTCGCCCGCTCTCTCTGTAGCTCCTGACTTTGGGGCACATCTTGTAAGGGCACATCTTGTAAGGACAAATCGACCGGTTGGTCGGTTTCTGCCAACCTCTTTTGCTCGCCTGATTCGTTCACCACTTGGGAACTTGGCCAAACCTTTCTTCGCCCCTATACCAATCCTGGTCTCCCCCTTCTGACTTAGGGGCAACTCCACTACCTTCTTGTAGACACCCCATTTTTGACCGACCTTAAGACTCAGACGTCGCCGATTGAGCACTCGGTGATGTTGCATGTTGTGCTCGTTCAGAAGTCTCAGAGTTGCCAGGCGCCCGCCTCCCGACTTAGAACCTCTTTCAGGCCTTGTCTCTTGCCATAACCGGACTTCGGTTTTCTGCTTTTCTTTCGAGGGAAGGGAGTGGTCCCAGAGACTATCTCTCGGGGTCAGAGGCTACGTTTTGTGGCCGTAGGCCATTTTGCCCATTTCGGAGCCCGGTTCCCGGTTTTCGGGATCGTCAGGCCGTGTGACTCGGCTCGGGACCGCCCAACCATCTCCGATTTCTCCGGTTTTTGGCATGCATCTCATTTACTCCCATTTAGGGGACACTGGGGGCTCAGAAACCCACTTCGCAGCCGAACACCACTTCCGGTGCCCGGCAGCCCATTTTCGGGACCCCAAACTGCGCGGTTTTGGTCCCGAGCATTCATTTCGCATCCGTTTTCTCCGATTTTTGGCAGAGACCTCTGTTTGGTCCTTCCGAGGGACACTGGGGTCTCAAAAACCCACTTCGCAGCCGAACACCACTTCCGGTGCCCGGCAGCCCGTTTTCGGGACCCCAAACTGCGCGGTTTTGGCCCCGAGCTTTCATTTTGTATCGATGTCTGTTCATTTTTGGCAGACACCTCTGTTTGGTCCTTCCGAGGGACACTGGGGTCTCTGAGACCCACTTCGCAGCCGAACACCACTTGCGTTCGGCCCCATTTCGGATCCCGAACCACGCGGTTTTGGCCCGAAGCTTTCATTTTGCATCGATGTCTGCTCATTTTTGGCGACACCTGCTTGGTCCTTCCGAGGGACACCGGGTCTCTGAGACCCACTTCGCAGACGAACACCACTTAGGTGCCGGCAGCCCATTTTCGGGATCCCGAACCACGCGGTTTTGGCCCCGAGCTTTCATTTTGTATCGATGTCTGTTCATTTTTGGCAGACACCTCTATTTGGTCCTTCCGAGGGACACTGGGGTCTCCGAGACCCACTTCGCAGCCGAACACCACTCCCGGTGCCCGGCAGCCCATTTTCGGGACCCCGCGCGGTTTTGGTCCCCGAGCTTTCGTTTTGCATCTGTTTTTGTTCAATTTTGGCAGGTACCTCTGTTTCATCATTCCGAGGAACACTGCGGTCTCAGATGCCTACTTCGTGGCCGAACAAAATCTTTTTTCTTTTGCCCTCAAAATATCTAGATATTTTGAGAAAGATATTTTCCATCTTTTTGGCCTTAAAACCAGCAACTTCCAGCTGGGAGAAGGGTTAGAAAAAAACCTTTGGGAGCTCCATACACACGGCTCATCTCTCTCTCAATTTCCAAGCTTCAAGCATCCAAGTTTGCCCCCATTTTCTTCATCATCTTCAAGCTCTATCATCACCACTCCATTTCCGGAAATAAGAAGAGGTTCTTGGAGGCTTAGAAGCAACATTTCTCAAGTCAAGAAGCAAGGAAAGAAAGGTCTTCAAGGGTAAGTTTCAATCCCTCTCTTTTACACCATTTTCTTGCCTCTTTTCTTAACCCTACTTTCTCACTGTTTTGAGCTCCGACCAATACTGAAAGTGGTCCTCTTTTGAGCTATACTTGATGTTTGTTTAAGGGCCCAACCCTGTTTGAGCCCTCTATCTTACACTTCCTTCAATATCCTCTTATATGCCATTATTTTGCATTGAATATTTGGCCTATGTGTGATTTCTGTTCGGGCCTAATATAAACTGTGAATGTGCTTATTTTGAGCCCCTCTTCAACATTGAAGAAGGGCTCAACCATGTTTGGTAACTCTATCATGCATCTCCTTTGTAAATCCTCCAAATTACCGTAAACTTGCATGCTTTTTTTAGCTTATGTGCATTTATTTTTGGAGCATTCTATAAACTGATTTTGAGCCTATTTTGTGTCCCTCTACAACATTGTAGAAGGGACCAATCTTGTTTGGTGTCTCCATGAATGGCCTCTCTTTGTATCTCTCTTTGGTCATGTTTTGCATGCTTTGTTAGACTTATTTGGATCCGGATTTCAGCCTTCATCAGGCTTAGAAAGAGCCTTATTTTTGTCTCCTTGTCTTTATTTGTTAAGGGCCTTAAGCCATTTGGTGTTTGGTTTTGGTACTTCATGTTGTATCCATCAAATTTTCCGTAAATTTGCATGTTTGTTTAGGCCATTCTAGCTTCTGTTTCTGGCCTTCATCAGGCTTAGGAAGTATCTTTTTTTGGCCTATTATTTGTATTTTATTAAGGGTCTTAGGCCATTTGATGTTTGCTTATGGTACCTTATGTTATAGCCCCTTTTGGTCCATATTTTGCATGCTATGCTTGCCATGTCTACACACTGTTTTGAGGGATGTCATCTACTGTAAATGTGAATATTTTTGGCTCATATTTATTGTTGTAGAACTGATTTTTTGGGTTTGAGCATTGTAGATATCACTTGCATTGTAAATCCCCTCTTTTACCGTATTTTTGCATGCCATTGTTGCCCTATCCACACTCATAATTTGGCCTAGTTTTGTACTGAGAAAATGTCATTTTTGGGACTGCCTTACTACTGTTTTTGCTTTCGTGTGCCAATTTTGTCTGTTTAGCATAGCCGTAGGCCATTTCGGGCACTTAGAATTGCATTTCGGGATGATTTCATGCATTGATTGTCATTTCGTATCATTTCGGGGCTGTTTTCCCCTTTATTTAGTGGCTGAAATTTGGTTTGCATGCTTGCATATCATTTCCCATGTCATTTTATGCCTTAATGCATTGCCTCGGTTTGCGTGCCCGTGGGCACGCACTTCGAGGCACTCCGTTTTCATTCATCGGCAGCCTATGTGAGTGTGGTTGAGGCCCTCTCATGTTGGCGTAAGCCCAATTTGCATTTTCATGCTTGTATGCCATTGCCTCGGTTTGCGTGCCCGTGTGCACGCATCATTTCGAGGCACTTCATTTTATCCGACGGCGGCCTATGTGAGTGTGGTTGAGGCCCTCTCATGTTGGCGTAAGCCCAATTTGCATTTTCATACTTGTATGCCATTGCCTCGGTTTGCGTGCTGTGCACGATTTCGAGGCACTTCATTTTTATCGGCGGCGGCCTATGTGAGTGTGGTTGAGGCCCTCTCATGTTGGCGTAAGCCCAATTTGCATTTTCATGCTTGTATGCCATTGCCTCGGTTTGCGTGCCTGTGTGCACGCATTTCGAAGCACTTCATTTTTTATCCGACGGCCTCCTATGTGAGTGAACTGAGGCTCTCCCATGTTGGTGTAAGCCCATCGTTGCATTCCGTATGCCATTCGGATTTTCCATCACATCACCGCCTCGGTTTGCGTGCCTGTGTGCACGCATTTCGAGGCACTTCGGTTGTATCCGATTTTCGCTTTTAAGATCGCTTTCGGTTTGCGTGCCTGTGGGCGCGCATTTCGAGGCACTTCGGTTGTATCCGATTTTGCAATTTTCATCATTGTCTCGGTTTGCGTGCCCGTGCGCACGCATTTCGAGGCACTTCGGTTTTATCCGATTTTGCATCGCACATCATCGCCTCGGTTTACGTGTCCGTGTGCACGTATTTCGAGACACTTCGGTTTTATCCGATTTGCATTTCACATCATCGTCTCGGTTTACGTGTCCGTGTGCACGCATTTCGAGGCACTTCGGTTTTATCCGATTTTGCATCGCACATCATCGCCTCGGTTTACGTGTCCGTGTGCACGCATTTCGAGGCACTTCGGTTTTATCCGATTTGCATTTCACATCATCGCCTCGATTTACGTGTCCGTGTGCATGCATTTCGAGGCACTTCGATTTTATCCGATTTGTATTTCTCATCATCGCCTCGGTTGGCGTGCACGTGCACGCATTTCGGCTGCCCGTTCTATTTATCCGACTTGCATTTCACATCATCGCCTCGGTTTGTGTGCCCGTGTGCACGCGTTTCGAGGCACTCTGTTTTATCCGCTTTGCATTTCATGCCATCGCCGCGGTTTACGTGCCCGCGCGCACGCTTTTCGAGGCGTTTCATTTTCTTCTCATTTTCACAGCATAGTGCATACTAGGTTGTATCTTAGATTGCATTCATACATTCCCTCGATTTGCGTGCCCGTGTGCACGCATTTCGAGGTTACTCATTTTCATGGCATTGTGCATGCTATATCACATGTTTGCTGCATTTCATGCATATCATGCATATTGCACGGGAAACGAGGCACGTTTCAGACTCGAGTAATGTGAGCGGTCTCAATTCCCAAGTCACCGACACTCCGGATTACCCATGATGGAGTTAGGTTTTGTTGCAACATTCACTTACATTCATCCCTATATTGAGTTGTGCAATCCGATTCCTCGGCCATCATGCATCGATATGCGTGATTGGTGGCACGAGGATCGAGGCATGCATATATTTGTGAAATACACTTCGCGTGCCCTTTTCTCGCTCTCTGTTGCGGCAAAATTGAGTTTAGCAACTTTCGAGTCGGACGCGCATTTAGAAATCATCGCAAACAGAGGCTAATCAGCATTCGGTGGATTTCGCGCCAAAATTTCAACCGGCGCATCTATCGAAGCAAAGCGGTCCACGGCTTGCGCCGATTCTGACTTTCTTAGTTAATTTGTCAATTAATTAGAAATTTGTATATTTATTTCCGGACTGTATATTCTTTTATTCGGACTGTATATTTATTCGGACCCTCTGCGCGAGGGCAATGTTGTAATAAGGGTGTGTGAGTGTGATGTATGTCTTCCAACCCCCATTTCTTTCTCCATTTTATTTATCCGCTTACGATGGTTAGATATAGGGCATGTTTCAATTAGCATACAGCATGACAGCATGTTTGCATCATTCATCTGTTTTGCACGCATACAAGATCATACAAACTGCATCTGTATTTCAATTCCAAGTTGAATATATGATAGCTGTTGCATCTCACATGCCATCTTTAGAATAGCCGAGCCTGCTATAGTTGCATTCTGCATGTGTTGCATTAGGCATTTCAGTATACTTAGGATCATGCATGATTTCTAATCAGTTTTCTGTTTTGGCTTGGAGTACTCGGTAAGTGGTTATGCTTTAGCATCCTTGCATGCGTGTGAGTGTTACCATTATAGCATGCTTACCATGAGGCTATGTGCTTATGTGATACAACTGCCTTGAATGCCTGTGGGTGGAGGTTGAGTTATTTGAATTGGGACAATTCATCAAATGTTTGTTTTAAGCCCACTAGATAGTGGCAACATCACTGTTTTCTAAGCCCACCCGAGGGTGGCAAATCCGCATTTTAGCCTACCTGCGGGTAGCACCATCACACCATTTTCAAAGAAACAAACATGAAAGATTTTGTTCCAATTCAGATGGCCCAGTCTATACTTGTTTGCTGCGAGCATCACATAGTAATCTAGGCTAATAACCGGAATAAGAACTCACAAAGTTTTCAAAAACAGATATCATGGTTAGTAGAGGCCGGTCTTTGACCGGGCGAGAGGGGGTGCTCACGATGTGACCTTCCCTAATCGTACCCAAGTTCCCGAGTCAACTTTGGTGATGACGGACACATGGCCTTCCGGCACCGAGTCAGGGTTTCCTAAATTTCCCATTTTAAAATATTTAGGTGGCGACTCTGTTATCTGGCAAAGCAGTCCATGTTTGGCACTTCTTTTCAAAAAATCTGTTTTCCTTCAAAACGATTTGCCGGATTTGGACTCTTTGGTTCAAGATTGAGAACCGCAACAAAATCGAGTCCGAATGGCGAGGTCCCCTGGCGTTATTCTGATTCTGGCGACTACCGGGATATAGAGAACTTGACTCGAACTCATGATATCTGGCTTTGACTACACTTGTGTGTTTCTTTGCATTGCATTTGCATTGGTGCGCCTAGGACACCGTGTTTGCCATATGCCATTCGAACGACGATTTGCGGAGGCTTGTCTTGTCAAGGCATGTCCATAAGGTCGGCTGCCTGGCTCTGACGATGGGAACACAAACCCCGGTTTTACCGGGGCACCCTTTTTGACCATTCGACCTAGTGCATATTCGGATCCATAGTGACCATTCCAAACTAGGACAGGTTGCTTACCCGTTTATAGGTTGTTTGAAGCCGCTGCGTGCGTAGTGAAACCCTAGTTCCTGACAAAATAGGACAGGAAAACCTTCCCCTAACATAGGGGTGTTTTGGCTCTCACTTATCTGCTATGTGCTTGTTAGAGTGCGTCTCTACAAGGAATGCATGTATCAGTTTTTGAGTTTGGGCATCAGGCCTGCGGGCATCAGTATTTGGTGGAATCAGTTTTACCTGAGGGTATCAGTTTACAGGCAGAGATTTGGGATGTAATTGAGGGCACACTCATTCAATTATGCAGATGAAATCAGGTTGAGATGCTGTCTGTTTTCTCTTTTGCTAGGTAGTCTGGGAACCATAGCTTCAGAGGGCTCCAATATCCCCTGGGTACACCGAACTTGTGTTGATAGACTTTGTCGGGTCAGAGATTCAATTCAAGGGCAATCAGTGTTCCTTTGCCAGAGACAAGGTAAAAGGGCCAGTCAGGCACAAATCACCAGTTCAGCAGTTACCAGATTAGTGGCCTTTATCCACCCCACCAGTGAACAGTCAGGCTGAGGTCCCAGTTTCTACTGCAGGGATAGATACCAGTCAGTTAGATGGATCAGCAGAACACATCAGGGATGGAGGCAATGATGCGCCAGATGCAAGAAAGTATGAAACTCATGCAGCAAGATGTTGTCCGCCAAATCCAATTGCCGAGCAACAGTCGTGGATCATGGCCCAACAGTGAGCTAATAACCAAGCTACAAAGACAAGCGGGCATCGCCGCGACGCTCCTCCCCACCAAGGGTTCCGATATGCGAAGAGACGTAAATGTCCAAAATGTCCAAAAGGATACAGCCTTCCAATCCGCCCCGATTCTACCACACTATCCAAGGCGCCCGCTTATCAATGTCCGGACTCTCCTTTGAGTTCAAGCGGACCCCACAATAAGTTGAGTAAGTTGGAAAAATGTTTAAGAAATCCCAAGAGTCAAGGCTATTCCGGATATCGAGGACGGATATACCGATGAGGTAATAACATTGCCGGAAAGATTCAAAATGCCCCAGATCGATCGTTTCGATGGATCCGGAGACCCCATGGTCCACCTCCGGCTATTTTCAGACATATTGCGGCCAATGGGCCTAACCAGACCACAAAAACTTTCACTATTCGGCCGAACCTTGTCAGGGATAGCTTCCAATTGGTATGCGAAACTAGAAGATGAGGTCAAAAGGAATTGGGATGAAATGGCTGAGGCCTTTGTCGCACAATACTCGTACAATACCCAGATCGAGATTACAACTCGTGATCTCGAGACGACAAGGCAAGAAGCCAAGGAAACTTTCTCAGATTTTGTAACTCGATGGAGGGCGAAGGCATCGATGATGACTTTGAGGCCCACCGACAAAGATCAGATCAGAATGATTGTGCGCAATCTCCAACCAAAGCTGATGCTGAAAATGATTGTAGTCCCCTTTCCCACCTTTGCAGATCTACACGAGATGGGGATGCAAATCGAGGATGTAATGAAACAGGGCCTTTTTTCGGACCAGGATAGGGAGCAGCCCCGGAGAACCTTCAACCGCAACAATAACACAGGCACAAGCGGTGATGCGGCTGCAAGATCTTCCGAAGTGGGCATGGTTACCACCACCACATCAAAAAAGGCCACCTCATTCACCGGTGCGTCCAGAGCTAGCTCGCAAATAGCCAAAAACCCACCTCAGGGCCAAAGGGTGTTCACTTCACTATACATGCCCCTATCCAAAGCTCTGGGGGTTTTGATCAAGAAAGGGCATCTGAAGCCCCTGGAGCCGCAGCCACTACCAAAGAACCTCCCTCTCTCACACAACCCAGCCGACTCAGTGCCTTCCATCCAGTAATGCCATGACATCGACATGTGCTTTCGTCTTCACCACGAATACAAGATCGATCGACAATGAGTCATCCCCGCACCGGGTCCTACAAAGTCTATCGGCACTTGATCAGTGAACTTGTGGGGGATAATGTGATGTGATCAGGAGATGAATCACCTGCGGGCGGCATTCAGTGTACTTCAGATATGGCGTATGGCACGCACTGTTTTGAGCATTTGGCGAATGCTACATTATGACTTGGGTATTGGGTCAGTCTTGTTGTTTTGTTTTGAGTCTGTCTTTTTGTTCTGAGTCAGTCTCTTTTGTTTTGGGTCTGTCTTGTTGTATCGAGTCAGTCCTGTTGTATAGGAGTCAGGCGATTCCGGGGGTGTTACCTAGGGCGTCACCATTTTGTTTTGCATTTGTCTTTTTGTTTTGTTTTGAGTCATTTACGCCAAGGCGGTTGTATATGATTTTGAATGAAATAGCAGTGATTTCCACACTCTCGCATTTGCTTCTGCTGTGTGTTAGTTGTGCCGGGATTTGAATGAAATGGCAGTGCACTCCACCTGCTCTCTTGTGCCTTGAAGTCATTGTATTGACCTAAGTTTTTCAAAACCTTTTTGAACACTGCGGTGAAAACAAAGAGGGAGGAATTCCTCAGGATTTGCAAAACTTTGATCAAATTGAGAGAAAGAGAGGCGTGCTAAGCCCTTAATGAATGAAATCATGCTTGTTAATGTGAGTACTGAGAAGGACCCTGGCTTTGATCCAGATTGATCCTACACTGTCTTGGCCATGACGCGATTTGTCGCTTTTTAAAACTTTCAAAAAATGTTTTGCGCGGTCCTGCAAAGACATGTGTGGAATCGCTCTTGAGATTGTACAGCTTAGGATCGCTCTCAGCCTCGAGACTCGACCCCCCCTTGGTTTTCAAACCTTGAACTGGCATTCAGAATGTTCAACGGTCGACCACGATGTAAGGCCTGTGTGGCCAGATTTGAAGCAGCCCTCGAACAAGAGGTACCAAAGCCAGATCAAGAAGATCAGACCTCGTCAAAAGAAGCTTGCAAAGCTAGATCAGAAGCACCTCTCGAACTAGGGGCAAAAAATATCCGATGTGCTCGAAGAGCCAAAGGTGGATCCTTCTGTAAATCAATACAACAGCCACTCTCCTGGATACAAAGGGCTTCAATCTCAAAACCATTTGGCATGGACTTGTTACGCTTTTACCCTTTGAGAGGCTCGCTGGGCCGAAAACCCGAAAGGGCAACCCAGGCAAAAGTTAGAGCAAAGAAAAGAATGAAAAAAGAAAAATACAAAAGAAAAATGCAAAAAAAAAAATACAAAAAAAAAGAAGAAATGCAAAACAAAAAAAGAAAAGAAGAAAAAAGAAGAATAGAAAAAAAAAGAAAAGAAAGAAGAACAAAGCTCGCAAGGTCGAAAACCTGCAATAGGCGCCTTGGCAAAAGTTAGAGCATAAAAAGGAGAGGTTAAATACCCGAGTGTACCTTAACCCCGAACTACGTAAGGCTTGATTCCCATCTTTGGGATACGTAGGCAACTTCATTCTGAAGTCCAGCCGTAAAACAATTCAAATTCAATTGTGTCCATGTGATAGTTTTGATCATCTTTGCCTCCTCTGTATCCGAGAGACTGGTTGTGTTCGTCGCTCTGAGGACTGACTACAAGTACACTGCGATGCTATCCAAACAAGGGGCAACTTTCCGTTGCCATTCAACGCGCCGCGGTGCCGTTCAAACAAGGGGCAACTTTCCGTTGCCATTCAACGCGCCGCGGTGCCGTTCAAACAAGGGGCAACTTTCCGTTGCCATGCAACCCTCCTCAAGCAAGGGGCAGTTTTCCTCCAGATTCGAGGTTGTGCATCTCAAGAGTAGGTTCCGCGCTTGTTGAGCAGGGGCCGTTTGCAAAAATAGTTTTTGAGAATTTTTACTGAGGCTGACTAATTCTCTCAAAAATTATCCTATTTTTCCAAAAACTGGACCTTTTCCCTGGACTCAAAAAAGGAAAATTTTCAGTGCTCATGGCCTGACTTGCATGATTTCAAATCAAAAATTGAACAAGCATGTTAATCTAACTCCCATTTTGGCCAAATTTTTTTTTAGAAAACAAAAATAAAAAATGGTCAAAAGGATGAACTAGGGGCACAGTTGGGTCAGGAGTTCTGTCTTTCCCCCTTTATCAACATACTCGCCAAGAAGGGCACTTTACCTGCCAGAAAAGGGCACAACAAAGGGCTGAAAGCTCTCTCACATCCTCCAAGCAACGAGGTATCAAGCCAAGTGCGAAGCACGAACTGGAATGGGGCCAGACATTACACTCCCTCATCTGGACAGATCTGCTCACGTCCAAACTCCCCAACAGGGCATCATCGACCGATGTCAGCTGCAGATTTGCTACATACCCATTTGTAGCACAACCCCTCTGTGGGAGGACTTCACTAGCTGTGAGCGGAAGAAAGAAAATCTAGCAGAATGCTAGAGGCACGAGCCCACAACTTGCTGTTTATCCATCAACCACCCAGGGGAGGGATTGAAAAATGAGAGATTAAAGAATAGAGAGATGTGCGATGAGAGAAAAAGTGAGAAAAGGGCTTTTTCAGAAAAACAGAGCTTGAGGGCCGAGTGATGTGAGAATCACAAATAAGAAAGGATGGGAAACATACCCGGTGAAACAGGCTCCCTGTGCACGTCTGAGTGTCGTGTCTTTTTGTTTTATCTCGATCCTTGTTTTGAGTCGTCTCGAGTGTTACTCGATGTGTCTAAGTTATGTGCCTTTTGTTTTCTTGTTGAGTCGTAGTGTGCTGTAGTCAGTCGTAGGCTCAATACCCAGTTGAGAACTTAAACTCATCTCTCAATTTCAACAAAATCATTTTGTGCTCCGAGTGCCGTGCCGTTCTCCACATTTGTGCAAAATAGAATTTGTTCTTTCATAAAACCGCAGGGTTCAACCCAGGTCATACGAAAACAGTAGAACCAGGACCTATCTGAAGCTATTTAGGTTCCGGGCTGCAAAGCAAAAGCAAAAGAGGAAAATGTCGAGCATCTGAGTTTGTTCCAACTTGATGAAGTTCCGAGACTATACTCGTGTGTACCTCTTCAGTCTTGCCAATGTTCAAGTATGAGTGTGCCTCTACCTCAAGCTCAAAATCAAGTCTACTTCAAGCGGAATGGCGATCGAGTGCTCTCCGAGTACCATTCCTATCGAGGCATCTTGGCCGTGTTTGCGATGAGTTCTAGGAGACCAAGTGCGACGGTGGAAATTAGAGTTCGAATGGCCTAGAACGCATAAGGTTCGGGATTTCGAGACTAAAGTCTGGTTTAAATACCCAGAGGCGCGCCCTCGGCTTGAAATCTGTATGGAAGCCCCATAGGTTGAGATAGCATGTATGCACCTCAATTCTGGATACTGAACCAACCTAGTCTGTCACCCCGTTGGAGAATAGGGAAAGTTGTGAATATGATCAGGAAGACAAGCAGCAGCCGTGGCTCTTACATACAGATGATGTCCCTTGTCAGCATTCCAGAGCCTTTGTACTATGAGTTGAAGGTAAGTGTTCGAAGAGCACAAGGGGAGATCCCCATCAGAGTAGAGCGGTTCACCGCCACTCACCTCATGAGGCGCTTTCTAAAGCGCCGCTTTGTCCATTTATTGCTTTCCTTAAGCATCATGCATTGTAATGCATTGTACCTGTTAAGTTTCTTTCTCAGTCATGCACGATATTGTATGTACGGTTCATTCAAAAAAAGTTCCGTTTGAGATCATTCACTTAGTGTATCAATCATACTTTATTTGCTTCACTCAGTGTATCTAACACACTTCATTTGCTTTTGTGTATCTATCACCTTCATTTGCTTTAGTGTATCAATCACACTTCATTCATTTTGTGTATCACACACATTCTCATTTAAGTACATCTATTACGCTTTGTGTTCGTTTTTAGTGTATTTATCATACTTTGTTCACTTAGTGCATCTATCACATTTTGTGCTTGTCTTTTGTGTATCTATCACACACTTGCTTTGCCTACTTTGTGTATCGATCACACACACTCACACATTTGTTTCCCCGGTTAAAACCTTCCCTCTCTCCGTATGAAATACGTTGAGATATGCTTGTCGGTTACACCATTGTTCACCCGGTTAAAACCTTCCCTCTCTCCGTATGAAATACGTTGAGATACGCTTGTTGGTTACACCATTGTTTCCCCGGTTAAAACCTTCCCTCTCTCCGTATGAAATACGTTGAGATACGCTTGTTGGTTACACCATTGTTCACGGTTAAAACCTTCCTCTCTCCGTATGAAATACGTTGAGATACGCTTGTTGGTTACACCATTGTTCACCCGGTTAAAACCTTCCCTCTCCGTATGAAATACGTTGAGATACGCTTGTTGGTTACACCATTGTTTCCCCGGTTAAAACCTTCCCTCTCTCCGTATGAAATACGTTGAGATACGCTTGTTGGTTACACCATTGTTCACCCGGTTAAAACCTTCCCTCTCTCCGTATGAAATACGTTGAGATACGCTTGTTGGTTACACCATTGTTTCCCCGGTTAAAACCTTCCCTCTCTCCGTATGAAATACGTTGAGATACGCTTGTTGGTTACACCATTGTTCACCCGGTTAAAACCTTCCCTCTCTCCGTATGAAATACGTTGAGATACGCTTGTTGGTTACACCATTGTTTCCCCGGTTAAAACCTTCCCTCTCTCCGTATGAAATACGTTGAGATACGCTTGTTGGTTACACCATTGTTTCCCCGGTTAAAACCTTCCCTCTCTCCGTATGAAATACGTTGAGATACGCTCTGTTGGTTACACCATTGTTTACCCGGTTTCTATCTTTTCCTCTCTTGTGTGTGATACGCTGATAGACGACCCTTTCTTCTCTTGCGTGTGATACGCTGAGAAACTTATCTTTCCTCTCTTGCGTGTGATACGCTGAGAGGTTTACCTTCTTCCTCTCTTGTGTGTGATACGCAGAGAGATGTCTTGTGTGAGACTCCGGGTACTCTCGGTAGTCACTTTAAGCTTTCTCCGTGTGAGACGCGACGAGAATTGAATAATTCTCTTACATCCTAACTGCATGAAATGTAGTTGTTGCTTTGCATTCTTGCTTAAAACTGTTGCATCTATTTGTTAATACTTGCTTCATTACAGCTTGCTGCATTTGCATGATCACCTGGCTCTGTGCATATCATTTGCATTTTGCCCCCTTTTGCCTGCGGGCACGCCTGCGGGCACACATATATCTGTTCACCTTGTATGATTGTCTAAGTCTTCGGCCTTGTCAAAAATGGGTCGTCTCTAGGCTTTGACATTCACTCCCGTCACTTCTTGACTTCCGAGTTCTGTCAAAGAGGGGCAACTGTAGACACCCCATTTTTGACCGACCTTAAGACTCAGACGTCGCCGATTGAGCACTCGGTGATGTTGCATGTTGTGCTCGTTCAGAAGTCTCAGAGTTGCGGCCGTGCGCCCTGCCTCCGGACTTGAACCTCTTCAGGCCTTGTCTCGGTTTGCGAACCAGACTCGATTTCTCTGTTTTTCTTTCGAGGAAGGGAGTGGTCCGTAGACTATCTCTCGGTGGCCGTAGGCTACGTTTTGTCAGAGGCCATTTTGCCCATTTCGGAGCCCGATTCCCGGTTTTCGGGATCGTCAGGCCGTGTGCCTCGGCTCGGGACCGCCCAACCATCTCCGATTTCTCCGGTTTTTGGCATGCATCTCATTTACTCCCATTTAAGGGACACTGGGGGCTCAGAAACCCACTTCGCAGCCGAACACCACTTCCGGTGCCCGGCAGCCCATTTTCGGGACCCCAAACTGCGCGGTTTTGGTCCCGAGCATTCATTTCGCATCCGTTTTCTCCGGTTTTTGGCAGAGACCTCTGTTTGGTCCTTCTGAGGGACACTGGGGTCTCAAAAACCCACTTCGCAGCCGAACACCACTTCCGGTGCCCGGCAGCCCGTTTTCGGGACCCCAAACTGCGCGGTTTTGGCCCCGAGCTTTCATTTTGTATCGATGTCTGTTCATTTTTGGCAGACACCTCTGTTTGGTCCTTCCGAGGGACACTGGGGTCTCTGAGAAACCGCCATGACGAACACCACTTCCGGTGCCCGGCAGCCCATTTTCGGGATCCCGAACCACGCGGTTTTGGCCCCGAGCTTTCATTTTGCATCGATGTCTGTTCATTTTTGGCAGACACCTCTGTTTGGTCCTTCCGAGGGACACTGGGGTCTCTGAGACCCACTTCGCAGCCGAACACCACTTCCGGTGCCCGGCAGCCCATTTTCGAGATCCCGAACCACGCGGTTTTGGCCCCGAGCTTTCATTTTGTATCGATGTCTGTTCATTTTTGGCAGACACCTCTGTTTGGTCCTTCCGAGGGACACTGGGGTCTCCGAGACCCACTTCGCAGCCGAACACCACTCCCGGTGCCCGGCAGCCCATTTTCGGGACCCCGCGCGGTTTTGGTCCCCGAGCTTTCGTTTTGCATCTGTTTTTGTTCAATTTTGGTAGGTGCCTCTGTTTCATCATTCCGAGGAACACTGCGGTCTCAGATGCCTACTTCGTGGCCGAACAAAATCTTTTTTCTTTTGCCCTCAAAATATCTAGATATTTTGCCCTCAAAATATCTAGATATTTTGAGAAAGATATTTTCCATCTTTTTGGCCTTAAAACCAGCAACTTCCAGCTGGGAGAAGGGTTAGAAAAAAACCTTTGGGAGCTCCATACACACGGCTCATCTCTCTCTCAATTTCCAAGCTTCAAGCATCCAAGTTTGCCCCCATTTTCTTCATCATCTTCAAGCTCTATCATCACCACTCCATTTCCGGCAATAAGAAGAGGTTCTTGGAGGCTTAGAAGCAACATTTCTCAAGTCAAGAAGCAAGGAAAGAAAGGTCTTCAAGGGTAAGTTTCAATCCCTCTCTTTTACACCATTTTCTTGCCTCTTTTCTTAACCCTACTTTCTCACTGTTTTGAGCTCCGACCAATACTGAAAGTGGTCCTCTTTTGAGCTATACTTGATGTTTATTTAAGGGCCCAACCCTGTTTGAGCCCTCTATCTTACACTTCCTTCAATATCCTCTTATATGCCATTATTTTGCATTGAATATTTGGCCTATGTGTGATTTCTTTTCGGGCCTAATATAAACTTTGAATGTGCTTATTTTGAGCCCCTCTTCAACATTGAAGAAGGGCTCAACCATGTTTGGTAACTCTATCATGCATCTCCTTTGTAAATCCTCCAAATTACCGTAAACTTGCATGCTTTTTTTAGCTTATGTGAATTTATTTTTGGAGCATGCTATAAACTGATTTTGAGCCTATTTTGTGTCCCTCTACAATATTGTAGAAGGGACCAATCTTGTTTGGTGTCTCCATGAATGGCCTCTCTTTGTATCTCTCTTTGGTCATGTTTTGCATGCTTTGTTAGACTTATTTGGATCCGGATTTCAGCCTTCATCAGGCTTAGAAAGAGCCTTATTTTTGTCTCCTTGTCTTGCTTTGTTAAGGGCCTTAAGCCATTTGGTGTTTGGTTTTGGTACTTCATGTTGTATCCATCAAATTTTCCGTAAATTTGCATGTTTGTTTAGGCCATTCTAGCTTCTGTTTCTGGCCTTCATCAGGCTTAGGAAGTATATTTTTTTGGCCTATTCTTTGTATTTTATTAAGGGTCTTAGGCCATTTGATGTTTTCTTATGGTACCTTATGTTATAGCCCCTTTTGGTCCATATTTTGCATGCTATGCTTGCCATGTCTACACACTGTTTTGAGGGATGTCATCTACTTTAAATGTGAATATTTTTGGCTCATCTTTATTGTTGTAGAACTGATTTTTTGGGTTTGAGCATTGTAGATATCACTTGCTTTGTAAATCCCCTCTTTTACCGTATTTTTGCATGACATTGTTGCCCTATCCACACTCATAATTTGGCCTAGTTTTGTACTGAGAAAATGTCATTTTTGGGACTGCCTTGCTACTGTTTTTGCTTTCGTGTGCCAATTTTGTCTGTTTAGCATAGCCGTAGGCCATTTCGGGCACTTAGAATTGCATTTCGGGATGATTTCATGCATTGATTGTCATTTCGTATCATTTCGGGGCTGTTTTCCCCTTTATTTAGTGGCTGAAATTTGGTTTGCATGCTTGCATATCATTTCCCATGTCATTTTATGCCTTAATGCATTGCCTCGGTTTGCGTGCCCGTGGGCACGCACTTCGAGGCACTCCGTTTTCATTCATCGGCAGCCTATGTGAGTGTGGTTGAGGCCTCTCATGTTGGCGTAAGCCCAATTTGCATTTTCATGCTTGTATGCCATTGCCTCGGTTTGCGTGCCCGTGTGCACGCATTTCGATGCACTTCATTTTTATCCGACGGCAGCCTATGTGAGTGTGGTTGAGGCCCTCTCATGTTGGCGTAAGCCCAATTTGCATTTTCATGCTTGTATGCCATTGCCTCAGTTTGCGTGCCCGTGTGCACGCATTTCGAGGCACTTCATTTTTATCCGACGGCAGCCTATGTGAGTGTGGTTGAGGCCCTCTCATGTTGGCGTAAGCCCAATTTGCATTTTTATGCTTGTATGCCATTGTCTCGGTTTGTGTGCCCGTGTGCACGCATTTCGAGGCACTTCATTTTTATCTGACGGCAGCCTATGTGAGTGTGGTTGAGGCCCTCTCATGTTGGCGTAAGCCCAATTTGCATTTTCATGCTTGTATGCCATTGCCTCGGTTTGCGTGCCCGTGTGCACGCATTTCGAGGCACTTCTTTTTTTATTCGACGGCCTCCTATGTGAGTGAACTGAGGCTCTCCCATGTTGGTGTAAGCCCATCGTTGCATTCCGTATGCCATTCTGATTTTCCATCACATCACCGCCTCGGTTTGCGTGCCTGTGTGCACGTATTTCGAGGCACTTCGGTTGTATCCGATTTTCGTTTCAGCACCGCCTCGGTTTGCGTGCCTGTGTGCACGCATTTCGAGGCACTTCGGTTGTATCCGATTTCTGTTTCAGCATTGCCTCGGTTTGCGTGCCTGTTGGCGCGCATTTCGAGGCACTTCGGTTGTATCCGATTTTACAGTTTTCATTATTGTCTCGGTTTGCGTGCCCGTGTGCACGCATTTCGAGGCACTTCGGTTTTATCCGATTTGCATTTCACATCATCGCCTCGATTTACGTGTCCGTGTGCATGCATTTCGAGGCACTTCGATTTTATCCGATTTGCATTTCTCATCATCGCCTCGGTTGGCGTGTCTGTGGGCACGCATTTCGAGGCACTTCGGTTTTACCCGATTTCTATTTTATCATCGCCTCGGTTTGCGTGCTCGTGTGCACGCGTTTCGAGACACTTCGGTTTTATTCGACTTGCATTTCACATCATCGCCTCGGTTTGTGTGCCCGTGTGCACGCGTTTCGAGGCACTCTGTTTTATCCGCTTTGCATTTCATGCCATCGCCTCGGTTTGCGTGCCCGCGCGCACGCTTTTCGAGGCGTTTCATTTTCATCTCATTTTCACAGCATAGTGCATACTAGGTTGTATCTTAGATTGCATTCATACATTCCCTCGATTTGCGTGCCCGTGTGCACGCATTTCGAGGTTACTCATTTTCATGGCATTGTGCATGCTATATCACATGTTTGCTGCATTTCATGCATATCATGCATATTGCACGGGAAACGAGGCACGTTTCGTACTCCGAGTAACGGAACGGGTCTCAATTCCCAAGTCACCGACACTCCGGATTACCCATGATGGAGTTAGGTTTTGTTGCAACATTCACTTACATTCATCCCTATATTGAGTTGTGCAATCCGATTCCTCGGCCATCATGCATCGATATGCGTGATTGGTGGCACGAGGATCGAGGCATGCATATATTTGTGAAATACACTGCTGTGCCCTTTTCCTGCTCTCTAAAGCAAAATTCGAGTTTAGCAACTTTACGAGTCGACGCCAGATTTCGAGAAATCTCGCAAAGCGAGGCTAATCAGGGCATTCCAAAGGATTTCGCGCCAGCATTTCAACGGCGGCATCTATCTATCAAAGCGGCCCTCGGCTTGCACGCCGCTTTTCTGACTTTCTTAGTTAATTTGTCAATTATTTAGAATTTTGTATTTTTATTTCCGGACTGTATATTCTTTTATTCGGACTGTATATTTATTCGGACCCTCTGCGCGAGGGCAATGTTGTAATAAGGGTGTGTGAGTGTGATGTATGTCTTCCAACCCCATTTCTTTCTCCCTTTTATTTATCCGCCACGATGGTTAGATATAGGGCATGTTTCAATTAGCATACAAAGATGACAAAGATGTTTGCATCATTCATCTGCTTTTGCACGACTGGCTCGGCGCATCATACAAACCGCATCTCAGATTTCAATTCCAAGTTGAATATATGATAGCTGTTGCATCTCACATGCCATCTTTAGAATAGCCGAGCCTGCTATAGTTGCATTCTGCATGTGTTGCATTAGGCATTTCAGTATACTTAGGATCATGCATGATTTCTAATCAGTTTTCTGTTTTGGCTTGGAGTACTCGGTAAGTGGTTATGCTTTAGCATCCTTGCATGCGTGTGAGTGTTACCATTATAGCATGCTTACCATGAGGCTATGTGCTTATGTGATACAACTGCCTTGAATGCCTGTGGGTGGAGGTTGAGTTATTTGAATTGGGACAATTCATCAAATGTTTGTTTTAAGCCCACTAGATAGTGGCAACATCACTGTTTTCTAAGCCCACCCGAGGGTGGCAAATCCGCATTTTAGCTTACCATCACACCATTTTCAAAGAAACAAACATGAAAGATTTTGTTCCAATTCAGACGGCCCAGTCTATACTTGTTTGCTGCGAGCATCACATAGTAATCTAGGCTAATAACCGGAATAAGAACTCACAAAGTTTTCAAAAACAGATATCATGAAAGAGTAGAGGCGGTCTTTGACCGGCGAGAGGGGTGCTCACGATGTGACCTTTCCTAATCGTACCCAAGTTCCCGAGCCAACTTTGGTGATGACGGACACATGGCCTTCCCAAGACCGAGTCGTGGTTTCCTAAATTTCCCATTTTAAAATATTTAGGTGGCGACTCATATCCGCAAAGATCCATGTTTGGCACTTCTTTCAAAAATCTGCTTTTCCTTCAAAACGATTTGCCGGATTTGGACTGTTTGGTTCAAGATTGAGTACCGCAACAAAATCGAGGCCGAATCAGAAGAGGTCCTCATGGGCGTTATTCTGATTCTGGCGACTACTGGGATTTAGAGAACTTGACTCGAACTCATGATATCTGGTTTTGATTACACTTGTGTGTTTCTTTGCATTGCATTTGCATTGGTGCGCCTAGGACACCGTGTTTGCCATATGCCATTCTCGAACGATTTGCCGGAGGCTTGTCTTGTCAAGGCATGTCCATAAGTTGTCGGCTCTGGCTCTGACAAAGATGGGAACACAAACCCCGCTTTTACCGGCACCCTTGACCATTCGACCTAGTGCATATTCGATCCATAGTGACCATTCCAAACTAGACGGGTTGCTTACCCGTTTATAGGTTGTTTGAAGTCAGCCGCGTGTAGTGAAACCCTAGTTCCTGACAAAATAGGACAGGGAAACCTTCCCCTAACATAGGGGTGTTTTGGCTCTCACTTATCTGCTATGTGCTTGTTAGAGTGCGTCTCTACAAGGAATGCATGTATCAGTTTTTGAGTTTGGGCATCAGGCCTGCGGGCATCAGTATTTGGTGGAATCAGTTTTACCTGAGGGTATCAGTTTACAGGCAGAGATTTGGGACAGAATTCAGTAGAGGGCACACTCATTCAATTATGCAGATGAAATCAGGCTGAGATGCTGTCTGTTTTCTCTTTTGCTAGGTAGTCTGGGAACCATAGCTTCAGAGGGCTCCAATATCCCCCGGGTACACCGAACTTGTGTTGATAGACTTTGTCGGGTCAGAGATTCAATTCAAGGGCAATCAGTGTTCCTTTGCCAGAGACAAGGTAAAAAGGCCAGTCAGGCACAAATCACCAGTTCAGCAGTTACCAGATTAGTGGCCTTTATCCACCCCACCAGTGAACAGTCAGGCTGAGGTCTCAGTTTCTACTGCAGGGATAGATACCAGTCAGAGGTTTTTGGGTGTTATTTGGTTACATTATACCTCTGTTTTTGGTCAAATTGATGGTCCATTACATGCATCATACACTTGTCTAGTAACCCCATTTATTCTCATAACATGTGCCATGCATTTGCTCGTCCATGCTTGCATGTTCTAGCTTGACTTCATGAAGCTTTTGGTCATATTTCATCATGCTTGAGGTCTGTTAGGTGCTGATTTGATCATGTTTTCCATGTTTGGTATAGCCACCATGCATTTTGGCTTGTGAGCCTCGAGTGTGTGAGTCATTAGCATGCTTTAGTTGGGTTGTTTCAGTGATTTGGAATCATTTTCCATGCTATTTCAGTCCATAATCCATGCTTGTATGCTTGCATTCATCATCATTTCCATGCTTTGAAGAGATGCTCTTTTGTGTCTTAAAATAAGTCATTGTGCATGCCTATGTGTTGGAGGCTTTGGGCTGCCATATCAGTGGGTTTTGGGGCTCCTTTTTGCATGTTAAAACTCTGTTTTGCATTGATTAGTCCATGCCATATGTGGTTGGGGTGGTTATAGTAGAGTGCCCTCTTTGTGGCCTTAAATCCCCTTTGTTTTGGGCCATTTCTTAGCATGCTTTGACCATGTTCCATGCATGTTCTAGTCTTATTTTGGAATGCCCTAGGACTGTTTTAGGTCATTTTGGTCCTTTGGGGTTTGGTTGTCATAGCTATGGTTTGAACCCCCTTGTTGGCCTCAAGTTTGGAGCCCTATTGCATGTCTTACTTGCATGTTTTGTTTGAGTTGGCATCACTCCTTATGAGATTTCAGAGTTTATTATAATGCCATATTCTCATATTCATCGCATTTCACTCATGCTTGAAGGTTGTGCATTGTGGTCTAAGTAATGGACCAATTAGTAAGCTTGTTTGCTTTGCATTTTTGTTGCCTTCACCCATCATTTTGGCCACTGTTTTGGGATGGGCTGAGGTCTCCCAATTTCGTTTAAGTCCATCTTCGTATATAATTGCATGTTTGACAAGTTACATTCGTGTGTTGTTGCATGTTTGCATTACATCATGTTTGCATGCTTAGTACATTGCATGATATCTAACTAGTTACATCACATAACCTCGTTGTATGCTTGACATGTTCATATTGCATTAGCTTAACTTGCATGTTTAGGTAGCATTACATTGCATTGAGTTAGCATCCTCATATTGCATTAGTTGCACTAGTTGCATTACTTTGCATTGTATAAGGCATGCATGCATTGCATTTCGTTTGGTTTGGGGTGTCAAACCAAACTTAAGGAGTGAGGTGTGTTCGTACTCGAAGTGACGAAACACATCTCACCCCTCGGTCGCCGATGCCCTTGATCTCAACATGATAGGGCGTGAAGCATTCATTTGATTTGTCGCATGCATTTACATTGATTTGCAAACTTGGTACCTTTGGCCATCATGCATTAGAATGCATGATTGGTGGCCCGAGTACCGAAGGCCACACTTCCTTGAGTCCATAGCATGATGGGGAGAGTGGCCGTGCACACATTGCTTTGAAAATTCCATACCATGCATTATCTGTCCACTGCTGCAGCAAAAATAGGATTCTGCAGGAATAAATGATCGGCTGACCACTTTTAGTGCCGACCGACCATCAGAGTCCAGCCAGTGACCCAATTTATGGTCGATGATCACATTTACATGGTCAGTGGTGCTTTTCATTGGCCGGTGGCATTCCAGAATGATCAGGGAATGGTTCAGAGGTGCCTCAAGAATTTTCACATCCCTCAGAGGTGCAAAACAATGCAAACAGAGGCAATAGTGGCATGGTAACGGGTTTCCGAGCAAGGCAAATCGAGCATGCATCATCCACACATTCCGAGGCAGAGCTACGACAGTCTCTTTAGTTTCATACTTAGGCTGTTTTGTAATTAATTTGTTAATTAATTATAAGTGTTGTAATAATTAAGTAGCTAGGATAGTTGATTCATTATTTGGCCTATATTATTCTTTCGGACCCTTCAAGCGAGGGCAATTGTGTAATCAGTGTGTGTGAGTGTATGTATGTCTTCCAACCCGCACTTCTTTCTTCCTTTTATTTACCTGCTTTCAATGGTTAGTATTAGGGCATATTTAAATTAGCATACCTTATGCTATGCATGTATGCATTCATTCATCTGTATTGCATGCACCAGGCTCGGCGCATCATACTAACTGCATTGTATTTCAATTCTAAAGTTGAATACATGTTATCTGTTGCATTTCATATGCCATGTTTAGAATAGCCGAGCCTATCTTAGTTACATTTTGTATGTGTTGCATTAGCCATCTTAACATGAACTAGGACCATGCATTGATTACTAACTAGTTTCTGTTTTAGCTTGGAGTATTCGGTGAGTGTTTATGCTTTAGCATCCTTGCATGCGTGTGAGTGACTGCCATGATAGCATGCTTACCATGTGGCTATGTACTTATGTGATATAACTGTCTGAATGCCTATGGGTGAAGGTTGGACTATCTGAATTGGAACAATTCATTGAATGCGAGTTTTAAGCCCACTTGAGAGTGGCAAAATCATGTTTTCTAAGCCCACTTGAGGGTAGCAAAATCCGCATTTTAGCCTACTTGCAAGTAGCAAACCGCTTTAAAAAAAACAAACACGAAATGTTTTGTTCCAACTCAGGCGATCCAGTCTATACTTGTATGCTGTGCGCATCATATAGTAATTCTAGGCTAATAACCGGAATAAGAACACATAATGTTTTCAAAACTTGATATCATGATTAGTAAAGGCTGATCTTTGATCGGACGAGCGGGGCTGCTCACGAAGTGACCTTCCCCAATTGTACCTAAGTTCCTGAGCCGAGGCAATTTTAGTGATGACGGACACGTGGCCTTAGGCAACGAGTCAGGATTTCCTAAATTCCCCCAAAATAAATATTTAGGTGGCGATTCTGTATCTGGCAAAGCAGTCCATGTTTGGCACTTCTTTCAAAAAATCTGTTTTCAAAAACGATTTGCCGGATTTGGACTCTTTGATGATTCATCGGTCTTGCATTGCACTCTGCGAGATTAGATACAGGACCGTGACATTGAGTCCTGAACTGTGGTGAGCCCAATGAACGAAACAGGGGATTTTCTCCTGGGACATTCGGGGACGTCTACAGTGGCGGCCCTAGATTCAGGGCAAACAAGGCTAAGGGTTAGACGAGGTCGTCCCACTTTAGCCCCTCTTTATTCCTTCAATCCTTCACCTGTTTGACTCTCCTCTCTGCCTCGGCATCTAACTTTGGCTCACACGACTTGGCGGGGACTTTCCAAATTGTACGCGTTTCTCTTCTGCAGCTCACCGATACAAAAAACCACTTTGGTCACCAGTCCTTTACCAACAAAGACAGTCCCACCACCAACCCTCTTCCTGCTATGGTTTGTAAGGTCACCCATGTCTCCTATTGCCCTGACGCCTTGTAGCAAGAGAAAAACTTATCCACCGTCATCATCTCCCCTCCGGTTGCCTGCGGCCACGCGATTGCATAGGCGAACAGAATCTTCCATGCGTTCGGTATAAACTGTCCTGGGGCCACCTCTAGGCGGTTTACCACGTCCACACACTAGCTGTGGAAGAGGTAACCTTAGGCCCCCACATAGTGCCTCTTCATACAATGCGAATTCCATCAGTCGTGCATCTGACGCCCTCTCCTTCGTCGTTGGTAGCCTTAACTCTATGTCAGTCGGAATCTGGTATCCACTACGCAACTCCTCCAGATCCTCTGCCGTTATAGTGGATTTGTCCGCCTTCGTATGCCTGTGGTTTGGTGCCACTTAGCTAATTAGCTACTCCGTCGAGATCATTATCGACCCCAGGGGCCGCGCCGGCCGCTTCGCCCCCCTTTCTACCTGCCTTTCCGCCCTACACTGCTCCGCCAGCTTCACCCCATCATTCTATCCTAACGCATCCACTCCTATGGCTGCCGCTTTGTATTGTGCCATCTCCTTTATATTTCTAACTATTGCTTCAGTTGCAGGGGCAAAAAAATTTACGATATACTAGACGGGTGAATCTTGTGCGATGAAAGAACTTAAGTTTAGAATGTGCTGGTTTTTTGCAATCAAGTACGTAAAACGCACAAGTCCAAAAGCCCAGGGTTTGCTTATTTCCTAAGGATCACGGTTAAAATTTGACAGTTTGAAAATTTGAACAAAAATACAACCCTCACCTTTTCAACATCCCACCTTACCAACCCTTTCACCTCCTACACCCTATTCGTCTTCTTCATCAGCGGCCTTTGTTGTACCACATGTACGGCCACAATCCCTTCCTCGCCCCACTAATTCTCTTTCCTCTTCCCTGTCTATTCCACTTCACATCAGCACGGGCTTTTTTCCACCATTGAGCCCCACGCGCGCATCAATTTTTTCTCGATCCCTTACGCGGTTGGCCCTCTTCACGGTCAGTCATCTCCTTCAGACCACCTCACGGTCGGTCATCACGCTCAATCACCTCATAGTCGGCCTTTCTCACAGTCAGCCATCTCACGCTCAGTCTTCTTTGCTGTCGACTCTCCTCACGGTTGGTCACCTCACTTAGACTACCTCATGGTCGGTCATCATGCTCGATTACCTCACGGTCGACCCTCCTCACGGTCGATTATCTCACGCTCGATCCTCTTCGCGGTTAGCCCTCTTCACAATCGATCACCTTCCTTGGACCACCTCACGGTCGATCATCACGCTCGATCACCTCGTGGTCGGCCCTCCTCACGGTCGATCAACTTGTTCGGTCGGCTCACCTTTCGATTGGTCACCTCGCTCGGTTACCCTCGCAGCTCGCTCCTCATGATCAGTCACCGGGCCTGGAGAACTACCTTCGCCCCAACTACTCCTTTCGTCGGGCTAAAGCTGTACTCAGGATTGGGGGACTACTGATACTGATGGGCTTCCAAGAGGGTCCAGCTCACGGTCTGGACACAAGGCCTAATCCACGGCTTGGATATTAAAGCCCAGTAACCTTAAGAAACCAATAATGGACCAGGACCAATAACATTCAAACACTTATCGGGCTGGGAATCAACCATGGAGGCAAACAAAGATCTACAAAGTTATTGCATCCACACATCAGCCATCGATGAGGTCCTGGTAGCATTAAATGCGACAACCCCTCCACGCCAGAGGATGCAGACTCACCATAAATGATACAAACTAAAATATAGACTTTTTGCCCAACAAGACAGGATGGAAAGGATAATGAAATGATGAGCAAAGGATATAAGGAAGTTTCCGAGATGCCAAAAAGGTTAAGTTCTTCGTTCACTTCTTCTCTCTCTGCACAATCAATCTATCCTATTTGTTACGCTCCAAACCCGCCCCGAGAGGTTTGGTGACGAGACCGGCCAGTAATCCTAGATTACCACAGGCCTTGCCGTACATAACATAAATAAACGGGGCTCGCGGAAGCAAAATAAAGAAACCAATAGTCCAAGGAGCTGTGCATAAATATGAACATATATTACATGCCAAAAACGTTAATTACACACACTATGTTACATAACATGATCCATGACATCACATAAGTACAAGTTACAACATAACAAAAAGACAAAACTCTCTCACGGTCTTCCAGGCCTAGCCCCAGCTCGGAGGCACTCAAAACTCCTGGTTAGGCTTCAAAACGGCGGCTCAGCTCGAGACTCCGCCTAGGCTTGGCTACCTGAATGCTCACCTATAATACATAAATACAAACAATGAGCTAAAGCTCAGCAAGTAACATTTAAGTAAAGGGTTAGTGAACGAATTCCAACATTTCATATTTACGGTCATAAACAGTCAACAGTCATTAATGGCATAATCCACAGAACCTTTCATAACTTTCATAACAGTCTATCCTTTAACAGTCAAACAGTCTACGAGATCTCGTGACTGGCCATGGGCCTTCATCTTCATGCCCTAACCTATGACTGATCAGATCATGAGTCTGCATGTTCATGTCGCTCCCATGACCTAACTATCCATGGACGCCATTTAAGATTTGCAAATAAGGACATTCGTTCACAACTTAAAATCACCTTTCAAACATATCATATCATAACGTATCATTTTGAAACATAAGTCATTATAACATATCTTTACAGAAACATTACTTACAGCGGGTTTCCAATACCGGTTGCACGGTCTTCGAGGCTTGTCCTGCAATTAACATTATGAAACATTCCTTAACATTCATTATTATCATACATTAAATCATTCATGCCTCTCTTTTCTTTCCTTTACTTTAATTCATGTCATTTCATTCATTCATTCTTTACTTCATTTCAGATTCATTACATGCTCATGAGATGCTAAATGATGCAATTAATATAATAGAATCAAGTATATAACTTTCCCAAAATTTCCTGGAAAAAGGCCTTCCCGCTCGAGCGCCACTTTGGCCGCTCGAGCGGACTAAAGAAAATGTCCAAAATTGCTGGAAGGGTGTTTTCTGCGCTCGAGCGTACTTCCCTCCGCTCGAGCGGACAAAGCAAAACTCCGAATCTCTAGTTCTTCTTCCCTCTTTCAAACTCCAATCTCTTCTTTACAAAATCAACTTCTAATACATGAAATACACCCTCTCAAACACTTGATTAACACTTTAATTAACCCATTACATCTTCATTCAAAACTCAAATATATCATATAGAAGATCAAACCCATGAACATGTACATAAAAGCTTCATTTTCAACTTCCATGGAGGTTTTAAGGTAGGACCTCCTTAATACACCAAATATAACATGAGTCATAACATATGTGCTCAAATTCAACATAACTTCTCTTTCCTTTTCATTTACTTGTCATGAGATCACGAAAAATACAACCTTTATTCAAGAAATTAGGAGAAATTCTTACCTTAGGTCTTTAGTTTGTAGAAGATTCAACTTGATTTCCCCCTTGGTCCCTCCCTTTCTCACGATTCTCTCTCTTTCTCTCCCTTTCCAGATTTTTCTCTTCTTTCATTGAGTCAATGAGTCAAAAGTTAACATCCTTATCTTATATACATCAATAAACCATTTGGTCAAAAGCATTTAAGCCAAACAAGGCCCTTGCTCCTTAATCTCACATATAAATATAGTTGTACCAAGCTTGCAAGCCCAAACAAGACTTAGCGAATCAGATAATTTTCAGTCTTCAATTTAATTTCTGAAATCGTTCTAAAAATTCCCGGTATCACGTAAATGTATTCAATTTCATTTTCTGTACCCATTACGGTCATCAATTTCAATCCCAAAGTCGTAGTCTCAACAGATAATTTTCCAATTAAAACAGGTAGTCTTCCAGTAAATCATACTAACACATAATTAATTACTAATAATCACATCATGCAGTTCCGGGTCGTTACACTATTCTAACTCGATCGTCAGAGGGTTCACTAAGTGATTACCTCCTCCTTTGGACCTTTTTGTAGGCACATTCTATGGGCTCCAAGACCGACAAAGCCGTTAGAAGTGTGGATCAGTTCGACCCATTTTCTGTTAGAATTACAACCTTATCAGCGTACATTTATCAAAAGGTTGTAATTTTTACATGAGTGACCATAACCAATTATCACAAATATATTATCTAAAATCACATGAGTAATTTGTATTTTAAGTAAATTTAAAGGGGATATGTTAGTAATTTATCCTAAAAATTATGAATATTTTATATTTTTTTGTCAAACTAGTTTTAATGAAAAAAAATAGTTAAAAATAGTTTGATAAACAAATTTAAATTATTATTTTAAAGAATTTTAATTTATATATTTTAAAATTAGTCTCATTTTGAAGATATCATCAATATTTTTTTTAATGGTACTAATTTTATAAAAATAAAACGTATATTATTTATTTATTATAAATTATTATTTTTATTTATATTGTTTTAATTTATATATTTTATATTAGGATTATTTTGGGAACTAATTATTTTAATTGATTTTTTTACTTTTTTACAAAAAAAAACTTGTAGTAAAATAGAGAAAATAATTAACTTTTTGTAGTTTTTTTTTTTTACCTTTTTTGCTAAAATAGTTTATTACCAAACTTGCCTTTAATCTCATTTTAAGGATATCGTTCATATTTTTTTAAAGATATCAATTTTATAAAAATTAAATTTATATATTAAAAAGGGTTCTTCTATAGTGTGCACCACTTTAGGGGTGTATATCATATGCATTCTTACTATAAAATGTAATTTCATTACAAAATGACGTAATAAAAAATGTCGTAAATAAAGTCACAAACTTTTGTAACATTAACCATAAAACTATGGATATTTTGTTGCGTTAATTTGTGATAAAATTATGCATTTTATGATTAATGTTACAAATAACATTTTCCTATTAAAAATTATATGCATTTATTAAAAAAATAAAGGGCGAATTATATTAACAGGTCTTGTAATTTGAAACTTGTGTCACTTTGATCTATGACTTTTTAATTGTGATATATTTGACCCTGAATTTTAAATATTATTTCAAATAAGGACAATCAAATATATTTCATTTGTAAACGATCAATTTCAAGGGTAAACTCGTCATACAACTTATTTTTACTAGTTAACTTGTATGTTAATTGCGGTCTCGTTTGACAACATTACTTTTTAATTTAAAAGTCAAAAAGTTACTTAAAAAATCAAAAAGCTAATAATCTATACTAAAAAATCAAAGATTTCATTTTCTTCATATTTTTTGCACATCTTTTCGTAAAAAATTAAAAAGTCATCCAAAACATACTAGTTTTTTTACCTTATATTTTAGCCAAAAAATCAAAAAGTTACTAAAATAACCTGTTCCCAAACGAGGCCTGAAATGTAATAGTTTTTTTTTTTAATGAATAATGTTGAAACTTTTTTATTTATAAAGTTCTATTTGGTTTGGTTTTCAGAATCTATTTTCAGATTTTTTTTTCTTCTAAAAAATTGGTTGTTTGGGATGTTCTAAATAAGTGTACTTTTTATTTTTTTACGAAAATGTGTGCAGAAAAGTAGAGAGGTGATGTGATGAAAAAAAGATAAAAAGATGGATTATATAGAGGATGCCAAACCACCATGGTGAAGAAAAATTAAAAACACATCATCCTTTTTATATAATTTTATCTTTTGAGAGGGTAGAAATGATTTTTTAAAATATATATTTTTTGATATTTATTTTTTTTAAATTAGTTTCTATTTTTTCAAAAGTCACACATGGCAACAACTTTGATGTCATTATTAAACCAATCTATTAAATCAAAAAATTCAAAACTAAAAACATTTCATATATCAAACATATCGATTACATATTAAAATCCTAATAATTATCCATTACATAATAATCATACAAAATTATCTACTAATAACAAATACAATCGTCTATTACATTATAACCATCTAAAAAATAAACAAAAAACAATCACCTATTATATGATCATCATTAAAACACAAATGAAAAATTAATTTGGTAAAAAATAAAAAAGTAAAAGATTTATTATTTTTATATAATTTTATTTTTGGTGAGTACAAATAATTTTTAAAAATTTAAAAATATTTTTTTAATATTTATTTTTATCAAACTAGTTTATATTTTATCAAATTAATAACTTTATCTTCGAAATAGAGTAATAATATTTTCATTTTTTTTTTATTTCAAACGACATTCAAAATTTAAGGTCAAATATATTATAATTAAAATGTCAAATATTAAAGTGATATAATCTCCAAATCACAAGATTCTTAAGTCTTGCTTGGCATAACCTATTTTAGTCCATCTTTTTATTTTTTTTGGTCATATCAATCAACATTTTTTCTCTACTTTTCTATATATCTTTTTATAAAAAGTCAAAAAATACACTTATTTAAGACATCTCAAATCACTCCTTAGTATAATTTGCCTAAAAATAAAAATAAAAATAAAAAACAGAAGAGGGGAGAGAGACCGTGAGAGTGAGAGTGAGAGAAAAAAAGGGGAGAGAGAGTGAGGGTGGACAAGACAAGACAAAAAAGAAAGACAGAGGAGAGGAGAGAGTGAGCATGGAAGAGTTTGAACTTTTCAACTTTAAACAAAAGGGAAATGATACAAGGGGGCATTTTCCTAAATAAGTTAAAATATTAATTCAAATTCTCAAATTAAGTATAGTTTTAAAAGAATTTTTAAAATAGATTAAAACGTGATTCACAATCTTGCTTTTAACGTGTGTTTGTCTGTCTCGTGTGAAAATTAGGAAGTCTTAAAAGCGTGGTTACAAAACGCTATTTTGATTAAAAAAGCGCGGTTATAAAAGGCGCTTTTAATTTTTTTTTTCCCTCTGAAATCGCTGTTCTAAACCACGCTTTTATCCAAAAAAAAAAGTTCTTCTGAACCACGCTTTTATCCAATAAAATTTTTCGTCTGAAGTCGCTATTCTGAACCATGCTTTTACAAAAAAAAAAATCTTCTAAAATCGCTATTCTGAACCACGTTTTTTGGCAAAATTTTTTTTCATTAAGTGAAATCGCGGTTCACAACCACACTTTTAAAACTTATATATAATCTCCCCAGTCCCGCGTTTTGCATTCACGCTTGTTACAGTTTCACTCTCTCGCTCCCTGCTGTCTCTCTCTCGCTCTTGCTACTCTCTCTCTCTCTCGCTCTTACTGCTCTCTCTCTGTCTCTGTGCTCGAGCTCCCTCTGCTTCTCAGTACTGTCGGTACCTCTCTCTCGTTGCTATGGCTTCTATCATCTACTTTAATGCATTTTTTTGTGTTTGTAAAAATGTGAATAAATTAGGGTTAGGGTTCATGAATGTGGGTATAATGTTGATAGAATAGGGTTCATGAATCTGAAAATGTTGTGAAATCAGAAATAATAAATTAGGGTTAGGGTTTATATTTGTGAAATCTGTTTAGAAATCTGTTGAATGTGAAATCTTAAATCTTAAATTAGGGTTAGGGTTAGGGTTTATATTTGTGAAATCTATTTAGAAATCAGTTGAATGTGAATGTTGAATGGTTTATATTTATCTTAAATCTGTTTATAATTGTGAAATCTGTTGAATGTGAAATCTTAAATCTTAAATTAGGGTTAGGGTTAGGGTTTATATTTGTGAAATCTGTTTAGAAATCTATTAAATGTGAATGTTGAATGGTTTATATTTATCTTAAATCTGTTTATAATTGTGAAATCTGTTGAATGTTGAATCTGTTTAGAAAAATTTAAATATTATGTTTGAAATGAGAAAATGAGGGTTATGATTTTCTATTGAATGTGAAATCAGAAATGAGGGTTTTGGTTTTGAATTAGGGTTTTGAATTGATAAATGTGAAATCATTTTTCAATTAGGGTTAGGGTTTTAAATTGTGAAATCAGAAATGAGGGTTATGGTTTCAGAAATTAGGGTTTAAGAAATTTATGATAAGTTAAATTTTTTTAATAATGTTATATGATTTTTTTTAGGAACAAATAATTTTTACATAATCAATAAATAATTATCTATAATAATAATAATTTTGCTTGTATATTATTATCGTAACTAACTTTATAATTTATTGGAAAAAAAATGGCAAAACACAAGAAAATCTAATTTTATCTATATAAAAATTATCTATAATTAAAATTTCAAAATTTTCTATCCCTTTCTTTCAAAATTTCGAAATTATTATTTTTTTTTCTTTCACTTTCACTTTCACTTTCCATAAATTTTTCTTTTTAATCAAAACATATTTAAGAAATAATCATGCCATTCCCTTTTATTTTCATTCCAATAAATTAATCACAGTCTAACAATATTTACGATATATTAAAAAAAAAATAGAATCATATAATATATATCAGTGTCATACAAAATTGAATTACAAGAAACTATGTTTAAAGTCTAGTACTAATTATCCCGAGTCCATAGATCCAACTGATCATTAAATCATTTTTTCTTTCTCTATTATGGAAAGTATAAGGAGATGTTTGGCATAAAAGAAAAGCAAGCTCAGTTAAAAGAAAATGAGGAGAAAATTAAGGGAAATGGGAGAAAATTTTCAGTTGTGAGAGGGTGGCCGTGTCCTTCGCTGCGAATAGTCTGAGTGAAACCCAAGATGGTCGTCGACGACGTTCTTGTGATTGTGAATTACAAATATATTTTATAGGGTTTTCAATTGTGAAATCAGAAATTATGGTTATGGTTTCAGGAATTTGGGTTTTGAATTTTGAATCTTGTCTATATTTATTGCATTGTGAATTGTGAATCCTATCTATTTTTTTACAAATTAGGTTTTTGAATTTTGAATTGTGAATCCTGTCTATATTTTTTGAATTGAAAATATAATTTCTGATTGCTTCTTAGTCCTGTCGATATGGTTAAATCTTGTTATTCTTTCGCTTATTTCTTCAGCTTCATCATTAGGCCACTATAACTAGTAGAAACAATTTTTTGGGTTGTTTTAGGAAATAAGTTAAAAGCTAATTTTTTGTATTTTATAATTTTATTTTTTTTTGGAAAAATGTGTAAAAAAAATACTGAAAATGCCTTTTTACCTCTTTCCCAAAAAATTACCAAAACATTAGAAGTCAAAAAATTTGATATAAATAAATGAATTTTTAGAAGTGATCCACAAAAAAATTGATATAAACATTAAAGGTCAAAAAATTTGATCCACAAAAAATTAGAAGTAAAAAAATTACTTTTTACCTCTTTGCCAAAAGAGGCCTTTCAAGTCGTCATGGAAAATGCTATTATCAAAACATTTGATATAAAAAAAAAAAAAAAAAATTGTTCAAGAATTATGTTTGAAAAAATTAAAATATTTGATTTATAAAATGAGTCATTCTCGATAATTTTTACCCACTTGAATTATCCAATTGACTTATTCTCTATGCGCCTGCATTATGTTTATTCAATTAAGTTTTAACTTTTTATGATAGTCGGATGTCTGAATCATTTTACGTATTTATCGACTAATCTTACAATCCACACCAAACGTCCCTTCTACGTAGATCCGACAAATCTCAATTAATACATATAAACATGACACATACTGAGAGTTCAACTTGAGATCTGAAAGGAGCATACCTAATTTTTAACACATAATAACAGCTCATTAATATTAATGAAACTCAAGTTTGACTCAATTCAGGTCGATAATTTTTTTGTTATGTTTTTTATATTGTTTAAAATTATGAGAGCTCATTAATTTTTTATTTATGTTATTTCTTACGTTATTTTCCTAAGTTATTTCCTACGTTATTTCGTATGAGATTATTTCCCTAAGTTAGGGAATAATCTCATAGGAAATAACCTACCAAATAACTTTGTCATTAAGGTCCCTATTGACAGAAGCTTGAGCAAATAAAAGTAACTTCGCTTTAATTGTCCATAAATCTCATTAATTGGACCACCAGTTTTAAAAAATTACGTGAACAATGTTTGAAATAAAAATTAAGAACAAGTCATACAAAATCAGTCGAGTTATTTCAACTGAATGAAAAAAATAATAATTTCATAGAAAAAGTTACACTATGATTTAAGATTTTTGTATGACTTGTCCAATTTTGTCCAATCGCACTGAATAAATACAATACTTGATACAAATTATACTATAAAATTATATGAACAGAAAAATAAAAGAAGAATCTTCATAATGTCTTCATATTCAAAATTATTGATATATGTGTCTAGTTTATCGAAATACTAATGTCTGAATAGATCAAGATTTATCAAAATATCCTGAAAATAAGTGTTTTTTAAATTGTTACCATTTACATGCATACGATTAAATCATTGCCCAAATTAGGGGCTTTTCCAAAATTAAGGCAAAATAGTAATTTATTTCCCAAAGTAGGCATAGTTTGAACAGAATTCCTAAACTAAGCTAAAACGCGGATACAAACCACGCTTTCACCGTTTTTGTGGCCCTTCCGCGGACAATTTGTAAAATCTTAAAAGCGTGGTACAAGCCACGCTTTTAATTAACAATACGTGGTTACAAATCACGCTTTTAAGGAAATTTTATTTATACATAAATTTTTAAGTAATTATTTTTTTAAAGTAAATTTGATTAAGGAAATTTGATTTATACATAACCATGCTTTTGTTAAGTAATTCTTTCTATCTTCAGAAAACGTGGTTGCAAACTACGGTTTGACTGTTGACCCGTGGATGATAACTACTTCTAAGCAAAATGTAAAAATTCAACAAAAAATTCAAAATCAGCACTCATTCTTGTTTCTCACAGACACTCACAAACACTCTCTCTATCCCTCTCTCTGACACACACACCCATAACACTCACACTCACATCAAACATATATAATTTTTAATATATATATATATATATATTTTATTTTGTAAAATTCAGACCAATATTAAATATATATATATAATAATTGATAATAGCAAATAATAATCAACTATATAAAATGATTTTTTTTTACTTTAATTCTTAAAATGTAATTTTTTTTATTTAGGTAAATTACACTGACACCCCTGAGGTTTATGTTTATGGCAGTTATTCCCCCACCTTTGAAAAAAAAAATTCATTGGAAAAATAAATTATTTCAAAAGAAAAATTAAATTAAAAAAAAATTAATTGTTCTGAATTTTATAAAATAAAATTTATATATATTAAAAATTATATATGTTTGATGTGAGTGTAAGTGTTGTGGGTGTGTGTGTCAGAGAGAGAGATAGAGAGAGTGAGTGTGAGTGTTTGTGACAAAAAAGAATGAGTGCTGGTTTTGAATTTTTGTTCAAAATGTGTTTTGAAAACACGTTTTTACATATTTTACTTACAAGCATAGTCACGAATATGTATAAATCAAATTTCTTTATGTATAAATCAAGTTTACCAACACTTTATAATTTATATAAAGTCACAACCTACACTCATAATTTATGTAATGATTAGAAATTTAAGTAAATTAGAAATATTGTTACTTTGATATAGGTTGTTACTTTGATGTAAAGTTAGGTTTACCTACACTCATAAGTTTACCTACCTCATAAGATTGTTGGATTTTCCTACACTCATAAGTTGACCTACACTCAAAGTAACAAGATTAACAACTTACACTCATAAGTTAATGTAAATTACTTAGATTTATAATTTATCAATTACCTAAATCAACTTACATCAATTATATTTATTTAATGATTACAAATGTTGTTACTTTATAATTTATAATCATTTTTAACTCATATGTTAATTTTGTATGTGTTGTAAGATTTGTTTATTAAAAAGCTAAAAAATCGAAAGCATTATTATTATTTTAACTCATATTTTAATTAAAAAATCAATAATGATTGTTGGATTACAATTGCTAATTACTTAAATAAAGTTTTCGCGTCACAAGTAATTGTAATTGAATGAGTTAAATTTGATATAATTCTTTCACAAGTACAAGCAGATAAAAGTATATTGTTGCTATTTTAATGTTTTTTGTCTTAATTGAAGCAAGTATATGGAGACTGTTCCAATTATTTTCTACTGGGGGGAAACATAATTCGGGATCCCGATGAAGGCGTCTCATATGATGCTGAGCCAAAAGGGATATATGCGGTGTAAATTGGCACCACGCTTAGCAATTTGGAGGAGATGTTTATGTCAAAGGTGGCAAGTTACGGGGAAACTGTCCGATTGACCTTCAAATGCAGATATCCTTATCGCCAGTGGCAAACACACAGCAAATACAAGATATTACCGATCAATGATGATGAGGCGTTGAACACCGTATTAAGTATCGGTGCAAGTTTTTAAGCACCAAATTGTTTGGAAGTCTACATTGATAAAGAGGTTGTACACAATATCCCGAACATGACACAGATGGATTCTCGTCCGTTCACTACATTGCTGATGCATGGGATTGACACAACAGCGTTTCAGTCTCCTATGTATGAATCAGATCAATGTTATCCAATGGGCTACACACAACAGTCATTTGAGGGCCATGGTGTAGAATCAAGTTCACGTGGTGGATATGATTATGAATTTGACAATAACAGACAAGATGTGCCCACATGCAGCCATCATACCACTCCGGTTAAAGTTGCTGGTAATATGGCAGAAGCAGTGAACAATGTGCGGTTCTTGTCGATGACATGTACGGTCCTGATGTCGCCCTAAACGATGATGACAATGAAATGTGTGATGAAGAAAATTTATTGGGCGGATCAGATGATGATGATGATGATGATGATGAAGAAGATGACGCCTAGGCTCCCGTTGACCCTGAAAATGCCCCTATTCCACCTAGAGTTGAAATCTCTTTCTATGACAACATTCACATGGGTGGTGATTTTGAAATTACTACTCGTGATGTCATTCCCCGTAACCGGATCTGGAGCGCTGAAAATCCAGAGTTTGACAGAGGAATGGTTTTTGTTGATAAGAAGCAACTTCTACATGCTGTGAAATTGTACCATGCAACAAATAATCGAGAGTATAAGGTCGTAACCTCCAAGCGAGACCTTTGGGTGTCTGCTTGCAAGCACGACTGCAGTTGGTGGTTGCGTGTATCTTTTAGTAGGAAACATGGTCTTTTTGAAATAAAGCAGTACAAGGGTCCTCACCATTGTTTATACCCACGAATGAACAGGGACCACACTAATATTAGCTCCAGTTACATTGCTTCTCGTATTTTGGGACAAGTTACGGTTAGTATAAAAAATAAATGTTTACATATATATACATATTTGTTTGTTTATAGTGTTCACACCCAGATAATCCAACTCATATTTGATTGTCGTATGCAGAATGAACTTGATATGCCAATTAAAAATGTCATCAAAGATATAAAAAAAACCATGAACTATAGTATATCATACAAGAAGGCGTGACATGCAAGGGCAAAGGCAATTAAAATGGTATTCGGTGATTGAGATGAATCATATAGGCAGTTGCCTAAATTCATGCATGCATTACAGACATCTAATCCTGGCACTATCGTGACATGGAAGCATAGATATACCGAGCATACAACCATTATGCCCGTTTTCCACTTTGTTTTCTGGTCTTTCAAACCCGTCATCGATGGCTTTAGATATTGTAGGCCTGTTATAACTATAGATGGTACATTCTTATACGGTAAATACACTGGTGTGTTGCTTGTAGCAACGATTGTCACTGCCAATGGCAAAATATTACCGCTTGCATTATTTGTTGTCGGAGGAGAGTTTGGAGTCTTGGTCGTTCTTCATTCAAAATATCAAGGAACATATTGTCATAGACCGACAGGGAGTGACTTTGATATCTGATCGAGCTGAGAGTATTTTAGCTGCTGTGAGGCGGCATTGGCTGAATCCCTCGCTCCAATTTGTTGGATATCATCAAGACCGCCTTGACATGTTCTGATAACTTTAACACACATTTCAAAAATAAGGAGCTCAAACAACTTCTATGGAAAGCAGGGAGTGCTGATCAACGACGAAAGTGTAATGTGTACTTAGATCAGATACAGGCTATTAACCAAGAAGCCATCAATTGGGTCCACAAGATGAATCCTGAGGACTGGGCCCTTGCATATGACGGTGGATATCGCTGGGGGGTATTGACCAGTAATGATGCAGAGTGTTTCAACAGCGTCTTGAAAGGTGCAAGGAACTTACCCATCTCAGCTATGGTTGAATTTACATTTCGACGGCTCGTCAAATATTTTGACGAGATGGAAGCCCAAGCTGAAACAGATGTACGCAATGAGTTCCAATACCCTAGAGAGATGCAAAAAACTACCGAGGAGGGTATCGCAAGGAGAAATACTTTCCAGTTGATATCGTATGACAGGTTAGTTTGTAATGTGAAAAAATTGTTATTATTATGTTGTTAAGTTAATTACACCTAAAAACATGAACTTGATTAGTTTGTATCAATATTGTCTTATAGGCCCCGCCGTGTATTTGAAGTGCAAACATCTTTTCGCCGTGGACGAGGTCGCAATAGATAGATTGTGCGGATGAATCAACCCACGTACAGTTGTGGGAAATATGAGATAAGACACTATCCATGTTCCCATATGCTCGCTGTAATGTCTGAATGCGGTGACAATTCATTCCAGTACGTTGATCCAGTATATAGGCTTCCTGTATACATGAGGGTTTGTGAAACTAAATTCAATCCAATACCGCATCAAGATTATTGGAATGATCCGCAGTGGGCCTTAATGCCTAATGAACTTCATCTGCGAGAAGTAAAACGGGGTCGTACATCTGTGGCTCGTATTCCGAATGAGATAGATATATCAGACAGACGTTTGACAGCTCGTTGCAGTGAGTGCCACCAGACAGGTCATGACAGGCGAATATGTCCGGCGCGACTTGGTCGATAAAGACTATGTAATACTTACATGTTGTAATATATCATTTTGAAATTCTTTATTTGTAATAGATCATTTAATTATGTATTTTTAAATTCTTTATTTGTAAACGGGGTCGTACATTTAAAATGTGTATTACAAAATGTGTACTTGATTCAAAATGTGTAATGCAAAATTGAAAATGTGTATAATTTATTCAAACTTGTATAATTTATTGAAAATGTATACTAGTTTTTAACTGTGTACTTGATTCGAAATGTGTATTACAAGATTCTATACTTAATCACGTAGTTCTTCTACCATTTCAAAATTTCATATTTTTGAATAAATTTAATATCGAATACTGCAATCATTGTTCACATTTTATAATTTAAAAAATTTACAAATTTTAAAAAAATTAACCTATTATAAATTAAAATTTTAAAAATTGAAATGCTACAGTCATTGTTCACAATTACAAATTTTATATGTAATTTGCAAAATTTATAATTTATTCAAACTTTTAGCATTACAAAATTAATATTTAAGTTTTGTCAAATATGCCATAAATGTAATCATTAATTTCGAATTGCTTCCGTGTAAGTGGCACATAAATTTTTCTTTTCTCGAACCCATAAGATTTATTTCATTGTATTTTAAATCGTTAAGTACAAAATCAATAATTACAGTTTTTCTGTTATTATGTTATGATTAAATGAGATTTTGATATGGATGATCTAATATTTCAGTTGTACAGGTTTCATGGCACATGTTCCTGAGGAGGTTCCACTATTCAGACAGGCACATCGGGCTGACAGTATGTGGTACCGTCCGGTATGCAATAACGTTTGTTGGACTTTACGCTTACAATTAAAATACATTGCATTTTGTTGTATATTTCGTGATAATGCTATTATTTAAACTGGTCATTCTGTTGTGCAGGATGAGGCACGCACCGTGTTAATATGCCGTCGGGCAGATGCTGGATTGTAGGAGCATCCGTTGGACCATAGAGTCTTGCAGTATCTATTATGCGCGGGATTCTATGGTGTGTATCGTATCGGGCACATTCGATTGGACCACGCACTCATCATTGCTCTCGTCGAGAGATGGCGCACAGAGACTCATACATTCCATTTCCCGATCGGGGAGGCCACCGTCACGTTGCAGGATGTATCTGTCCTATATGGTCTTCAGATTGATGGCCGAGCAGTTACTGGAGTTGACCCATCTTTCGCGACGGAGCAGTGGATAGCCCTATATAGGCATGCAAACGAGCCGAGTCGAGCCGAGTTTTACAATATTCGGGCTCGGCTCGACTAATTTATAAGGTGTTCGAGCTCGGCTCGAGCTCGAAACGAGCTACAAAATCTCAGCTCGAGCTCGGCTCGTCAAAAAATTATAGAACTCGGGCTCGGCTCGTGATGGCTCGTTAAGCCAAGTGAGAACCAAGGTGAAGAGCAAGCTAACCCCTCTGCACTTATATAAATGTTTATTCACCTTAAAATGCATTTTCCAATCGATGTGGGACTTCTCCAACAAAGGCACTTTCTATCATCTCTTTGAATCCCACATCGCTCAAAGAGTGAGCAGCTTTGTGTGCGTTTTGCCTATAAAAGTGGTGTGAATTGTTGACAGTCAACAAAGAAAAACAGAGTCCCACATCGCTCAAGAGAAGTAGCTTTGTGTGCGTTTTGCCTATAAAAGTGGTGTGAATTGTTGACAGTCAACAAAGAAAGGCAGAGCCAAGCCTTCAATGCTTTTGTATTAAAATAATAATAAGCAACATTGGTGGACCAACCAATTAAAATATTTGAATTTAATAAATATAATATAATATAGTAGTATTTTATTATAATATATAATATATATACAATATATATATATATATTTTTGAAGTATATAAATAAAAAATTAATATTTATATTTATTTTTTTGGGCTCGCGAGCTTATTCGAGCCGAGCAATACTAAGCTCGAGCTCGGCTCGTTTATTAATCGAGCTTGGAATTTAAGCTCGAGCTCGGCTCGTTTATTAATCGAGCCGAGTTCGAACGAGCCTTAACGAGCCGAACACGAGTTTGTTCATGAACAACTCGGTTCGTTTGCAGCCCTAGCCCTATATGCTGAGCTATTCGGAGTAGCACCTACACCAGTGATTCTGAGCAGTAGGCGAGGATGAGGTGGGCTGCCAGCGGTTTGCTCATCTTCCAGATCATGCTCCAGATGAGTTGGTACAGCAGCATACCTGAGCATATATTCTGTGGCTTATTGGGGGGGTACTTCTCCCTGATAAGTCATAGAACCTGCTCAAGCTGATGGACTTGCCATTGCTGAGAGACATTGAGGAGATTGGGCAGTACATCTGGGGTAGCGCGGCTTTGGCATGGTTGTATAGGATGCTATGTCAAGCAGCTCAGGTGGGTACGAGGGAGATTGGAGGACCACTTGTGTTGTTACAGGTTAATAAAAATTTTATTACATGTCAATTTATATTGTATGCCATATATCAGTATTGTAATTGTATTCAAACTATTGCAGATTTGGGCATGGGAGAGATTGATTCGCATTGCCCCGTCTAGGCGGCAACTGGTTGGTCCTTGTGAGCTTCCTATGGGTGAGGGGGACATGCAGTTGTCCACCGGACCGCGAGGTAGCCGGTGGAGGGTTGACATGGGCCACGAGGTCGTCTCGACTCACGTAGTGGTAGTTTATAGAGACCAGCTGGACCGGATGATCGAGGGCGAGGTATGAAATATTTTGATTGCCTTTTGGTTGTCTTCTTAATTGTACATGTTTTGAGTTCACGTCATTGTAGTTTATCTGGCAGCCTTACGCTGGGGTCCTCGGTACGCTCCCCGACAACTGCCGACTGGGTCAGGAGATATGGATGGCGAGAATGCCACTTATTTGTTTTGACGTGGTTGAGTGGCATCTCCCCCATCGTGTCCTCCGACAGTTTGGAGTGGCGATTCTTGCTCGAATCGAGTGGCGTTCTTGATAGGCGTGGCCGAGCTGGCACTGACTAGCATCTGTTTATATGCCATATATACGATTGTGGGATGCCTGCCGGGACAGTATTGTACAGGCTGACTACAGCGATGAGGTGATCCTCTCTTCCGACCCTTATTTGTTGTGGTATTGGCGACATACACATCTACTAGTCGGGAATCCGAGCCACATGTCCGAATCTGGATATCAGGGAGTTGGGCCTTATCTTGAGGCATTGGTGAGTATCATATTATGTGTCAGATAATTAGTAAAATCATACTTGATTTACTTTCAGTCAACTGTAGCCTAATAATACGTCTGAATGTTTGTTCAGGTGGCTGGAGCTGGGAGGTCGTTTCACTTGGTTGAGAACGCCCATTTGAGACGTGATGGACAGCATGCCTTGCAGGTCGTTGCAGAGATCCGGGAGTTATTGTACCAGGCATTTCAGGTTGCCCATCGGGGAGATCGTTTGCATTACGGCCACTACAGTGTATATACTTCACTCGAACGCCGACACATCGCCGCCCACGCTAACGCCTTCCACTTCAAATACCGCCACATCACGCCGACATCACCCCACCACATACTACCCCATACATATCTGCAGATTCCTTCGACGTACTTCCTACGCAGCATACTGGGATACCTTATGTGCCTGACCTTGATTGGACACCGCCCCGATACATGCATGACGTTGTTACCCTACCTACCCAGTTACGACCACCAAACTGTTCGACCGCGACCATGAGTACACATGATGCAGTTCTCACTGACATCTCCCACGTTGACGTTGAGGCCCATATTGAGTCCCCCCCCAGAGCGCACAGGAGAAGCCGAGGTTTTGTTCGTGGCGGACGTCGCGGCCGAGGTCGGGGTGCGGGCAGAGGCAGAGGTCGAGGTCCAACTGCAGATCGTGATACAGTTGCACCAGATTATGGAGTTTCACAGCTCACAGCAGTATCCGATCTTCGGCCACAGACAGGATCAAGGGCAGCACATGCAGTAGAGGGGGGGTCATACTCACAGGCTCCACAGGATACGCATTTACGATTGGAGGAGCCAGATATTCAGAGAGTCTACCGCAGGAGACCGAGAAGGGAGGTCCACGGTCGGGGTTGTGGGACTGAGGGCAGGTTAGGGCATTAGCGGGTGTGATATGGAGTGTATAGTTTATTTTATTTATAGTTTTTGTAAATCAAACTTATACAAATGATGTAAATGTGTCATACTTATTTATTCCAAAAATATAATTTTACAATTTTTTATTCTTACTTGTTTTGATGATTTCCATAAAAATGAAAAGGAAAACAAAAAAAAAGGGATAAGAATTGATAGGATTTTATTAACGAGGGAGATTGGAGGACCACTTGTGTTGCTATAGGTTAGTAAAAATTGTATACAAAAAAAATCTGGGAAAAAAATGTAAACATTGCATAATGGATAGTTGTCACGACCCAAACCCGGCCCTATGGGTTTAGCATCAGAATCGCCAAGAATCCGAGATTACCGATGGTCTGATAAAAAGCGAGTTCGAGAACTGGCGGAAGCCAATACAGTAAATAAATAATGTCCATTGAGCTGTGACAGTCTGTATGCCAAAAAGATTTTTCATGCATTCACACGTGTAGAACAGTACAGTCTAAACAAAATTTACAGTCACACAGTGCAGGGACCTAATCCCTAATAACAGTACAATAAAGCAGATGACAGTCTATACAAAACAAAGGAGACAAGATCTGAAGGAAATGCTAAAACACCCCTAAGCCTAAGCATGGCAACTCGGAACCTCGCAGTGAGGCACATAGGCTGGCTTAACAAAACTGGAATCTAACCCACGTTCCTAGCTCTAATCTGGTGGCTGAGCACCTACATATATATATAAACAGTGAGCTAAAGCCCAGTGAATAACATAATGCGTAAAGAGGTTAAGAATGAAATGTCCTTACGGTAATGAAAACAGTTCATTAAACAGTATTTCAGTCTTTCAATCAGAACAATTATTCAGTCATATGTGGTACATCCATTAGCATAGCAGTAAACAGTAGGTCTTAAAGACCGAACAGTAATGATGGCCATCAATCGATGCGATAATGGTTCCACGAGGAACCGACAGAGATCTCTAATGCTTGAATAAAGAAACAGAGGTGCTAAGGATGCCATAGTACAGTTCGGAAATAAAGGACATACATTTATTCAAGAATAATACCATTCAAGAAATGATTCGATTCCCAAGATTCGAAAGATAATCATTTTTAACATATCTTTACACAATTGTTACTCACAGAGTTTGGGCTACAGTACGCTAGAGCGTGTCTCCCCAGTCGCCAACCCTACACAGTTCATAGGTTGAACACACACTAAGCTACATAGTTGGGAAATATCATAACTTAATCCCTAATATGCCTTGGTGTGTTCTACATCTATATCCTCATCAAGATGCCTTAAACTAGGCCTAAGAATGCCTAGAATGGGATGAGGATGCAAAAATACAATTAGAAAACATTTTGCAAAGTTTGCTGAAAATAGGAGCCTCGCTCGAGCGAGCATTCCTTCGCTCGAGCGAAGCCTAAAATCAAAGGCTTCGCCGGCGAAAATCCTTCGCCGAGCGTCTCACAAAAACAAGAAAAATCTTGGATGCTGCAATTTTATGCTCGAGCCACCAATCCTACGCTCGAGTGAAGAATCCTTCGCTCGAGCGAAGAAGCCAAATTCTGGAATTTCCAAATTTGTCTCTTAAGCTCAAACCAAGCATTCTTTCACTCAAAACTCGACCTCTTGGGCCCAAATTCTGGAAAACACATCTAAATTCATTGTATAACAAGTTACAAAGCTCAATTTGTGAATTCAAGCCCCAAAGGTGAGTCAATTAAAACCATTTTTCAAACCCATTTTTCATGAACATGGAGAATATGCAACATGCATGGATTCAAACCAAATTCAACCTTCAAAGTTTGTCCAAATGGACTCATTTCTTCAAGAACATGATGAATTCATGGACTCAAGCCTAATTATGAACATGCATGTACAATTTTACCATAAATTCAACTCAAACTCATCAATTCAACCATGCATGCATGAGTTAGACTCTATATCAACACTTTTGAACCAATTTATGTCTTAACTCTACAATGGAGCATGAAATATGCAAGACTTAGCTCAAGGACAACAATAAGAAGATGAATTTCTTACCTAGAGTTTCAATTTCAAGGTGTGGAAGCTAAATTTGCAACCTATGTTGCAATTCCTCCAATTACTAAGCAATTTACAAGCAACAATGAGATGAAATCAATTCCCCAAATTCTCCTCTCTCTATAAATTCGGTTGAACTCTCAAATTGGCTGAGGAAGAGGTTTGTTTCAAGTGTAATGAGGCCCCACAAATTATTAAACAAAGGCCCACTAGATGGCAAAGGTGTAAATAAGGCCACTTATGTGTTTAGCTTATTTTAATCTAATTTAGTCATACCTAATCACATTTTAGATAAATATACCATTAAATCACAAAAATTCCACTGATCATGAAACACCAAACAATTTTCAGTTCGGCCACCGATAAGGCCTTCAATTTGTAGTTTAAACATAAAAACACGAACAGATAATCAAATAATCGAAAAGATAAAAATGCAATTCAATAAACATGCTCAGTCAATTCGGTTTCAATTTTCAATCAGTCCGTTCAGTACTTCAGTTAGTTCAATTATCAGTCATAAGCAGTCCAGTTTAGCAGTAATCAGTATGTAATTCAGTAATTTATCGATAAACGGTATGAGGGTTGTTACAATAGTTGTTGGGAGAAATATGAATAAAAAGGAAACAAAATAAATATCTAAACAAACACATAATTTTGTTTTCCCTTTTCTTTCACTTTTTTGAATGATTGCATTCACTGTCTTTTTTTCATGTACAAAGCAATGATAACCAAACAAAATGTAGACATATATATTTGTTGTTCATCTAGCTTAAACGTGTATTTCAACTATTTGTTATATGAACCTGTAGTTCATTAAGTATCATTATTATATTCCACATCAATAATGCATGAAATCATGAAAGTATAGTTCAAGTAACGTTCTTCAAAATAACAATAACGGAGAGAAAGTAAAGGTAGAATTACAAGAACTATTCGAATACAATTGAAATATCTCCCTTCATTGATAAGTCGTGGATAAGCATTACAAATTGCATGCATTACAGAAATGGTTTGGTCATTCATGCAAACAATTTCATTCATTATCATCATCATCATCATCTGACATCTCAATATCAGATTCATACATAACATCCATGCTCCAGGCGAAGTACTGGTGTGCATCATCCATTAACCCATCTTCGACACGCTCATTTGCGGTCTTCATTAGTCCGGACCTTTGCAAACGTTGGGTCATGCGATTAACCTCGTCGCAGATACGATGCAATGCCCTTTGCAACAACTGTAGAGTGTCAGTTGGCATACGCATGGCTAACCGGCGAGGAAATTTAAGATTAACTTCACGACATAGCTCAACGAGAACGTTTGCTCGAGTTTTGCAAAATTCCCACTCAGCTCTCATGGTATTGACGGTGGCACGTGAGTAACGCAAATTTGGATTTAATAGGTATTCAAATTCATCTCCATTTGCAACCTAATAGCGACCCATTGCTCAATATAGATCAACCACCGTATATCTCATGATGATATCGCTCGAAATAGCTGTAAAACTTTTGTTATGGTATGATGCGATATTTATAACATATATACACATGGTAGCTGTATGTATGAAATTATTGTAAACAACTATGCATTAGAGTTGTCACGTTAACTTTTATGACCTGAACAACTATGCATCAACTTGATAGAAGTTGTCACTTCGACTTTTATGAATTGCATAATTTATTGTTATTTCAAAACAAAAAGTAAAAACATTAAAAAAAAAAAAAGTAAAAACGTCTGAATTAGTCAAATTGCTTAAAATATTTTTAAAAATCAGTAAAAACTTTAGAAAAAAAACACTTAAGAAAGTAGAATTTTCGGAAAAATATTTTATGAAAGATGAAAAGAACCAAGCTGATCAACCGACTAAATGTCTGAATTAGTCAAATTTCTCTGCCTGAAATTTTTTTAAAAAAATAAATGTGAAATTACAATTTAAAAATCTTTAAAATATTTTTAAAATTTTGGAAATATTTATTCACAAATTTGTTTTACTTTTTAGGTGTATTGAAATATTTATTAATTTATTGTTATTTTGTTATGACACCTCCTCAAAATTTTAATGAATTGCATAATTCATAAGGGCACAATAGCCCTGTTTGGTAGAGCTGTGGGAAAGCACTTATAGCTTATGCCTAAACAGCTTATAGTTTAAAACTTTCAGCTTAAGCTGATTTCCAGCTTATTCTTAAAGCATCTCCTGCCCCACTCAAAGAATAAGCTGATTTCTGACTTCTACAAAGCTATAAGCTAAACCAAACGCATCAAAATAGCTTAAATTAAGCTAAAAGCTGAAATAAGCTGTAAATAATTTCTGCCAAACAGGAACAATAGGTATGGTACGATAATAAATTGTAGCCCAACGCAATGATACGTCCAACATTTGTCAGCGATGCGCACCAGTGACTTGAACAGACGTAATAATTTGGATGCTTTGTTTTTTCCTCAGATGCTATGTGACTTTGTGCAGCGATACAGTGATGCATCTGACTTTGTGCAGCGATGCAGTGATGCATCTGACTTTGTGCAGTGATGCAGTAATGCATGTGACTTTCTGACTTTGCCATGCTTATATAGTTTGTCACTTTTTTCCTCACATTACGTGATGCATGTGACTTTCTACAACGCAAATAAATGCTTTATTTTTTTCTCACATTTCAAAATTCATCTAAGTCACATCAATACGACCACATGGCAATAGTATCGATAAACAATTATGTGATGGACTGAAGGAGTAAAGTGTAACTTACCGAATATAAAAAGAAGCAAAAAGTGCAAAGAAGAGAAAATGGGATGACTGTGAAGTTCATTAAGTGAAAATAACATAAAATATAGGCTGCAAAGTTCCAATCATGTTTACATATCAGGTGACCATTTTATTATTTCGATGAAAAAAACAGCGATAGTTTTGTAGGTCGAAGTGAGTTGGACGGTTGTGTATTTACTTGCACTCTGTTTCATAGTTGTTTATGAAGAATATTACTTTAAAACAAAGAAAATTTAAGCATTTAATTTCATTTATAATTTTTTGAAAACACCAATTTGTATTGAAATCGTCAATTCCAAGTGACTACTTACTGTATTAAAAAAGTAAGTATGAAAAAATAGTTTGATGTGGCGATGTGACAACTCACTACATGTTGTTTTATTTGACAACTCACTGCTCCAATATGAAGGGATTGCATTGTTATCGTCGGGCTTACAATTATGATTTTATTTGACAACCACGTCCGTGACCACATCACAGGTACACAAAGTCACGGGTACTTAGGATTGCATGAAATGAAAAGCTAAAAAATAATATTACGGGTATCACTTCTTCCATAGTGCCCCAGAATGCATTATCGTCATTAGATCATCTCTAGTTAACCCTCAGTATGATGTCTATAAATAGCGACACCCCCAATATGATGTTTGTTCAAGTCATAACAATAGTAATATATCTACAATTACTATTATTATTTGTTTGTTTATTTTATGAACAATGTCTTCAAGAGGTGCAGGAAGTTCACGCCAGCAAAGAAATCCGAAAGTGTGGTTGCTACCTCCATTTACTTATGACTACAAGAGCGAAAAGTATTCGAGTCCGAAGGATTATTATGCTGGTATCCAAGCAGAATGGGCGTTCAGGGTAACGAAGCAAGAAGGATTGTTTAATGATCTACGTAACTTTGAGGCACCGGTACCTCATCGTCGTTCATTGACCATGGCTAGACGAAATGTGAGTGACTATGAAAAAGCAGTTAGTAGAATTAATAAGGAGAACAACAGAATGTTGATGCGGAGATGTCGACATTTCATGCTTCAGCTAGCCACCGAAATGGCAAAAGCAAGCAACAGAGATTTGACAGTGATTGAGCAAAATAATGTCTTAAACAATGAAAAATATCTCTCTGACTACTACATGTCAGATAAGGAATGAGAAATCAAACACCTTTATCTTTTATATATGTTTGTATGTTGTCTCATATCTTCGTTACTGGAGTGTAAGACAATGTTGTTGTTCATTTAACGTACGGATGTATTTCAAGTATTGGTTTTATGAACCTGAAGTTTATGAAATAACTACATTTATAACTGCACATTTATTAGTTCATGACTTTCTTTATTGAATTACAATGAGTTAATGAATGTTCTGGATTAATGTATGTTGAATTATGTGAATACTTAAAACACATAAAATAGAACAGGTAGCTCGGTGAAAAGCTTCCGTTAACTGGGGCTCGTGAAATAGGGATCCTGTACGTAAAGAATTTCAATCTCCATCAGGAAAGAAGAAAGAGTCGCCTTCCAATTCCTGAAAGTCCAGTCAAAATGATGACCCTATTAAGGAATGGGAGGTTGACAGATAACTAAACTTGGGGGGCTGGACAAACAAGCTCAAAGCCAAGTGGTTGGTCCAGTTGGGGAGTAATAAAGTTCATACAAACGAACTACCGCCTTGAACAACACATAAAACAAAACATGTAGCTTGGTGTAAAGCTTTCCTTAACTGGGGCTCATGAAATAAGGATCCTGTACATAAAGAATTTCAATCTCCATTAGAAAAGAAGAAAGAGTTGCCTTCCAATTCCTGGAAGTCCAGTCAAAATGATGACTCTGGTAAGAAATGGAGGGTTGACAGATAACTAAACTTGAGAGGCTGGACAAACAAGCTCAAAGCCAAGTGGTTGGTTTAGTTGGAGAACTAAATTTAAAACCCAATTGGTTTTACTTGATTTGCTTGTGAAAATCACTATTTACAATTAATTATACGCAAACAGATTGTTTTCTGCACCTTTTTCAAGAAATTGACGATTCTCTTAGAATAGAATAGCAATCAACGCAAGGCCAAAAATGTAAGAAACTTGACTTGTACCCAAATGACAACAAATAATTCAAATAGTCATACTTTTCAATGAAATACACGAACGTTTGGTTGTAACAACGAATGATGCATAGCTAAGTGAAACACAACATTGCCTACATAAGCTTCATTTTTTATTACAGTCTCAATTCAGAAAGTCACATGGCAACAGTGAATTCACTGATTTACCTTACAGTGAGCATGCCATTATTTTGTCCGTATATGCAAATGGATTGTCAAGTCATGTGACTTGGTGTACATGCTTTGGTTTTCTCGATTTTTTGCTCGATTTTTTTATTACAGTGACAACTCCTTTCTTATTAATATATGTGGGATTCTCAATTCAGAAAGTCACATGGCAACAGTGAATTCACTGATTTACCTTACAGTGAGCATGCCCTTATTTTCTCGGTCTATGCAGATGGATTGTCAAGTCATGTGACTTGGTGTATAGGCTTTGGTTTTCTCGATTTTTTGCTTGATTTTTTTATTACAGTGACAACTCAACACCAATTTGATATATATGAGATTCTCAATTCATAAAGTCACATGGTAACAGTGAATTCACTGATTTACCTTACAGTGAGCATGCCCTTATTTTCTCGGTATATGCAGATGGATTGTCAAGTCCTGTGACTTGGTGCACAGGCTTTGGTTTTCTCGATTTTTTGCTCGATTTTTTTATTGCATTGACAACTCATCTCTTATTGATATATGTGGAATTCTCAATTCATAAAGTCACATGGCAACAGTGAATTCACAGATTTACCTTACAGTGAGCATGCCCTTATTTTGTCGGTATATGCAGATGGACTGTCAAGTCATGTGACTTGGTGCACAGGCTTTGGTTTTATCAATTTTTTGCTCGATTTTTTTGTTACAGTGATTCTCAATTCAAAAAGTCACATGCCAACAGTGAATTAACTTATTTACCTTACAGTGAGGATGCCCTTACTTTGTCGGTATATGCAGATGGATTATCAAGTCATGTGACTTGGTACACAGTATTTCCTTTTCTCTGTTTTTTCATTCTACTGACAACTCATACTTTGTTCGTATATGTGGGATTGTCATGCAGGGGCATCTTTCTAAAGCTGTTCATAACCAACTATATAAATGAGGTGAAGACACAACCTTACAACTCATTTCGCCCTACGAAAATATCATTCGTTTGTTTTAAAAAATTAGCATGGCTACATGGTTCATGGAAGGGAGTGGGAATCGCAGAGGTGATAGGAACTTGCAAAGGGGTAACAGTTCACGACGAGGAGGGAGAAGGGGAAGTGGCGATGCTGAAGATGAAACACCATTTACTTTGTTAGATGCTTCTTGTGCATATCATGATAGGTTTGGGAATCGACATTTTATCATGCCCAAGTACTATCAAGATCCATGTGGTTTGGTGGAGGAACCATTAGCTAATCAAACAGGATATGGTTTAGCAAACGCTAGACTTCTGAAGTGGCCCGCACTATTTATAGAGCGAGTGCAAATGGAAAGATTATGTCGGGAAAATCGATTGAATGTGCCAAAAGTACATTCTGTTGAGATCCAAAAGGAAGATCCTGATAATGTTGATCGACTATGTGAAAGACTACAACGTGAGATTTCTCAAATACGCCGTAGGTTAACCCGCGATATGCAGCTATACATAGTTAAGAAGGATGCCCAGAAGAACAGAACAAAACCAAATGATGCGGCTATCAAGGGTATCATGGAGGATCCTGAGCTTGTCTCTGACGCTGAACTTTCGGATTATTCAGACTCTGAGCCACCAACCGATTTAAGCGCGAATAAGATGTTAATGTCTACACTTCGGCAATATTAGGTCATGCATTAATATGTAATGTCTATGTTAGAGTAAGTGTTTCCATAATGAGTTTGTCAAATTGTCTAGCTAATATTTGTCTGTCTAACTGTTATGTTTATGTATGTATTGTGTGTTCAGTTCATGGTGTCCAGAATATATTGTTGTCAGAGACTTATGTCTGTACTACCTATGTATTTTTGTGGGAAACTTATGTGTTTTTTCCTTAAAGTTTTATGAATTACATTATCACCTTCTAACCCAAAACAAAGACAACAGAAAAAAAAAAAATTATTTAAATGAAAACGGCTTTAGTAAAGCCAATACAAATTTTTGAATAACACATTCTAACCCAAAACAAAGACAAGAGAAAAAAAATAAAAATAAAAAACTTTACATGAAAACGGTTTTAGTAAAGCGAAAAGAAATTTATGAATTACATTATCACCTTCTCACCCAAAACAAAGACAAAAGAAAAAATATATATATTTAAATGAAAATGGCTTTATTAAAGCTCAAACAAATTACTGAATAACACCTTCTAACCCAAAACAAAGAGAAAATAAAATTAAAAAAAATTTACATCAAAACGGCTTTACTAAAGCTCAAAAAATTTATGAATTACATTATTACCTTCTAACCCAAAACAAATACAAGAAAAAACAAAATAAATTTACTTTAGTCAAGCCAAAAAAAAATCCTGAATTACACATTCTAACCCAAAATAAAGACAAAAGAAAAGAAAAGAAAAAAAAATTAACATGAGAACGGTTTTAGTAAAACAATTTTAACCCAAAAAATTATTCTAAAATACATTATTACCAAAACAATGACAACATAAACAAACAAAAAAAAACCAAAAAAAAAAAAATTTCTTCTTCAGAGTTCAGTTAAACTGAAACTAAAAAAATTTTTTGCTAAAAAACGTGGTTCAAAACCGCGCTTTAAGAAGAAAAAAATTTTAAGCTAAAAGCGTGGTTCATAACCACGATTTCAGAAGAAAAATTTTGTTAGATAAAAGCGTGGTTCAGAATAGCGATTTTAAAAGAAATTTTTTTTTTGATAAAAGCGTGGTTCAGAACAGCGATTTCAGAAAAAAAATAAAAATAAATAATAATTAAAAGCGTCTTTTGTAACCGCGCTTTCTTAATTAAAAGCGCGTTTTGTAACCACGTTTTTAAGACTTTCCAATTTTCACGTGAGACAGGCATGCACACGTTGAAAGCGTGGTTGTGAACCACGTTTTAGCCTATTTTGGGAATTCTTTCAAAACTAGGTTTAGTTTGGGAATTGAATTGGTATTTTGGCTTATTTAGGAAAATGTCCCATGATACAGAGTTTTAGATTTAAAACTTTTAATTTGAGTTTTAGTAATGTAATAAGGTGAAAAAAAAAAAAAAAATTGGTGATAAATTTTTCGTTGTCTAATTTTTTTTAAAAAAATGATAAGAATTATATAAGTACTTTCCAAACTCTTTAATATTTTAAAACTTGTTTATTTTACTATACTACTCTCATATCTATCAACTCTCCTATTAGGCCATCCTTACAGTATATTTCAGAATAAAATTTTACTCTGATTCAGAGTAAACTTCTACTCTAAAAGTACAATTTTACTCTGAATCAGAGTAAAGTTTATTACTCTGATTCAGAGTAAACTTTATTTTGATTCAGAGTAAAATTTTATTCTGAAAGAACAATTTTACTATGAATCAGAGTAAAGTTTACTATGATTGAAAGTAAAATTTTATATTGTTAAGCAAATCAACATGTTTCTAACCAAAATAAAATTTTATTATTACAAAAAATAAAATACATACTAAATTAACGAATCAAATTCAAATTTTACTCTTAGATCTATTAACAAATTTTTTTAAAAAAAACCAATTGAAAACAACAGTCAATCTCTCTCTTGCTCTCTCTCTTTGAGAGAGTGGTCGCTTGAGAGAGAGTACGTTAGAGGTTTTTCTATCCATGGCTTATTCAAGTTCCATCCTAATTTCATCAACAGCATATCTAAGTTCCTTCCGCATTACTTCATGCAACCCACTATTCACATCATCCCCAAAAGGATGCTCTGCCTTCTCCTGCGTATAAACTGCCTGAATTGTCTTCTCAATCATATTTTCACTAGAATGACTATCTCTTGCTTCATCATCAATTAGTGCAGAAGACTGACTGCCATCATGGTTTTTTGATAGATCTTTTTGGCTGAGAGACCTTCCCAGCTGTCGATGACTTGAAACCCTAGCCATGGCTGAAACCCTAGCCATGGCATCATCGTCTATGTATAAACAATAAGTGTATCAAACGAAGCTTGAGAGATTGAGATTGTGATTAGGAAAGATTTAGTTGAGGATATAATAATTTGATAAAATATTTAAAGAATAAATTTTGTCCTTTATAAAAGACTTCATAATTATGAAGGAGTTTTAAAAATATAATTTTTTTCTTGGTTCTTTTAACAATAAAAGGAAGGTAAGAGAGGTTTATAGCCAAATTTTTCCAAAAAAACAAAAACAAAAAACAAAGCACAAATATCATATCACGGGTGAAAATCAGCTTATTAGAGCTCCTTCATAACTCTATATTTAGAGCTCCCAGTCTTTTTTTCTCACTGGGCGTAATTGACTCTTAATATTTTTAATGACTTTTTGATTTTTAAATTAAAAAATACAATTACTTAACAACAATTCAAATAAGCTATTTATTGATTTATTTTTTTATTTTTTCTGTTACATAATTTTTTTTTATCTATTTATATAAAAAATTAAAAATAAACATATGTAATTAAAGTTACAATTTGATGTGACTTGATATGACAATGTGGTCAGCAACCACATTGAATTCACCAACCATATTAGGGTGCACCCCAGACTTTGAATTCGAATGCCTAGCCACCCCCTCTTTAAGCTTGGACACCAACGAAGATTCAAACGTCAGACCCAGTGGTAGAACTACACTGGGTATGAATTCTTTCCTTGAGCAAGCCTGCTTAAATTGATGAATACGACATTAAACAGACTCATTGTCAGTCAAATGGTTGGGGTAAGATCGGCAAATGAGTCTTCTAGAGACATGGTATCATATCAATCCATTCACAAATCAAGCATGACCTGCTAACAAAACAGCCTTTTACAATGAGACCATTTGACCCGAAAGCAAACGAACAAATCCGACACCATATCATCTCACTAACCACCACAATTACTCATTAGGCACCACATCTGTCAATAATGCTCTAAAATTTCTCTCATTAACACACATTACACCAAGTGGCCCATAAAGAAACAAAAACAAACTCCATGTAAGACCTACTTCAAATTTTCATAATAATTAATTTACAGAAAAATACAGTGCCCATCCATGGCTTCATTGACACTATTGGAAGTTACTTCAGAACGACTGCCGCATTTCTCAGAGCCAGATACCTCTGAACATACTCATTAGGAAGTGATCTTATGAGCTTGAACACATCAGCATTTGCATAGCGGAGGTTAGTCCTTGGATCATAGTAAGGTGCCTGCATGTGAAATTAAAAATTGTCCCCATTCATTTAGAAACAATGGTGGATAAAACAATTAGTACCACCAGTAATACAAGTTACCAGGATGAGATGAGATGGCTTCAAACCAGTGGATAATATATTATAACTTTCTGTAACATAAAATATATTTCATTTTAGTCATTGTTAACCAAGAAACCCCCTCCACACCTAAGTATTTTCAAGCCTTCATAAGTTAATAGGCATCTAGTCCAAAAGCTTTACCTATTTCATCTTCACCAGTACAATTTCTATCTCAAACGATATAGTTAAAAATAAGTTTCAACTGTATCATAGAATAATAGGCTTCAATTTTCTTTTTGTCTTGTGATTTTGTTGTTTTAATTCTGAAATGAGCCATGCTAGGAACAGTTGAGTTCCTCATCCAGATTTGACATAACAAGCACTCTTTTCTAAATTTCAAGTCATCATGAAGATCATTCTATCCTCGATTCCATATCCATTTCTATATTAACAAAGATGGAGAATTGGTTTGCTGTTTTTAACATACGTATTTTATCTTTGGATGTCTAAGCTAGTGTACTGCTAGATTAGACTTGTAAACAAGCATAAGTGCAGCTAAACTGAAAAAACGAAAACTTCAACAGGATACAGATGAGCTGAGTACAATTCGAGTTACATAAAACAACCAACTTTAGCGCCAATGACATTGTGGCCTAGTGGCATCACCCAAACACTTTATAGGGGAGGTTGGGGGTTCAGTAGGGGCATGGGTGTTTGGGTGGGTTTGGGATGGGTGGAGTATGGGGGTGTTTGGGAGATTTTGCCGGTTAAAAAAAATAAATAAATAAATAAAAAAAAACCTGTCATATAGGCAGCTAAACTAATTTATACCCTACTCCGAGAAGCAGAACAAAACATTCAAGAATAATGGAACTATGTTGAAATGAGCAGAGCACAATTCCAGTTGCAACAAACAAGCAACTTTGGCATATATTCCCATGAAGCGGAAAGAAATAACGAGAACCAAATCTTTTCTAGAGAGCGACATACCTCATATCCTGTTATGTCACAAATTCTTTTGCATGGATGCATAGAGGGTGGTGATTCTATATTAACATCTGCAAACAAGATGAACGTAAGGGCTAAAAATTCTGTCAAGGAAAGTTTGACTACAACAACTTTCCGAAAGTAATCTCACTCAAAGTTTAAAGGCTTGACATGAAATGTCAGTCTAAGCTTTTAGAAAGGGACTAACTAGAAAGAAAAAAGTACGATAGAATGTGTTTTCAGAACTCACAATTGGATTCATCAGGGGGATAGTTCTGGTAATTTTCAGCTTGGATGATCTGCTTGAGATGTTTCCAGTGCCTTCCCCTCGCTTGTCCCTTCGGGTACTTCTCATACATCTGAACCTTTTTGAAACTAAGATGAGTGGGCAACACTATATCTGCTTCGATGACTTCTTGCTCCATCTGCAAGACAAACAAACTATGCTCACTTAACATCAATCTTATATGTATATATGTATATCTTCATGCACATTCATATGCAAAATTCACATATGTATAATTGAGAAATTATTGCAGAGGTAATTCAGAACCCTGACATGTTATCACTTATCACTGGTGTTGTTGTAGCGGGGAGGGGGTGCTGGGCTGTAGGAGGCGAGGAAACAGCCAGAATAGAGGTCAATGTTTTTAAACCCAGAACCGCAACCAGTTGAGGGTTACTGATTCAACCATAAAATGATTTATTGAAACAAAACTGACTTGAATAAAATCACTATTTAACAATTCATCTAGGAAACTAAGAATTTTACCAAACCAAAAATCCTGTTTTCTAAAGTAATGAAACATAATTGCATTGCATAAAGCAACAGTTTAACGATTAATCTAGGAATATAGAGATCAAAACGTGGCATATAACCATCTCAACTGGTGAATGAAAATTTGACTGTACATTCAAGCCCTTTTAGAAGATCCGACTTATTCACCAATCTATACATTTTCAAATTCATTTTTTTTAAATGCACACAACCCTTGTTTTTTTTTGCACAAACAAAGCCATTTAACAACCAGGGGCAGACCTATGCATTCTCTAGTTAGAAAATTATATACTAGTATTGTGAAAAATTTTGGAAAAGCTTTTGTAAATTGACAGCACTAAAATTATAGTATTGTGTAAAATTTTGGAAAAACTTTGGTAAATTGACACCGCTAAAATTGTTAAAAAACAAATATGATGGTGTGAAAATAATTTGTAAACAGAAAATTTGTTTTAAAAAAGACATATCCAAGATGATGTGTCTATGATATTGTTTGAAATTCTTAAAATAATAGTGGGTGTTTCAATTAAAAATGAAAAAACAACAATAAATCACATCATTCTATACAAAAAAATTTATGTATATATCATTGCTCTGTTTAAAATGTAAAACTTAGTTAAGAGTTACCATTCTTCTTAAATGTTTACATATTTTTTTCCACATCACCTGAAGACTTGTCTTTTTTCTCACTCTCTATCCTTAATTGATTAAGAATTACACAATCTCTGTTCAAACAATATGCATAATCATATCGATAAGTTATAAAAATAAAATAAAAAATAAAAAATAAAAAAAACCAACTGAATGACAGACATCAAGCATCACCACCAAAGCACGCAAATCAGAAATTTGACAAAACAAAATTCCAGCAAGTCGCCGGTCTCCGCAGAACTTGTCTGCGCGTACCTGAATTTGGCTACTCGCCGGTCGCCGGAGCTGCACCGCAGAGAGAGCGCGCTTCGCATTTGGGGTTGATCAAACTGAATATGATTTTGCCCTAATTGTAATTGAGAAACTTTCTCAATTTACACTGGCTTGTTTGGACCGCCAATATTTTCTCTGTTGGAAAACCACGCTATGGAAGAGGTGAGTTCCTCGCTAGCCAAAAAAGTCCTTGTAAATTAATCAGCACCATAGGTGCATATTTGTCATTTTAAACGCTGCACTGTCGGTCCGGTGATGTCACGACGTCGTTTTAATGATCCCTCTTCTTTCTTGGAATTTGGAATTCTTGGATCATCACTGCTCTCTCTCTCTCTCTCTCTCTCTCTCTCTCTCTTCAGTTCCTTCTCAGCCTCAAGATTCATTAAAGAGAAGAGAGTAGTGAACCCAGAAAAACATCCAATTCTCAGTCTATCACTTAACATCTACTTGGTAATTTTTATACTTTTCAATGGCTTGTAAAGAAAAATACATTGATTTTGATTGTATTGGTTTCCCAGATCTGGCACTTATTATTTTTGTAGTTTTTGTTTTATTTATTTAATTATTTAATTGTCGTGATTTGAAGAAAGATCCAACTTTATTTGATGTCACATTGAACAATTACCATTCTTTGTTTTGATGTAGGGTTTGTATATTTTGTTTGATATAATGAGAATTCGTGAGTGAGTATGGACAACGATTACCAACGCTCCGTTTCTTCACGGGCAAGCCGGAGACCAGAACGTAATAATCAACACCACCAAACCAAAGGTAATTACTCATATATATATTGGGTGGAAATGTGTGATGTGTTTTTAAATTTACATATTATTTTTTTGGGTGGTTTGATCTATGAGAAAGATGGGTTGAATTAGAAAATCATTTAGCAGTTATTTAATAGATGTGAAGTTTTAAATTAACATAATTATAATTTTGAAAAAGAGAGTGTTAGGAGTTAGGAATATTGTGGTCATGCTTAGAAAAAGAAAGAAAAAAAGAAGAAGAAGGTATAATCAAGTTTCAGAAAACAGAAAAATGTTCACACCAAATGGGTTGTACACTTTATGTAACTAGTGGTGAATGCAAACGCACGTTTGCAATTTTTTATTTAATTTTCTTGGCCATTTGATGAATGAGAAAGATGGGTTGAACGTAAAAACTGTTGGCAGTTAGTTATTTACTGAGCAGTTAACAATAAGGTCATTCTCAAAAGAAAAGGAAAAAATGTGACAAAGCTTCAAAATCGTTCTGAGTTGTGTGCTTTATGTGCTTTATATAATAGAACAAATAGATAGATAATAGATATGTACGATGGATCTTTGAGGAGGCACAAAATGTGGGTAAAATTATGTGAGTTGCAGATGCAGATGCTGAAGGTGGGTTCTTTTCTCCAGGGAGGTTGTCTCAAGATTTCCCAATGAAGATTATTTGGAAGATGGGTTTTATTCGTTTGATTCTCATAGGGGGCATCTTGTGCATGTTGCTCATTCTCACTGTACTGTTGTTTCATGTTTGGTCTTGTCAATCGTCCAGCACTTTCTTTTCAGGTATTTTGGAGATGAGCTTCTTCATAAAATTCCTCCTCTTTTTTTTATTTTTTATAATTAATGGAAGTTGAATTTATACTTTTTTGTATTGTGATTTGTTAAACATTCGAAGAAAGTTTTTGCGCAACGGAAATTATGGAATACTTAGCACTATATTTCCAACTGAACACCACCTGAGGTTAAAATTTTATCATTAGTTCCATGCTTCCATTGTGAAGGGAAATAATTAAGGGGATTTATAGAAGAAAGTTCCCATACACGATCATACCTATTTATGTGCACTATTAGGGACTTCTATCAGACAAAGCAGTTGCCTATTTTGATTGTCTGATAATTTGTTGTTACTGCCATAATACAGATTTTGTATGATTATCCATTAGAATGTATGATGGCAGAAGTGTTTGTGTGGCAGAAATCCTAGATATGGGATCGACTCAATCCTTTTTATAAACATTTGATATTAACCGTTGACATTGGATGACCTATAAACAACATCTCTTGATGTTCCAAATAATATACTGAAATGAGATCTTCAAGGTAGAACAGTAAATGCTTTCTATTTTGTCTAAGTTGGTGATTAATTTATTGAACGGTCTTGGTTTGAGGCAAATAGTGGAGAATTTAAATAGAGTAAATTACACAATACAGTATGCACCCTTGCACCTCACCTCAAATCTCACTTTTAATTCCTGCACTTCCAACTTTGATGGTCAAAACATTGCACTTTTGATCGAGTTACAACGTCAACCCTCTGTCAATGATTGCCATTAATTAGACATGTGGCTATGATATGACCGACTTTGCTAGCATTTTAGCCCTTCAAGTTTCTAAAAGGATTTACTTTAGTCTTTGAGATATTATTTGATAGACTAATTTCTAACTCGTATCTTCTAAACGGAAGATGAAGGAGGGTTGACATTGACGCTTGATTGGAATTGTAGGTTTTTGGCAGTTACAACTGGAAGTGCAAGGACCAACTTGAAATTTGAGGTGAAGTTTCCAAGGTTGCAAATTATATTTACCCATTTAAAATAATTTGCAAGGTCACTCTTTCTTCTTTGGTGGAGTTATTTGGAAAAAACTCTGTGGAATATTTTCATGTATTTGGAGTTGACCTTTTTGGGTTGAGGAAATGCTGCTTACGATGTTATTTCATCAGAGTTCCCCTCACTTGCCATCATCATGGCTTTATTTTTTCTACTTCTTGTGTTTTTTCAGTGCTTGTTTGAAGCGCTAAGATATATATATAAATAAATAAAATTTTGGTAAGTTGTTTTAAGCCCTAAGATGGTAGGGTACACCTACTGTGAACTACTCTATTACATTTCTATTTGATAAAATTCCTCTTTATTCTTGCTAAAATAAAAACAACCCTCTTTATTCTCAATTCAATACCTTTAATGACCTTAGTGTGGAAAATTAATCCAATAGGCGGTCTATCAATTAGGAGTTCTGAGTCCATGAAGGATGTCTTTTCCTACACTAGCAATTTTTGTTATAACAAAATGAAACTCCTGCTGTATCTCAATTCTCATATGATCAGATGCCGAGTTTATGGTTTGAACTTGGTGATTATAAATCCAACTGACTCGGGAAAGCAATGTTATGGTGAGGAAGGAAAAAAAATCATTCTGGAATTATTGTGAATGATGAATTTTTTTTATGAATTAGGAATTATCTGCAATGTATAACATGATTTGTTAACAATTGAAACTATTTCATTATAATTGGGCCATGCTAGATGGAAATTTGACGGTGCATGTGTAATTCAAAGTTTCTACCCCAAACTTTTTGAAGTGATGGTTATACATTTTTATGCTTCATGTGCAGCAATTTGTAACAGAGACAGCAAGGTATTTATCATGTTAGACACGATGGGACTTGTACGAAAACCACAACACCGTAAGACCGCATCAATGCCTCTTGTTTGAACTTTGAAGTACTCATCTCAATTTAAAGATGGCAAATGATTTTGTTTTGCTGGTATTAATTTAGGTTGTCCTATTCCCCTTGCGGGAGACCCAGACAAAATAGTTATTCCAAAGAGAACTCCTGACACAGTTGTTCAACATTTGTCATATATTTTGGAGGATGAGGTAGGAAATAATGGATCTCAGTCACCTCCACTATTTGGAGGGCATCAAAGCTGGTCACAACGAGAGGAGAGTTTTAAACCAAAATCAACCATGAAGGTGAATATTTTCTTTAATGGACTATTGATTTCATCTTAATTTAGCATTATTTATTTTCTTGAACGAATCTCCATATCATTTTTTTCATATAAATATTGTCCAAAGAAAAAGGACTCTTGACCATTTTTAATGCAAAGCTAAGCAAAATGTTGTAAGCAAATTTTGAAAGACTGCTTTGGAGTGGATGAAAGAATGAGGATAACATCCTTATCATTTTTCTGAAGATTGTAATCTACATTGAAAACCTGATTGGTGTTTTTGAAAAAGTTTTCCCCTGGATTAGCAAAGTCAATTGAAAGTTTGCCTTGAAGAGGAAACATTTATTGAGCAAGGACTTCTTTTTTTTAGGTGTTGCATATAACATGTAAAGTTTTCCACTGCATATGAGAATGTATTGTCGCCTTTGCTTTCCCTTATAAATTTATATCAGATTTTACTGTCTGTTTTGTGTTCTATCTTCAGGTACACTGTGGTTTCATACGAGGTGGTGGTGCAGAAATGGCTCCGGAGGACATAAAATATGTGGAGAAATGTAGGTTTGTGGTTGCATCCGGCATTTTTGATGGGTATGATACTCCTCATCAGCCTACAAGTGTAAGCCCTCGTTCTCGAAAGCTCTTCTGTTTTCTTATGGTGGTGGATGAAATATCCATCAACTTCATCAAGACAAATGTTACTGTCAGAAAGGACAATGATGGGGGACAATGGGTTGGTATTTGGCGTCTTGTTCTGCTGAAGCATCCACCTTATGATGAACCCAGAAGGAATGGAAAGGTTCCCAAGATATTAACTCACCGATTATTTCCTCAAGCACAGTACAGCATCTGGATTGATGGTAAAATGGAGCTATTGGTTGATCCATTGCTTGTTCTGGAAAGGTCTGTTCTTCTATACTATATTAAGATGGACAAAGCTGTATTCTTATTGTTTACTATTATAATCAAGCTTTAAGTTAACATAGAACTAAAGGGTTGATCTAAGAATCACGGACACTTCTAAGGTTCGTGTTTGTCTCTCCGTGTCTGACACCATCACTCATGCACTTCTTGACATTTGTTGAACACGCATCCAAATTTGTCATATTATGTTTAATTTTTTTTAGTCCTAGACATGCTCCAGACACTTGTGAGGTACACATGTCCATCGGTTTGGCACACATAAAACAAATTATGTTTGAACAAAATAACTTGAAGGAAACAATGAAAGAAAATAATATAGATTTTTTCCTATTAATCTCTCATCCTTTAAACTTTAGGAATTAGTGATATGTTTCATTTTTGTATTCTCTTTAAATGAAAATGTATTGTAATCTTTAAAAATTGACATGTCCGCTTGTTTGTGTTGTGTCGTGTCCCGTGTCTTTGTCCGTGCTTCTTAGGGTTTGATGCATTGATTGCAGAAGTGTGAATGTGTATATGACAGCATGCACATTGTATGTTAATACATGGTGCATCTCCATTGCCATAATTAAAGAGAATTTTGGTGACAAAAATATATGCGCTTAATTATGTGAGTAGAGTTATGCCCTTGAAAGTTTCTCTATGCTACTTCATTGTTCATACCGCAATAATGGGGTGACTTTTGAGATGATCTAATCAAGTTGACCTTTAACTAATGGGTCCTCTCGGTTAAGACACATTTCATCGTGATTTTGCAGATACTTGTGGCGTGGGAAGCACACATTTGCCATTGCTCAGCACAAGCACCATCGCAGTATATATGAGGAGGCTGATTCAAACAAACGGAGGAAGCGATATGCTCGACCACTTATTGATCTTCATATGAAAATATACCGCTATGAAGGAATGGAGCCATGGAGTCCAAAGAAAAACACCGTCAGTGGTAAGAAAGGGTCTGAAGCATATTTTGGTTCATTGTTATTTTTCTTCCATTGTAGGTTTTTTATGCAAAGACCATGCAGGTCAAGTCAGATATGTGATTGTTTTCTCTAGATTGTGACGTGGAGCACCTCAAAATAAAGCCCAAACTAGTTTGGCAAACTGGCGATACAGTTTTCTGAAAACAACTCACTTTTAGAATGCACCAAAAATTGTTTTTGAATTTTCATAGACTGTTTTCCTATACACAAATAAAAGTGATGGGTATTATTTCTGAACTTTTTTTATTGTTTTGTTTCGAAAAACACAAAAAATGAAAACACAACCAAACAACCTAATTATGTTACCTTCTTTTATTGATGATCTTGAGTTTTCTCAAAATTTTAGACTACAACCTAATTATGCTACAAATTCTTGATATAGAATCATGAAGTCCTGCTTCACGCACTGTTCCTCTTTACTGCTGATAAAAAGCACAACCAGAACTCCCCTTATTACTCTAGACTAGAAAAAAATAAAAATAAAAAATTCATATCTCCACTATATCCGTATCCTAATTTTTTGAAAATCATTATGTCTCATGTCCAACAATATCATTTTGTGCTATCTTTGACCCATTTTTTTGCAAAATGCAGATGTGCCGGAGGGAGCCATCATCGTGCGGGAGCATACAGCAATAAATAATTTATTTAGCTGCTTATGGTTCAACGAGGTCAACCTCTTTACGCCAAGAGATCAGCTAAGTCTTGGTTATGTCGTTTACAGGTTAGGCAGTCTGTTCAAATTCTTCATGTTTCCAAACTGCGAGTACAACTCGATCTTTGAGTTATACCCACACACTCGCGAGCATTCTTCCAAAATCGAATGGGTGAAATCGTTGGATGAGTTTAAGGGGAAAAATAGCGGTTTGAAAGAGAGTAGGGGAGGATTAGGGTTGTGGATGCCTTATCCAGGGAACCTTGATTCAGTTGTACTACCGCCTGTAGCAAGAACATCGAAAGCAGGATGAGTTTGACTTTACAAAAGGTATTGTCAAATTTTTCAATATTTTTATTTTTATTTTTGTATTTTGTTAGAAACTTCATATGAATTTTCTTCCTGCTTGGTTGGGAAGATCAGTGGGGCTCTGTAGAAGGTCTTTGTGCAATATTTTGAAGAGAAAGTTGGATGCAATGTTTGTTTTTCAAGTTCATAGCTGTTGTATGTTCCAAAATTGTAGTTTACATTCTCTTTAAATGACAATGACAATCAAGAACCAACAGAATTTTCAAAGAACCAACAAAGGTGTATGGTTTATTGATAAGTTTCAGTTTGGAGAGGGAGTGGAAATTAAAAAATGTGGGGAAAATAATAAATAAATAAATAAAAGGGTGAATAAGAAGACTGCCTAATAAAAAAAAGGAAAAACTACACTAACACTCCTTGAAATTTTTGTTTAATACAGATACCTTTCACATTTGAAAAATTACATTTTTCTTCCTGAGATTAGGGATGTAAGAAAAACCGACTAAACCGATCGAACCGGATCGAACCGATCATATTTGGTCAGTGTTTTAATATGAATCGGTCTGTTCGGTTTTGGAAATTAATTTTTTTTAGTTTTCGGTTCGGTGCCGGTTTTGGTATACTATACACCGATTTGCATCGAAACCGACCGAATATATTTACATACAATATGTATTAAATATATAATGAATATTTTGACTCTACTTGATAGACTTGTGGTTTAGACTTATGGGATGATTGTTTTAAGTTTTGATTTTGTTTTGATGTCAAGACTTTGATTCTGAAATTATATTTTGTTTCTAATTCTAATTCACTAAAAGCTTCAAGCCTTAGTATTTATTAATTTTTTATTTGTATTTTTGTGAATGGTTAGATTAGATATGATTAAAATTGTGTACAAACAGCTAATTTAATATTTTTATATAAATTATTTATTATACTATGAATTTAAGAAATGACTTAATTTTGAAAGCATTTAAATCGATTAAACCGCATGAAACCGAACCGATTGAATCGGTGCGGTTTGATAAAAAATTTGGTCTGTATTGGTTTTCAATATAATAAAATCGACATTATCGATTCGGTGCAAAATTTTACCTAAACACCGACCGTCCCAAACCGATTACATCCCTACCTAAGATTTATAATCTCATTATAAATTGTCCTTGGATTGTTGATGTCATGCTTTAAAATTTTCTAAATGACCATTTTGTTCTTTTTCCTACCATTTCTCTTTTCTATTATCATGATTACATTCTATTATTTTTATCGAGTGACAATATACAAATATAAATTTTATATAAAATTTTCAAACACAATGATATAGTTTAATAGTGACCTTTCACTTTAAAATAAAACAGCCATAAATATGATTTAGGGGGATGCACCAATAAATCTCAAATTAATAACTTATGCATTGTTTAGTCCTAAAAGTTTTCTTATAGACTGAAAGGTCCCATTACAATGTTAATAACATCAGATACAATGTTAATAATATCAGAGTCATGTTACAAACATTAGATTTCAAACATCTAATGTTCATCAAAATTCAATAATGTTTGAAAATATAAGATGAAAAATATCTAATGTTCATCAGATTTCAATAAATTTTAAAATTATAGAATGAAATATCAGATCATTTACATCATGCTGATGTAAAAATAGGACTAAATGGAGCATAAGAAAACTTTTAGGACTAAATGGTTCAACGTTTCAAAAACTAGGACTTATGGGTAAATTTTCCTATGATTTATATCTGCAATATTACTAGGGGGATGCACCAATAAATCCCAAATTAATAACTTATGCACTGTTTAGTCCTAAAAGTTTTCTTATAAACTGAAAGGTCCCATTATAATGTTTCAAACATCAGATTAATGTTTCGAACATTAGATTTCGAACATCAGATTAATGTTTCGAACATTAGATTGATGTGCAAATGGGACTAAATGGAGCATAAGAAAACTTTTAGGACTAAATGGTTCAACTTTTCCGAAACTAGGACTTATGGGTAAATTTTCCATATTACTATCACAATATTTTTATGATAATTTTTTTTGTATAAATTTTTACATATGAATAGAATTTTTCATTTTTATTTTCACCATTATTTTTCTGTCTTGTTTATTCACCTACATTTATTACAGTATTACCAAATACTGTCATTCACATTTATTACAGTATTACTAAATTTTTGTATTTTTGTATTTTTTTTTTGTATTTGGTGAATTTAAAAAAAAAAAAACTACAAAATATTATACTTCTTAAATATATCCAAATTAGGTGTATCTAAAAGATAAAAAAAATTATTTAAAATATTAAAAAAAATTCAATAAAAATAAGAAGAGTAATAATATATAACTCTAAAATAGTAGCTCTAATGAGAGTTCTAGCTTGTTTGTTTTCATTTTTCAGAAAACATTTTTCAGAAAATTCTACATTCTTATTTTTCGTATTTTTTTGTTTTTACTGAATTTTTTTGATATTTTATGCAATTTTTTTACTTTTTAGACACACCTAACATAAATACACCCTAAAAGTAAAAAAATTGTAAAAAAAATCTTTTAAAAATTCAGTAAATACCAAAAATACAAAAAAAATACAAGAATTCAGTACATTTTTTGTATTTTTATGTATTTATTAATTTTTTAAAATATTTTTTCACAAATTTTTTACTTTTTAGATATATCTAATTAAGGTGCATCTAAAAAAGTAAAAAAAATATTTAAAATTTTAAAAATATTCACTAAAAACAAAAGAATACGAAAATCAAAAAACTCAGTTTTCAAAAACTTAATCCAGAAAACTCAAACCAAACACACTGATGAGATGGAAAAAAGAGAGAATAGAGAGAGATAGAAAGAAGAGTATGGGCTCTTATATATCACGTAGGCACTCTTCACATCATTAGAGCTCACAAACATTATTGAAATAAAAAAACACGAAAACTAAAAAAAAATTATTTTTTTGTGTGAGTTAAACCAAAGAAAATAATTATTATTTCTCTTAAAATGACATGAACAAAATATCAATATTATTTTATATGTATAAAAGTTAAAGGATAAAGGACAAATATATTATTTTAATCTAACAGGAAGGTATGTGTAATTTTTTAAACATAAAGAGAAAAATCTATATTTAACAGAAATCTCAAGAGATATCAGTGTAATTTACGCATAAAAAAAAAGGTTGAATAAGGAGACTGCCTAGTAACACAATAATGTGGTTTTAATCACAATGGGTTCGTTTGGAAAGTGGGTTGATTTTTTGACTATTTTAATCTGAAAGTCTTGTTTAAGGGTTTTTTTGACTTTTTGTGAGAGAAAAAATGTAATGATTATGGATTGGATGTAATATTTTGTCTTATTATCGTTTGGGAACAGGCTATTTTAGTAACTTTTTGGCTTTTTACGAAAAGATGTGCAGAAAAGTAGAGAGGTGATGTGACTAGTTTTAGTTGACTTTTTGACTTTTTGGCTAAAATAGCCACTCCCCAAACGAGGCCTAAAATAGCCCAAAACTCAACCCAATCCAACCTAACCCTTCTTTCCAAACGAAACCAATAAAAGCTATTGCCCATTATTTACTTGCAGCAATCTAATTTATGTGCAAATTGAGGGGCGGTTTGGCAACCTAACAAAATAATTTAAAAGTCAAAAAAATCACTACATAGAATAATTTTTGTTTTTACTTTTTTTTGTATATTTTTTTTGATAAAAAATTAAAAAGTTATTAAAACGTCAATGTCCAAGCCATTCCCTTGCAAAAAATGAGATAATTTTTTCGAGCAACGGGGCTCGGTTGGTTTCGATATAAAATATATTTTTTGAAAAATTCATATTCTCTGGCGTGTTTGGCATTACTAACACAACAATATTTGATAGTTTAAATTTTTAAGGCATAAATGGCTCAAATGTTTCAAATTAACGCCGTTTTGGATGTGAAACATCGTCATTTTGATACATTTGAACCACACATATTCAAGTTATCAAATATTTTTCTAATAGAAGTGAACTAACAATGTTTTATTGATTATGAAAATTATTTTTCATAGTCAGCAAAAATAAATTTATTTGAGCAAAAAAAACCTATTAATATGAATGTAATCACATAGGATGAATTGGGTAACCAAAATTCATAATCAGTGATATAAAGCTAGATGTAATTAAATTTAGGGTTACAAATGAATAGAATCGTTTGAAAACAAATTCGAGTTCAGTTTAATAAAACTCGTTCGAACTCAATTCGTTAAATTTTTATTGCGTTCTCGAACTCAATAAAATCTTAATAAATAAGTCCAAACATATAGTCCGGCTTGTTAACTGTTTATTTACTATTTATTTAAATAATAAAATAAATATATAATTATTTATTAAATAATGTAAATATATGTATACAAAATAGGATAAATATGTTATTAATATATTTAAATAATGTAAATAATAACTAAATTTATTTATACGTAAATATTAGCCAACTATAGATGACACATTTATATAATATTGATCGTAGATATTATTATTTTGGTAAGATATTAACTTTTCTTTTAATATATTTGTATATGTTATATATATATAATTGTATAATTAAAATTTCAATTGTAACTTTAATCTCATATACAAGTATGAATTAATAATTTCTTTGGCTCGTTAAGGTCATGAACAGGCTTGTTAAGGTTCATGAACAAGCTCAAGTTCGAGCCAACTTGACTCAAGTTCGATTCATTAAATTTTCATTGAGCTCAAACTTAAATTCGTTAAAATTTTAATAAACAAACTCAAACATACAAAAGTTCAACTCGGTTTAGTACACAAAAAAACATTATATGAAATAGTTTTATGTAAATAAATATTTTTCACCGAAATAAAAAAGCTGAATTTGGCAAATGTGCATTTTACCACAAGTGATGCTAGGAATCCTAAATAATCTATCAAATTTTTTACCAAACCTCTCATATGGATATGAGATCCACACACTTGAGTTTGTGTGAATCACACACCTATATGAGAGGTTTGGTAAAAAATTTGGTACATTATTTGGAGTCTATAACATTTTCCTTTTACCACATGATGGTTTTATGTAAGAGTGTAAAAATAATCTGAAACCCACTTGTAGCCCGTTTAAGCCCCTAAGCCCGAGCTTGAACCATCATTTTGAAACCTGACCCGTGACCCAGTCCATTGACCCGCTAAGACTCACTCAAGGCCCGCCCCGCCCAACTCCCAATGTCATTTTTTATTTTTTGTAAAAAATAATAAATTTTTGACAAATTTTTCTTAAAAAAAAACAAAAAAATATAATCAAACCCGCCCAAGCCTGGCCTGAATACCTCTGAACCTAGGCCTCGACCTCGGCCTAATTTTTGGCTGTTAAGCTGGTCCAAACTGGTCTAAATTTTAGCAGGAACCCACGAAACCCTAACATGAATCGGGCCAGATTTCCACCCCTAGTTTTACGGTTTTGTCCAATGATTTCATTCTATTGTATCAGGCAATTAGTTCAGAGCATTATTTCCACATGGAAACCGAACAAGAGAGCTTGGAAGCATTCTTCTCCCTCCAATAACAATCTCGAAAACAAAAGATACAAATGCCAAATGGAAATATCCCAAAAACACAAGGATTACATAAATAAGGGCTATTCAATCTCTAGTAGCCCTGCTTGTTCCTGAAACACAATACTAACAGGCCAATCCATCTCATATCTGGCTAACAAACTCAATCAAAGAGCCAAAAAAAAAAAAAAGAATTACAGAGATTACACCGAAGAACGATTCGATGTAGTCCTCGAAAGAATATCGGAGTCTTTAACTAGCCGAAGAATTAGGTTTGTGGGGACTTGATAATCACACAACCTTTATTACTTGGACCAGATGGGAGGGGATACGCAACCCAATAAGGAAAAAGTATGGTGAAAATCTCTAGCAGAACTCATGGCAAAGTAACTGAACACGGAGACTAGGGTTTATGAACTTGCTTTCTCCGTCAGTTAGCTGCGTCCCGACTGTAGTACTGATCGAGGGTCTTTGCTGGTATACGGTGCAGAAGCTCACGTGGGAAGATTCGAAGCAGTGTCCATGCTAGGTCAAGTGACTGGAAGACGTTGCGGGTATCATAGGCTCCTTGAGCAACGAATTTCCTCTCGAATTTGTCTAGGAACTCCAGATACAGCTGTTTTATTCATGACAATTGGTTAGTTGTTTCAACAAGAACTATTTATGACAAACAAAAAAGTAATTAACTAGTGTCAGACCAGATCCTCAGAAGAGAGCGCTTCTTCTCCAACCACGGCTTTCATTGCCTGGACATCCTTCCCGATGGCATAGTTTGCATATAACTGGAAGTAAAAAATTATCAGTATATGATTAAAGGAAAGAGAATCCAATGACTAAAGTTCGTTAACTAGATTATATACAACTATAGCTACAAGGAGAAGATTAGAGACACCAAAAAATTGACAGCTTAATGTGCTTTAGGCGGTCAATTTTTCAGTGTTTGTAGAGTTATTGTAGCTACAAACCTGGTTGGACACATCAGAATGATCCCTGCGAGTCATCCCCTCACCAATGGCGCTCTGCAATAATAGTAAAAATTAGATTTAAGGCAAGCCCTCAATTATACTACTGCTATTATTTCAATATCAGGAAATCAAAGTAACTGTGGGTAAAATACAAAGTTTACTTACCACCACCCTATAAGGGGAGTTTGTTACAGTCACATCTTACAGGGGTGTCAATGTAATTTCAAAGAGAACATGTCAGTGAAATTATTAGAAACTAGAACAGGTCTTATTGACTTGGCCTAGGGAAGAGGCAGATTGACAAGATTCCGCTACTTGTCCAAAAGCAAGCGGAGGAGCCGGCAAATTCCAAGTTGCCGTTTCAGATGATTAATGCGACAACTTCGATCTGAATATGCCATTATTATGTATTGTAAGTTATTTAGGTAACATACTCGCTTGCGGACTCTTTCTGTCTTATCGGATATGAGTGTGACCTTCAAAGAGAGAAATGCTCTAGGTCTTCCTCAGCGGGCATGTGATCATTCTTCTTCTTCATTTGCCTTGGAATCTCAACCTATACACGGTCCTCACAGGAGAACCCCTCCTTATCCACAAAACGTGTAGTCTGGCCGCACCCCTCTTTTGATTGGCCTTTCACCTTCGATTGTCTTTTCACCTTGTAAGGCAAGCATGCCTCCTCTGTTGGAGCTTTGCTACTTCGTCTTCTATCTCCCTTCTACCCCCTGGACACCATTCTACCCAGTTGCTTTCGTGTATGGATCGAGAGCTTATAATGCCGTTAGCATCCCTATGACGTCCCTCCCTTCGTCAATGTTTTGCTTACCTGGGTAATAGGGGAATCCTTGAGTACTCCTTTAAGCGGCTAGTGGGAAACTTCCTTATTCAAGTTCAGTTCGATAAGGGGAGAGCTCTTCGGCTAGATCAGATCCGGAAAGAGCCTACGCTTAATGCGATCCTGTCTGATAACGAACGGAAGGCTAGCTATATGCTTAAGACATCTATCTTGGCTTGGTTTTCCGGGTAAGGGCTTGAATGAAGGGCAGGTAACTACCTTAGCAGGTTTGGGACCTTCACTGCTTGGCTGCTCCCTACGTTCAGTAATGGCTTGCTTCAGTAAGATGAGCATTGACCTCAATTGTATTGAGAACCAGCTTGTGTCCTTGTAAATAAGGTTTTTCTAACATAACGGTAGTACAAGGTGGGATTATGTTGACAATATAAGTTGCTCTCTCTTAGTAAGAGAGATTCTCGAATTTTTTATTGATCATATACACGGTGGGGCAGAAAACTGGTGAAATCTCGCGAAAGATGCAATTTTGGAAACCTAGTATTTTGTCTTTAAAGAAACACAATCTCAGAAGTCTCTTTGTCGATTCAATCTTTCTTAAATTGATGGAAAGACCAATACAACTACCACCACCACTAATACTAATAATAATTAAATAAATATGACAGACAGTATGCTTACCTTCATTAGACGAGACAAGGATGGAAGCACATTGATTGGTGGGTATATCTGTTCAGTTCAAAAAAGACAACTTTTAGTTTAAAAGTTTATAAGCTATTCACTGTCAATCAATCATTCCCCAACTTAATATGGTTCATTAATAAGAATCAAAGATGAGCATCCTAGATGGATCTAGAGCGTTCTATAATTTGGAAATGAACCAAGTCAGAATTAATGTTGATTTCTTCTATGTTATTCATATAATTGTTCAATAATCAACTGAGCTCTAGGCAGCAGTAGAGTTGAGAAGTATGCCACCAAGTCACACCTTGATGAACCAAACATATATATTCAGACTACTTCAAAATCACCAAGCTATTGAAAGATACCGAACATATAGTTCTTACTAGAAATTTCAAGCCACAAGCAAACTTTTCCCTACATGAAGTGCCTTATTCCCTAATGTATGTCTATGGCAGCTGGTGAGACTCAAAAGTTTGCATGGATGCCATTTTACAGCCTAGCACAATTTTGAAGTTAGATTTCCAAGCACCAAACAAGCAAATTTGATGATCTTAATAAATCAGCTCTGCAATCTTACTTGTCGATTTTGGAGCTGTCTGTCAATATAAATCTGCCCCTCTGTAATATATCCCGTGAGATCTGGAGTGGGATGTGTGATATCTGATCAACAATAAATCAAGTTCAGATGAAGTGTAACTACTAAAGCTCAAAAGAGTAATAAACTAATACACCAGGCGATTGAGAACGTGTGTTACCATCATTGGGCATAGTTAAAATTGGAATTTGTGTGATGGAGCCTTTTCGTCCCTCAATTCGTCCAGCACGCTCATAGATTGTTGCCAAATCAGTATACATATACCCAGGATACCCACGCCTTCCTGGCACTTCCTCTCTTGCAGCAGATACCTATAGAAGCCATTAGTTTGTCTCATCCCAATAATGACAGAAAGTACATGAGAAATTGTTATGATGAAACTTGACCAAGATGGTCAAAACAGAAGTTTTGTAATATAAATTTTGGAACACAATTTTTGGAAGCCTTCTATAGTCCAAAAAATTAATGCTGATCAAATAAAAAAAATTCTACAAATTTAATGAATCCTATTAGTGGGCAGAATCACCAAAAGATAGTATAAGAGGTTACAAACGAGATTATTCAATTTGTATGTTGGTATATGCTATCGAGTTGTGTCATGGACAGTATAAGGTACAATTGCACATGATTACCTCACGAAGGGCATCAGCATAAGAACTCATATCTGTTAATATGACAAGAACATGCTTTCCACATTCATATGCCAAATATTCTGCAGTGGTCAGAGCAATCCGGGGAGTAATAATACGTTCAATTGTAGGGTCATTTGCCTGTACAAAGTGAACACCAGAAACAAATTATATAAATCCCAGTATTTCGCCCTAATTTTAATAGTATAAAATTTCTAGTATGACAGCGCAAGAAATTGATTCAAGGAAGCAATTCCCACAAAAAAGTTTGAAACCTAATTTCACAAAATTACCAGATTTAGAAAAAGGGTCACTCTTTCCATTGATTACCAGATTTAGAAAAAGGGTCACTCTTTCCATTGATCCATTTTCCTCAAAATCACGTTTAAAAAACTGTGCTGTCTCCATGTTGACTCCCATAGCTGCAAACACAATGGCAAAATTGTCCTCTTCCTCATCCTGTAAAATTGTTGTCAGGCCAATGAGAATAATCTCATTATAAATTAAATCATTAAAGGGAATACAAAAAAAACAAAGGACAAATAATTCCAAATGACCACCTACCCAAGTACTGAAGTGAAAATAAGCATAACACTTAACTCAAACCAATTGGACTCAGGTAATTTTGGCAGTATTTTATCCGGTCAGAAGTTGTAACTTCACTTTGAACCACGGCATAATGCGTATATTGGAATCCAGTTCTTAATCATTCCAAATAATTAAATTCAGTATCGAACAGTTACAACAAGAAGAAAAAAACACACACACAAAGCCTCCCATGAAGCTCAACAAACAAGCCAAGCGTACATGGCCAAAAGGGCAAAAAAAGAAGAAGACCATCGTCCCTATCACAACCACAACCATCCCCCTCATCGACTGCATACCCCCTCTACTTCTCCTATATGTCTCACTTCTATACATCTGACCTCCCCTTCACCTGAGCTTCTACCTAATTCCATCCTTTTCTGAATAAATTTTCAGCCCTTGGGGCCTTTTACAGAGAACAGGTCTTAAAAGCCCACCATGTTGCCTTCAAAACTGAAGAGGCCTTTCGGCCATCTAGGAGAGCCCAAACCTGTCACCTTCCTCACTAACCCTGGCCCAAACTATGAGTGACAGAGAAAATGTAAATACTACCATTCGAGCAGCCCAAGCAAGACTGCAACCTGCCAAACTACTTTCCAGGCCGGTTGGCCCGCATTTGAGAGCATTCATTGGCCCATCAAGCTTCAAACCCAATCCTTCCCTGAGACTTTTTTTTAAAATTTTTTTTATCACAAGGCCTCACCACAATAATCGGCCATTTCCCCAGCAACAGAAAAGCTTCCGTTCCTCAACTGGCCTACAATACCCAGTCTACACCATCCAACCCTTTCTTCTTCTACCACCTGTCCCCCATATATTATTATTCCTCCAAAATTCAAACACCTGGACTTCTTCCCCTTTCAAGATCACTCTGCCACTTTCCCATTCCCAATAAACTATCTTCTACATGATCCACAAGCTTTCAGAGCAAGAGCCTCCAGCTCCTCCTTCCACCTTCTTCCCAGACGACGACATCCTCAAACACCAAAACTGTCACAAAACTCCTCCATTTGCCCTAATTCTACACAGAAAGGTTTACCAAAGCCCACCAAACTCATTCCCACCTTAACCACACCTGAATCTTCTCCTCCAAGCTCTTTACGAACATCCTTGGCCCTCCAAACACTTCCATTCACCTAACTCACTAAACCACAGTGCCACCTCCATCCAACCCCCTACCCCTTCCATCTCAGGTGAATTGATGTATTGACTCCTCCTAATAACCACCACACTCACACATAAATACCAACTCCACTATTTGAGGGACTTCTAACCTCATCCACCTCGACCAGCCACCCATTTGAAGGAAGAAACCATGACCAGCCATTGGTGAAGCCTCCTTCAGCATCAAACTGACCCATTTGCTTGTAATTCTGCACCCAGCATCAGCCCCTCGTACTTGATCTCTCCACATCAAAAACCATCGAACCTCCTCCTTCACTGATCAAATCTAGGATTTCATCCTAGCCGCACCACCACTCTCAAACTCCCGTCTCATATCTTTACTTCAATCACTCCATAACAATGGCAGCTGTTGGTTAAACAGAAACTATCAGGGGCTTTCTGAACAAAGGAGATCTAGGAGGTAAACAAGCCCTAGATCGAAGAAGAACAAGGAGGTAATAGAATACAACAAACCAGAACAAAAAAAGGAGATCGAAGAAGAATGAAGCCCTCGACCATCAGTGATCGAAGCCGTAGGTAGATGAAGAACAAAACCCTAAAATTGAGAGAGATCAAAGGCTAACAAAGCCTTGATTGAGACCCTAAAACTGAAAGTACTGAAAAAGAAACCAAAAGATTGAAGACGAAATATGAAAATTGAATGAAGTAGAAGAATTCGATCTCCTCCGTCTGTCATACTTGACATTTACATTGAATTTATGTTAACTGATGTTTCCCACAAAAAATTTGTGAAACTACATACAAGTATAACTAGAAAGCAGTCATCCCAACCAATTTTGGCTACATACATCTCCCACATTCAAGCAAGTGATCCCATATTAACTTAGCAGAACAAAGTCAATTTACTGACAGATTTTTGTCTAATCTATTGTGGAACAGCCATAGAGCATGCATAGAATTGTGATCTTCCAGCTTTCAAATCATTAATAGATGCTGAACGTATTGGTATGCCAAAGATACCTCAAGAAGACTTTTAGTTTTTTCCAGCCGCTTTACCAACCCAGCCTGACGACATATCTGGGCAGCTATTTCATTATGGGGAAGACCAGCAGCAGAAAATAGTGGAATTTTCTGTCCTCTTGCAATTGAATTCATGACATCAACTGTTGAAATCCCTGTCTGTATCATCTCTTCAGGATATGTTCGTTCACTAGGGTTGATAGAACTCCCTGAAGAAAACAAGTGACAGATTGCACGGTATACAAATAAGTTAAACAAAAATATGCAAAGACCATTTAAAAATCTAAATTCATTGGTTCCATAGCACCACTTACCAGAAATATCCAAATAAGCCTCAGGCAAAATAGGAGGCCCATTATCAATGGGTTTACCAGAACCATTAAATATACGTCCAAGCATATCCAATGAAACAGGAGTTTTCAAGACCTGCAAACACATTGCAACTAACTGATGTTTCTAGAGGAAATATTAGATACGGGGGGGAAAATCCATTAACTGCAAGGTGAAAATGAGGGCACAGATCGTCCTCATTTTCAAGACCTGCAAACACGTTGCAACTAACTGATGTTTCTAGAGGAAATATTAGATACAGGGGGAGAAATCCATAAATTGCAACAGGCGAAAATGAGAGCACAGATCGTCCTCATTCATTGAGGACGGGGAAAAAAAAAAAAAAACTTTCACAAAAAAGCCGTACATCAGAAATTGATCCTATACTCCATGCCACAAATTAAAATATATAACCAACATGTTGCTGCAAAATGTTTATTTATTTCATATTCTGAACAAAATACTAGGGCAAGTTCAACCTAAAGTAGAAACTGATTCCTCAACTGATGATACATGGCACGGGAAGACTGCTTGTCTAAGCCTGCAGGTTGTGCCAGTCCTTCCATAGGTGAAGCAATTTACCTCCTAAACGGGGAGATGCAGTGTCTGATGATTTGCTAGCATTAACTTAAAACCGAAGATCAATGACAGTGGACAATTAGAAGGTACCCCAGCTACTAGGCATTAAAAATAAATGAAATTTCTTCATGCAACATAAGATTTCACGTCTTGCAGTCTATACATCACTGATCTCATGAACAATGATTTGTTGTAAATCATTTGCTTTGCCAGAAATATTACATTTTTGAAGGAGAATCCATATCTAGATTTCACAGGCATCAAATCCACTGTTTGCATTTGGCAGACTACAAAATTCCCCAACTCAATCAGCCAAGCATGTTCATGAAGGCTAGGATTTAAGAAGTTATCCTTCAAAAATAAATTGGAAGTAAAAATGGTTGCTAATCCCAATTAATTTGTAAAATTATCACAAGTGATTTTACTTTTTAGTTACTACACATAATTGTTCAAGTAGTAAAGTTTTAACAGTAGAAATGCAATTAAGAAAAATTCTATACCTCCCCTGTAAACTGCACAGTTGTGTACTTGTTATCAATTCCAGATGTTCCTTCGAAAACCTGGTCCAAACACACAATGAGCAGCAGCACAATTATTAAATGCAATCACTCCCAAAATTTCTACAATAATGGAACAGACGTCAAGTGTAAGAGGGCATCCAACTGAAAGAAGTTTCCACGAAGACAAAAAAAAAAAAAAAAAGAAAAAAACTATCTTCAGGAGCACAGTTATTGACACCATAACAAGGCACCATGTAACCCTGCTTTCAAAGATAAACTGTTTCCCATACCTGGTTCCAGTCAAACAGGGTAAGGCTTTACCATGGGGTGGCTATACTCCACCAAAAGAAATATCTGAGACTGCCTCATCGAATTGGCAGCTCTATACCCCTAAAATGTAATTAGAATGGTTTATTGTTTGAATTTTGGTATGCATCAGGACATATTTTCTCAAAGCATATATGATAATCAGAACAAAAAAGATTGAAGAGGAAACGTTATGGGAAATATCAACTAGTTAATTATTATTACATCAGCATCATCATAGAAATGGCTAGCCTGAGCATAGCTTTGGACCAGAGATACATTAAACTTTGGAATTCTATACACCAAAGGGGAGAGTAAGAACAAAGACAGGAGGTGCAAGTACAGGACATTGCTGCACAATGGCATCTGTCAGAAAATGACTTCACTGGAAGATAATAAAATTTTGCATCAGTAGAAGAAAAGGCATACACAAGTATCAACTTAAGAAAAATGACCACAACATCATAACCCAACTTTCAAGTCATAAGAATCTGTGAATCCTCTGGAAAATGTTTGATACTGAACAATGTGAAAGTGAAACGGTAATCACCTGAACAACAGCTTTCTCCCCGTCAACTTCTAGGACTTGACCACGTCGTGCTGTTCCATCTCCCAAACGAATATTGACAATCTCTTGGTACTTGGGTCCCTGAAGTGATTAAATAGAAAATGCTTGTTACATTTCATTCTGAATTAAAATATTATGTGACTCAGAGAGCATAAAATTCTACCGACGATAGAGGGAACAATACCCACCTTAACCTTTTCAAGGATGACCAGAGGTCCAGCAACTCCAGAGACAGTCCTATACTCTGCAAAACCATAAAGCAGTACAGGTCCATATCACTGCAATGGAGAACTCCAAGCCAAGAAAGGAGATTGCTTACATGGAAATGAAGGAGGTGGCTCACTGTATAATATATATATGGAGAGAGAGAGAGCAATCAAGTACGAGGGATAAGTGACTACTTCTGCCTAGCTTGACACTGTTAGGGGCAAAATTTCCTCTGATATGGAGCCAAAGGCATCGGTATAGAGGGGTGCAAAGCCCATGAGACTTTACCTTGATTTGGAGACGTTTCTATTTGAAGGGCCCTCTCTCTCTAAGATTGATTGAGGTACGAGTTCCTCGTGGGTGAGTGAAACAAGCACATCAACGAACTCTCGTCTATAACAAGGGGTTATGTGTGGGTCACAAAGTAGCACTCGAACACCCTCCAAGTATATCTGCAGCACCAACTCCAAGAGGGTTTACAAACCCTGCTCCTGGTCTAGTCTAGCAATATTAAGGTGCCATTGGAAAGACTATGAGGCAAAGGCATGAAACACACTCAAAAGGAGAAACGTTTAGCCTAATGGACAAGGGATTAAGTGTGCTAGAAAGAGTGGGAGGGAGCATGCTTGGGGGAGGTAGACCAAGTCAAGGAGACTGAACACACCTAGATGAGCATATCAAAAGTGAATCTTGGAGATCATCCCAAAGAACCTAGATTCAATACTAAGAAATTGCATATGTTAACCAATGGCAGTGTATGAGAGGTCCATGTGTCACCTCACAAGGCTAACACGTGTGACCCAAGCATCTATGGGATATGATGTGGCAATGACATGTCAATGATGTGGCCATGCCATCTGGCAGGTGGACTCATGTACCCTCATAAAGAAGTTGAAAGAAACAAATGGAGAATATAGGGGAGGGTGGGGGGAGTGAAAGAGCAACAAAACATGAGAAAATATTCAAATCTTCCAATTTTCTCATGGTTTCAGTGGGGCCAATAATTTCTCGAGTTGAAATTCTTTCATGGATTGTCACCACCACCATGCATATGAAAATGGACTTAGCAACCAATGAGTGGACATGATGAAGGTATGCTTTGGCTAGTGCTATACTTGCCAAATACCAAGCCAGATCAGACCAAATATGATGAGCCCTTTCTTGTTGAGTATTACGCAAAAAGGGCGGAAATGGTGTTTTAATTTCATATATGTGTATGATTCTCGATGTATTATCCAACTGGAAAAATTACACAAGCCTTCTCTTATCAATGTTTTACCACTTTCAAATTTTAAATGAAGCTCCAATTTGAGATTATATATCAAATCAACAGATGTATCTAAACAAAAGAAAAAAGAGATTACTCAACAAGACAAACTCAAATCTTGATATGATCCATTCACTTGATAGTGAAACCTAATTATTTCACTCATGCCAACATTTCATCCATCTCTCCCATTGAAGAAGTTAAGTTTGTCATGAGCAGGAAACCAATTGGAAAATACCAAGTTCCAAACTTCAAACCAATGGCACCAAATCTCATTGAGCAACAACAAAAGTCAATCGGTTATTTCCAACCCAACTTGTGGCACCACAAAAGTTGCAGTTGCCTCCATACTAAAAAAATGAGATAAGATGCTGCTACACGGTTTGGGTAGAACTCAACCCCAAAAGCTAGCTCAAGAGGTGAGGGTGACCTCACGCTTATATGCTTTAACATTACTTTGGTACTCAGACGATGTGGGACTTTGCTTCACCACGCCATATTCTACACTCAAGAAACATTTAGGATTCACCGTTCACACATGCAAATGGGAAACATTTTCTATGTAAGAGTACGTCAAAATATTTTTTTTAAAAAACACACACAAAAATATTTCTCATGCAAGTTTGAGCACTAATACAAGAAACAGAAGCAAACATGCTCAAAAAATATTACGCTGACATCAAAACTCAAATATATGACAGACTTGGCTTTCTAACTATATGGATGAAGTATTGAAACAATATCACTTCCCAACCACTAGATAACAGCACGGCTTAAAATATTATATAGAATAGTTAATAGAACTAAAACACAATATTCTAGAAGAAGTAAGCATCTTCATTTAACTCTTAAATTATTAAATGCTTTCGAAGACATAAAATATTTTTAAAAAAATATGCATTAATTATTTGAAGTTTATTTCTTTACAACTTCGAAGGCAAGTACTAGAGAATGAGACGCCAACATCATCCACTGTTTGCCATTTAGGCCTAAGTGCCACTCATTTGACACCCTTAATTTGCAGTAGCTCACTAATCCTGATAAATTCTACCATCTTTTTCCTTTCTTTCCAGTTGTACGGACACCCCAAGAACTTTTCTTTATCACCAACTAGTACTATATATATATATATATATATCACAGAAAGATTTTATCTTATCAATGTGCCACAGCATAGAGCGAAACAACACTTTATTGCAAACTAAAGAAACTTGTATCCTGCCTACCTCAATATATCGCCAAATTTACATCCAATCTTGATTCTTCTGTCAACATCCTCACCTACTTTTTCATTGTGGACAATTACTTTAAAATGTACCAACTAGGCAAAAAAAATCCAACTCTAAAACCCTTGTCAACTGTTTATCCACAATCCATTAAATACTTAACTTGATTTTCAGCACCAAAATAGGACACTTCAATTTTTCACACACAGCATCATTAATTTAAGATCAAAATCAATATATATATGTGTGTGTGTGTGTGTGTGTGAAACTTATACATTGAAGACCTTACCCATGCCGATCTCCGGGGCTCCTTCGTCCATGTCGAAATTCGGTGCGCCCATAATCAACCTGAATACACAACGAAGTTTGAAGCAAAATCATCAACTGAAATGCGAGCTAGGGCAAACTAAAAGGAGAGAGACGATCGAATGAGCGAGCAATTGAGGTTTAGCTAGTGATGTGTTTGTGTATATATGTACGTGGATATGTAATGTATGTATAAAGTGATCAAATCAAAATAAAAGAACTGGAAATTGGAGAGGAGATCTGGAAAAAAGGAACCAACCTTTTTTTGATCTGAGATGGAATGTAAGAGAGAGAGAGAGAGAGAGGGAGAGATGGGCAGAAGAAAAACGGAATTCAGATCTAATGGTGGAGATGGAAATATCAAAATATTATTTTATTGACACGTTTTAAATGTTAGGAAAAAATTATTTATAAGTTTTATTTGAAAGAATTATTAAGGTGAACTCTTATGAACAAATGTCGAGGTTTGATTGGCTCGAATTGAAAATGACGTGGTTTTCAATTTTTTTTTCTCCCTTCTCTCTTTTATCTGTGAAACAAAGGGAGGGAGAGAGAGAGAAAACAGAAAGGAAGAGAGAAGCGCATCATCAACGCCACCATCGGCCATCATCGCCGTTACTGGCCATCATCTACACACAGATCTATTGATCTGTATCTCTCTATCTCTTTTTGTTCTGTGTATTGATTTTTGGGTTTGATTTGTGGGTTTGTTTTTTGGTTTGATTTGTGGGTTGATTTTTGTTTTGATTTTTGGGTTTAATTTGGTTTGATTTGTGGGATTTTTGAGGTTGATTTGTATTGGGTTTGATTTTTAATGTTTGATTTTTTTTTGATTTTTTCTCTCCTCTCTTTTATTGATTTTGTGGAAGAAGATATATATATACATAGGTCATTAGAGGTTGATTCTGTAGGTCATCAAAAATATTTGATTATGCGTTCAAAAATATGTAGGTCATCACAGTTCGATTCTGTACTCATTAGTTTCAATTAAAAATATTAACTAAAATATACCAAACCAAACAACTGCGTTCAGAATATCCTTCCTCTCCTCTCTCTCTTTTTTTTTTTTTTTTTTTTGATTTTGTGGAAGAAGAAAAGAAAAGAAAAGAAATTGAGGAAGAACAAATACAAACAGGAGGTAGAAAGGAGAAAAAAAGAGAGATGCCAAAACGACGTCGTTTTGGCACCTCGAGCCATTCGAGCCTCGGAAGATTCGGGCTACCTAGCGGGACTGCTCTTATGAATATGTTTTTCCAGTTTGAAATTTTATTTAAATAGGAATATGTTTTGTAAGATCTTGTAAGTTATAAATGAATGATATTAGTATACTATTATACTTTTAATTTGTTTTCATATTATACCTTATTTTTTCATTCATCATATCACGTTTGGGAATATTTTTAAGAAAGACAAGTTTACATTCAAAGACTGTGTGAGTTTTTTAGCATTGATCACGGTATTCCAGTGCATATTCAAAATGTTGCTTAAATAGATGTGGATATGGTCAATGATATGATAAAATTTGAGGGTTGTGTATTGATTCCTTCAACAGATTTTGACTCCAATCGGTCGAGAAGAAGAGGTATGTTTTTGTTTTTGTTTTTGTGTGGAAGGGTGGTTTTGTTTGTTGAAGTGTGAATTGTTCATCTTTAATAGGGCATTGACAATCTATTACACTCATTGATAGGCACACTTTGGCCAATGTTCTAATTGAATATGTGTATTTGACATTGTAATGGTTGATGCGTTTTGATATATTCGATGTATGGGGTGGTGGTGTGTATGGGTTCAAGGGTTGGGTTAGAAGTATTTGGTTTTGGTTGTTAATTGAATGTCGAATGTGAATCACGTTGTAAAATTGCAATTGTACATTGAGACCTGAATGATCGTGTTACAATGCATGTTACATTTAGTATGTAACGTTAATCCACATATAACATGTAGTATATGACATTTGTGTGTTTGTTCTATTGTATATGTATTTGAATGTGCATCGTGTCTTTATTGTGATTAGTGTTTACATATATGTCACAGTACGTTGTTGTAACATGCCCGAGGGGTACCCGTACGCGTTAAACAGTTCAGACCCTTAACTTCTTTGATCTAGTCTCACGAGTGCAATGTGAAACATAGATAAAAGTCCATATTTGGTAGCTTTTATAGAAAAACCATTTTATTACAAAACATTTACCAAAAATTGACTACATCACCAGATCTCAGAGTCACCACCTAATATTTTGGAAAAATTAGGAAACCCGTGACTTGTACCAAGACCACTATTCGTCGTAATCAAGAATGCTTGGCTCGGAACCTTAGGTATGAGAGGGAAAGGTCTTTAACTGAGCACACTCGCTCATCCAATCAAAGATACTAAATCATGATATGAGTTTTATTTACTTTATATATTTATATTCCGATTACTTAATAAATCCTAAAATTTCTAATATGAAGCAAACAAGTATAGATTATGTCATTCATTTTGGAACAATCTAATTTCATGTATTTCGAAAGAGTTTTGAAAATGTACAACTTCAAGAAATTGAGTTTACAAATATGAAAACATCAACATCATTCCAAATTAAGCGACATAACCTCCATCCACCAGCCTTCATACAGTTATATATAATAAGCAAGTAGCCACGTGGTAGGATGCTAAACATAGTAACAAAAACACACACACGCAAAATACTAAAGCATAAAAACTTACGTATTTACCGACGTCCCACAAACAGCTTCGAAACAAAGTTAGTAAAATATGCATGATCTTACATACAAAATCCTAATGCAATTTACTCATGAAATGTAACTAAAGATTTAGCTTTTAATAGATGACATGTAAATCATCTCAAGAACATGAGGTAAAACACATAATCACACATAAGAATTAATTAAAGCCATAAATGCAAACTTTGCTGAATCAAGATGCTTGAAATATGGATGCAAAACATGGATATTATTAAAAATAAAATATGATGCATATTCACAAAGGAAAGCAAGTAAAAAAATAGGATAAAGAGAAACATGGCGAGAAATTATTACAATAGTTTGAATAAATAATTACAAATCGAATGAGAGAGGAAGGAGGAAAATTATACAATCAAGATAATAAACCTCACAAAACTGTCAAATGAAAAGAAAATAAAAGCTTCATGCGCCTTGGAGACCAATGGAAATTAGTAAGCTCAACACTAGAAGACTATTTTGTTTCGTCCAAAATAAGCTAATCGGCCGGCCAACTAGGCTTAGCAAAACTTGTCATGTTGCAACACCGAGAAAATAACAAATAAGGAATATATAGATGGTTCAACTAACCACTTCTAATTAGATTACAACAAAACTAATATACAACTTAAAACAATAAAATGATTATAAGATAAAAAGTGTGCTTCCTGTTAAATTACAACAAAACAATATGAAACAAAAGTAAGAAAATGAATTTGAGATATAAACCGCAAGATAATGAAAGAATTGAAAATTCACATTCCAAAGAAATATTGAATTTTTTGATTTCCAAACTTCTCTTGATTACTCTCAAGGTTGTGAATTATGTTCTCAAACCTTAATTCAAGAGCTTGAAATTTGAGCTAGAATGATGGTTTTGAACAAGTGTATAATCACTCTTTAATCTTCTTCAGCTTGACAAAAATACTGTCATGACCCAAACTTGCCCTTAAAAGTTTGGCGTCATAACCGGCCAGTAATCCGAGATTACCAAAAGCCTTCCTATACAATCAAAAATAATCGGGGCTAACGGAAGCAATATACAAAAATACCAATGGTCTAATGAGTTGTGCATTTATATGAACAAACATGTATACATATAAACGTTAATTTACCCACATAACGACACAAACTTATAACGAAATATCTTATACAAAACATATGCACGTATCAAAAGTGAACATCACAATCAAAAGCTTGACAACGGCCTTCCAGGCCTAACCCCAACTCGGAGGCATTCAAAACAATTTGGTAGGTTTTAAAACAGTGGCTCGGGCTAAAGACCCCTTCTAAACTTGTCCTTCAGAACGCTCACCTATACATATACATAAAAACAGTGAGTTAAAGCCCAGTGAATAACATTAAAGTAAAGGGGTTAGTGAACAAATTCCAAATATAACATATCCGTAAAACATATCATGACACAATCATTTATATTAGTCTCACATCATAACATAACATAATGATACATTCCACAGAACATATCACATATCGTCTTCTGACTGGAGTAATCGGTTCTAAATACCGATTAAACATATATCACCATAATAAAGTGGCTAACGAGATCTCGTATCGTATATATGTCATGGACTCGCATTTACATGTCGTCCCCCATGACTTGGGACTATCTGTGGATGCCATAGTAGATTCGCAAACCAGATATTCGTTCATAAAATTGAAATTCACATTTTAGAAACATCTCATATCATATAGCAATTCATACAACATTTCAAGTACAGCACATATCAACATATCTTTACAGAAATGTTACTCACAGTGGGTTTCCTGTCGCGGTTGGTCGATCCTGACTCGTGACCTACAATGACAATACACACAACACCATACTTGTTTTATTATTACACATTCGTTTCATATTCACTTGGTTATTCCTCTTCTTTCTTTAACCTTTCTCATGCTTATGATATGCAAATGGATGTATATTACATGTGAAAACCATGTAAATGAAGGCCCGGAAGTCAAAAAACAGAAAGAAAATAAAATTAGAAAATCTGTCATGTTTGGTCGCACGTGCAGTTGAACTTTAGAATCGAATTTTAGCCAAAACAAGGTTGGCAACTCGAGCAGTCTAGGTACATTTTCAGTCCGAAAATCTGTTCTTGAATGAAACCTCATTCTTTCTAAAATCAAACTTCACTTCCATGTATTTTAAAACAAAATCCAATTCCCAATCAAGCAACCAAAAATCATGAATTAAATGTCAAAACCTAAATATTAAAGCTCTAACTCAAGCTTTCATGGAGAAATTTCTTTCAAATCTTAGAAGCCATGCAAAAAACAAGTTTATGAACATAAATTACATGATTTGATGCCATGTATGCAAAGTTATGAGCCAATTTCCTTCAATTCTTGCCATGTGTGCTCATATATGCTTCCTAGGTCAAAATACTAAACCACACCCTCAATTAAACATGAAGTCCTCCTATCTCAACTTAATGTTCATGTATGTCTTAGCTCCATGTCAAAAAATTAGAAGGAAATTATTACCTTTGAGGGTTGATTTTTGAAGCTACTTTGATTTCCCCTTTGTTCCCCTTTTTCTCTTCTAAGTCTCTAGAACCCTCTCTCTCTCTCTCTCTCTCTCTCTCTCTCTTTCCAGATTTTTCTTCTTATTTTTGTTGACTCAAATGAGCTCATATCTCATATATACATAAATATATATATTTTAAACTAAATCAAGTAGTAAAAGCCAAACATGACTTAACGAATCAGACGAAATCAATTTTTAATTAAGCTTCCCAAATGGCTCTAAAAATTCTCATTAGCATATTCATGTACTCAATTTCAATTTCTAAACCCATTAAGGTCGTCAATTTCAGTTTGAAGTAGTAGCCCCAACAGATATTGTTCCAATTCAGACAGATATTCTCAAATTAATTCATGTTAAAGCATAATTAAATAAAGATAAATGTGACACATATTTTGGGGCTATTACAAATACTCTCTCTTTGATCAAAGCTTTAGGACTTGGTTCTTGAGTGGTTTTTCAAAGGAAATATGAAATGTATAAAGACAAGGTAACTTCACTATTTTGACAAGGCAATTCTCTTGTTTTCAAAGCTTTTTTTTTCTTTCTCAAACGTTAATTCAAACTTAACATTCTCTCTGTACTTCTTCTCTCAAATTCATCTCCCAAAATTCAAGATTTGAGCTCTCTTTACATAGGCAATGCAAGTGAAGTAATGGTGGAAGACAAAGTGGAGAACTAATGGAGCATTTAGGGAAGATAATGGAACTAATGGAGCACAAATGGAGTTAATAGAAGACAAATATGGAGCATTACCCTCAATGGATCAAGCATTAGGTAATGGCCGTAGAATATACATGCATTCAATGCATGAATGGGTTAAAAAATGGAGTTATGAAGTCCCCCACCCGAACCAACAAAAATCTGGGCAAATTTGTCACTAGGTGGTCGATCGGCTAGAGAGAATGTTGGCCATTTTGCTCCGGTTCAGTCCAACTTTGCTTTGGTGCCGATGGGACCTAAACACTTAGCCTAAATAGGCTTAGGCTGGAGAATAAAGCTTAAATTTCATCTTTTTTTACTGAGGATTTTGTGAAAAACACATTCTTATTTTCATCATCGGGTAATCAAAAGAAAGCGTCAAAGTCTTAGGGTCGGTCAAAATTAAGTGTCTACTGTTGTGCAAAATTATTGGGGATTTGAGTTTGTAATTGAATGTTGATTGAATCCCATCGCTCGATGTTGAGTTACACTGGGTTGGGGGTGATGGTGGTTCAATACATGGGTTAGATTGGGATATTACATGTTATATTTAGGAGGTTACATTATTCATAATTCAACAGTGGAGTATTGGAATGCCACGTTGGTCTTGGAATGAGAAGGATATGGAAATGTCACGGTGGGTTTGGGATGTTACATGTTACATTTACGTTGGATTTGAGATGAGAAGTATATGAGAATGTCACGTTGGGTTTGGGAATGTCATATTGGGTTTGGGATGTTAAATGTTATATTTATGTTTTGAATTTCAAATTTCCAACCATATAGATATGATCACAATCTATGATAACATTGGATTTCGTATATATGGTATTGCCATTAATCAAGTTATTTTGAATTTCAGAAGTATATGGGAATGTCACATTGGGTTTGAGAATATCACGCTGGATTTAGGATGTTATATGCTACATTTTTAATTTCAAATTTTCGACTATATAGATATGATCACAATCTATGGTAACATTGAATTTTTTATATATGGTATTACCATTAATTATGTTATTTTGAATTTCAAATTTCTAACCATATAAATATAATCACAATCTATGATAACATTGGATTTTTCATATATGGTATTATCATTAATCAGGTTATTACTTAATTAAGATTGGGGTAGATGTGTTTACAAAAAAATCACAGGATCTATTGAGTTATCAGTTTTTTTATAGGACCATATCTTGTAAAAGTTTTTCAAATAAGACTTATAAATAATTTACCTACACTATGTTTGGGAACTTAGGAGAGAAAAGAAAAGAAATGATTACTTAAGTAATAAGAGAAAAGAAAAGAAAAGAAATGATTGTGATTTCTTTCCTTTTTGTTTACATAAGGAAGAAATAAAAGAAAAGAAATGATTGTGATTTCTCTCATTCTTGTTTGGTTAGGTTTCATTAAGAGAAAATAAAAGAAATTATTTTATGTTATATTACCAAAATAACCTTTTTATATTTTCAATCATTTTATTTCTTTTATTTTTATAGGGATAAAATTGGTATTATGAAAATAGTGGTTTCTTTTCTCTCCCAATCTCTCCATTTTTGAGAAGATTGAAAATGGGGCTTATAAGAGAAATGAGTTTCTCTCAATTTCTCTCTACTTAAGTTATCCAAGCAAATAAGAGAAATACATATCACTCTATTTCTTTTCTTTTCTCTCCAAATCACTCAATCCAAACATAAATGTTACAGTAAAATAGTTTTTTTTTTTTTTTTTTTTTTTTTTTATAAAGA